>CAWUFW010001833.1:600000-1095000 GCA_963921515.1 Calotriton arnoldi | reverse complement strand
GGAGCGTAAGAATGTGCTAGTATTTTTATGAGTAAGTGAGCTGGTGTGTATAACTGTATAGGTGAGTAAATTGGAGTGTGATTAATTATTTGCATGACTGACTAGGTGTGTGAATACCTCTATGGATGAGTTGCGTTGTGTGAGTGTTTATATAGGTGTATGAGTGCATATGATAGTCCTGTACTGAGTGACTGTAAGTATGAGTGACTGTACGGGTGAGTGAGTAGATGTGTGTGTGTTGACCTAAGAATCAGTGAGTGGGTATGTACTTATTGGTATTGGAGTGTGTATGGTTTTGAGAATGGCAGTCTGTAATTTAGAGTGGGTGTTTCAAAACTTATATTAGGGTGTGAGAAGATGCATTAAATTCTCACATGGATAATGTCATCAGTGATGTCATCAGTGATGTCATTTGAGATGTCATCAGTGATGTCATCAGTGATGTCACTGACCATGTCATGAGTGATTTAATATGTGACGTCATCAGCAGTGCATTGCGGGGCGCGAGTTATAGTTACCTGAACTAACTATAACGGGGGAATTTCACGGGTTTTGTACGAGTGCAATGTCCAACTAACTATAACTGTCCCTAAAACCTTATGGTTTTTTCAGTGAATTTCTAAGGTTTTTTAAATGCAAATTTCTAACTATAACGTGCCTGAAACCTATGGTTTTTTCAGTGAATTTCAAAGGTTTTTTAAATGCTAATTTCTAACTATAACGTGTCTGAAACCTATGGTTTTTTCAGTGAATTTCAAAGGTTTTTTAAATGCTAATTTCTAACTATAACGTGTCTGAAACCTATGGTTTTTTCAGTGAATTTCAAAGGTTTTGTAAATGACAATTTTTAAATGTATTGTTATATTTTTTTTTTCATACTGATTTACTACATTTTTAGAAACATTTTTTTTTACATATTTTATTTTTTAAATTACATTGTAATTACATTATACATTACAAAAACTACTTTTCAGAATGAATTACTTTAGTTTAAATACTTTGCACATAGGCAATAGACTTTTAAGTACAGTAGTTACAGTTGTTGCAATGGACAACACATTTTCAAACACAATGCAACATTCAGCTCAATGTGAATTTCTAGTTAAATGCAATTAGTTACTTTATGGATTACTTTTCTAACCACAGGACTGGATCCTAGATTCAGTCCTGGGACATCTCCTGTAAACAGTTGAGTAAAAGCGTTTTGGTTACAGTAGTGATTTTTAAGGAATATTATTGTATTTTAAAAGTTGACACTTAGAAACTTTTTCTCATAGAATCACCAATGTTATCCTATGGAAGGAAATTCACTTAGCAGGTAAAAACTGTTATCGTTACTTTTTCTTACTCAGTGTTGGATCCTGGATCCAGCACTGGTGCATCTCCTGTAAACAGTTGAAAGAATGCGTTTAAGTCATACAAGCGATTTTTAAGGAATATTTGTAGTTTGTGAAAATCGACACTGAAACTTTTCAGCTGAAAACCAGACAATGGATTCCTATGGAAGAAAATATAAGTTACTGGTAAGTACGGTTAAAATTACTTTTCAGGACCAGTACTGGGCTGAAAGATACAGCACTGAGGTCTCTCCTGATAACAGGTGAGTAAATCGGAATTTGTATTATGGCTGATTTTAGAGGAATATTTGTATGTTTCAAAAATCAACACTTAGAAACTTTTTCAGCAAAAAGCAGACAATGATATCCTATGGAAGGAAATTCAAGTTACTGGTAAGTACGGTTAAAATTACTTTTGAGGATCAGTACTGGGCTGAAAGATGCAGCACTGAGGTCTCTCCTGATAACAGGTGAGTAAATCGGAATTCGTATTTCGGCTGATTTTAGAGGAATATTTTAAAGTTCCAAAACTCCACACTTAGAAGAATTTCCAAGTGAAACCAGTCAATGTTAGCCTATGGAAGGAAATTCAAGTTACTGGTAAGTACGGTTAAAATTACTTTTCAGGACCAGTACTGGGCTGAAAGATACAGCACTGAGGTCTCTCCTGATAACAGGTGAGTAAATCGGAATTCGTATTTCGGCTGATTTTAGAGGAATATTTGTATGTTTCAAAAATCAACACTTAGAAACTTTTTCAGCAAAAAGCAGGCAATGATATCCTATGGAAGGAAATTCAAGTTACTGGTAAGTACGGTTAAAATTACTTTTCAGGATTAGTACTGGGCTGAAAGATGCAGCACTGAGGTCTCTCCTGATAGGTGAGTAAATCCGATTTCGTTGTTCGGCAGATTTTAGAGGAATATTTGCACAATGGTGATGGGCGGGGGCGGGGCCTGAGGTGACATCTGTGCAAACGCGCCCCGTGGCGCGTTTTAGGTTGGGGGATTAAGTCCCCTTGAATCATGAGGGTCCCTAGGGGCCAACTAGCCCACCAGGAACCTCCAGTATGCGCCAGGGGCTGCGTTGCAGAGACGTGTAGAGAGGCCACACCCCTTTTACACCTCTCTGCAACGCAGCTCTGTGGCGCTTTCTGGATGTACCTGTTGGGCTAGTTGGCCCCCAGGGACCCTCAGGATTGAAGGGGATTTAATTCCCCATCTTAAAACGCGCCACGGGGCCTGTTTGCACACATGTCACCTGAAGCCCCGCCCTCCCTTCACCACTGTGCAAACGCGCCCGTGGCGCGTTTTAAGTTGGGGGATTAAGTCCCCTTGAATCCTGAGGGTTCCTGGGGGCCAACTAGCCCACCATGTACCTCCAAAAAGCGCCACAGAGCTGCGTTGCAGAGAGGTGTATAAAGGGGCGTGGCCTCTGTACACCTCTCTGCAACGCAGCCCCTGGCGCATACTGGAGGTTCCTGGTGGGCTAGTTGGCCCCCAGGGACCCCCAGTATTCAAGGGGAATTACTTCCATCTGCAAACGCGCCAGGGGGCGCGTTTGCAGAGTGGTGAAGGAAGGGGGCGGGGCCTGCGGCCCGATCGTTTTTTTTTTTTTCTTTTCCTAAAGTGGGGCTGTGTGGCCCCCCTTCCTTTTTCTTATTTTTGGGCCCTGGGGACCCCATCCCCCAAAGCCTCACCCCTTTTTTTTTTTTTTATTAAAATTAAACTGGAAGGGGGCCTCGTGGCCCCCTCCCCTGGCCGAAAACTGCCCCGGGGACCCCATCCCCCGGGGCATGGCCACACTTTAACATTCCTTTTAAGGAGGGGGGCTGCGTGGCCCCCTCCTCAGGCCTCCTTTTGCCCCGGGGACCCCATCCCCCGGGGCAGGCCTTTTTTTATTTTTTTATAATTTCTGGGGAGGGGGCCGCGTGGCCCCCTCCCGGGCCACTTATGGCCCCGGGGACCCCATCCCCCGGGGCCTGGCCTCTGGTTGGGGACTGTGGGGGGGTCCCCAAACCCCCCACAGTCCTGCTGGCTCCCCGTGTCCTAAGGGAGCCGGCATTGCTTTTCCACATGGGGAGCAGCTAACATGCTGCTCCCCGTGTGGAAAAGCAATTGTCTTTGGATATTGGAGCGAGAGCAGGTTTCCCTGCTCTCTCTTCCAATATCCAAAGCAGCTTGCAATGACAGGACGGGAGCCGCGAGGCTCCCGTCCTGTCATTGCAAACAGCAGTGTCCCGGGGGTAGGCACCCCGGGACACTGCAGGAGCCGGCCCTGGGGGTGGCGGTCCCCAGGGCCACCACAGGCTCCAGGAGGGGGGCCGCGCGGCCCCCTCCCCACATCAGCAAAGCCCCGGGGAGGTGGTGGTCCCCGGGGCTTCGGGGGTCCAAAACGGACCCCCATTTTAATTTGTTAGTGCCCCGGGGAGGTGGCGGTCTCCGGGCGTGTGGGGGCTCGAGCCCCCCCACACAGGAAAAAGTAAAAAAAAAAGAAGCCCCGGGCAGGTGGTGGTCCTCGGGGCTGCGGGAGGGCTCAGAGCCCTCCCGCACCATTTTAAAAAGAAAGCCCCGGGGGTGGCGGTCCCCGGGCTTGGGGGCCCTTGAGGCCCCCATACATAAATTTAACCCCCCACCATGCCCCCGGGACTTGGGCCACCCGGGGCAAAATACAATCGAAGCGCGGAGACCGCCCTTCGATTTTTTTATCGGCAGGATCCGCGCACCCTGAGCGCATCCTGCCGATTTAAAAAACAAAAAAAAAAAACAAAAAAAAAAACAAATGCCCAGGGGGTCCTTGTGGGACCCCCTGAGCAGACCTAGGGGGTCAGGGTGTTTCTACCCTGCCCCCTTTGTGCGCTTTGCACACTTGTTTCTGTCCCTCGGTTCTACCGAGGACAAAATGGCTGCCAACATTTCCTGAATCGGAATGTTGACAGCCAATTAGCATGCAGCTCGTGATCGGGACGGTGCGCGCAGGGTGCGCTCAGGGTGCGCGAATCCTCCGTGCCCATAGATATATATGTACTTTTACTTTTGATTTTCTCCGCAACTACTGAACGGATTTACACCATTTAACAAAAAGGGTTCTTTCTGAACCAAGAACTACCTCTTTGCCAAATTTGGTGTAATTCCGTTCAGCAGTTCGGGCTGTAGCCGTGTCTAAAGTTTCCTATGGGAAAATGAATGGGGAAAACACGTTTTGGGACCCCCCTTTTTTCTCGGCCCCCGCTTGACGAATCACCCTGAGACTTTCAGGGTAGGAGCGGACCGGAGCGGACCATAAAGTTTGAAAATTTCGCGAAGATTCGTCAACCGACGCAAGAGTTATTTCAAATAGAATGTCGCGGATTTCCTATGGAAAATAGGTCCTAACTATAACTATCTACTGGCGACCGCCAGTAGATAATATATATATATATATATATATATATATATATATATACATACACACCGCCACAATGAATATTGTGTTGACAGCATCAAGTTTTAGCTTATACGGGCATCAGTCGCAAAATCAGTCCACCAAGAGCGAATGATAACTAGACTCGAGTTTTGTAATTAATTGAAGTTTCTTGTTCATCCAGCCAACATGACATAGTCAGATGTTATTCCATATCGCACACACACAAGCATGCTTCAACATCAGCAGCGAAATGATAACAAGGACTGCACACCAGACTTCCTGTGATCGCCGTAAACCTGTCCAATGGATGGTGGGGGTCGTGGGATGGAGCACTGCACTGAATAGCATATGTATCAATTGATGAATTGATTGCTCTGACACCCCTGAAGCATGAATAACTGACTAATCAGTGCCTAATTTTAGCAGAATTAATTAAAAAATGAATCAGCAAATCAGAAATGTGCTTTAAATTTCCAGTACCTACCGAGGAATGGGCAACCAGGAGAAACAATTGCTTATGTTGCACCATTTTTTAATTTGTCTTTACAATTAAAAACAAGAGATGCACGGTATCCAGTCGAAACAGTGAAAGAATGAAATGTCTTGACCTGTTCAAAATCAAGTTTTTTTAATGAAACGAGCTATGATGTAGGATTTTTTCTTCATCTTAAACAGTTTTGTATGTCGGGCAGTCTTTCCTGGAATACTGACAATGGCAGAGCTACCTGGAGTTGGCAAGCTATTGGAGAACCATGTTAACCAACACCTGTCTCCTTTTCTGGAATCCAATAGTCTCCTGTCTCGCACTCAGGCAGGATTTCAGCCCAAGCTCAGTACCGAAACAGCGCTCCTGGCGGTAGGTGAGGAGCTTAAGATGCTGCTGAATCTTGCAGGCTCGGCTGCCATTATACTCCTGAATTTTAGCGCTGCGTTCAACACGGTAGATCACTGGATTCTATGTCAGGACCGGAGGCTTCTGATTATGCTTACTCAATTTCTTTATTGACTCAACAGTAGCCAATGAAAAATAAACTACAATAGTAAAAAACATCATTTCCCATGAGGCTTTGAACCACGCCTCCTCCAACAGCCAATGGCAACATGACAAAGTGAACAAAATAGAGAGGCACTATCTTGGCTTCCTCTTTCTTTGCTGCTCCGCAGTCAAGATAAGTGCTTCTCTATTTTTGTTCTACTTTATCATTATTGCCTGGATAACTTATTGATTACTGTTTATTCACTTTAATGTGCACGCTGCGCGCTTGATATTAAAGACTTCTGTGTCTTTTTATTGTGTTATTTATTTATTTGTAAAGCGCGACATTCATCCCATTGGGATATCACGGCGCTAGTTGTGGCGGAGAAATGATGAGTAAGGTTATGGTTAGTTGAGGGCAGACGGCTTGTCTAGGGAAATAGATATGTCTTGAGTTTCTTCCTGAACGCCATGTGTTCTTCAGTTAGTCTTAGCTCCAGCGGGAGCTCATTCCAATGAAGTGCTGCAAGGTGCGAAAAAGTGCGTCCACCTGTCCTGCTTTTACTTATCCTCTTGGTCTCAGCTAGTGCTAGGGAACGTGACCTTAGGCATCTGGGTGGAACATAGAACTTGATTCTGTTCTGCAGAATCTTGGGGCCTGTGTGATGGAGTGCCCTATGAGCGTGTCCTAGGAGTTTGAAACGCGCTCTTTGGTGCATAGGCAGCCAGTGGAGTTGTTTCAGGCATTTTGTCGCAGGACTGTATCTGCTCTCATTGCACACTAGTCTAGCCGCTGCGTTCTGTATGACCTGCAGACGTTTAAATAAATAATCTGGCATACCAACAAAGAGTGCGTTTCCGTAATCCAGCCTGCTAACAAGTAGTGCCTGCGTAATGGTCCTCCTGCTTTCCAGAGGGATCCAGGGAAATAGTCTCTTTAGGAGCTTCAGGGTTACGAAGCTTCTACCACACAGGATCCGCACGTAGTCTTTCATCGATAAAGTATTATCGATGATGATGCCCAGGTTTTTGACACTCTGCTTTGGAACTGGCGCCGTGCCCAAAGAAAGGGGCCACCAGGATGTATCCCAAATATGATTGGCTCCGCTGAGAAGCAGGATTTCAGATTTCTCTGCATTGAGCTTTAAACAGTGCTCTGACATCCAATTTGCCATCTCGGTCAGACAGTTATTGAGTTTGGCTCTGGTGTCATCATGCTCATTTCCGATGGCTATTTTCAGTTGGGTGTCGTCTGCATAGGAGCAAATTCCAAAGCCCCACTTCATGCCAATTTTTGCCAAAGATGAAACATAGGCATTAAATAATGTGGGGCTCAGGGATGCTCCCTGCGCAACTCCACAGTTGAGGTTTTTTGGGGTGGTGGAAAAGGTACCCAACTGTACAGTTTGGGTTCTGTTACATAAAAATGAACTCAGCCATTGAAGGGCCTTAGCGTGTATCCCTTTTTCATGCAAGTTTTCCAGTAAAAGTTGGTGCGAGACTGTGTCGAAAGCCGCCGACAAGTCTAACAGGATCAGGGCTACAGCCTTTCCCTGGTCCAGCAATGTCCTTATATTGTCTAAGACAGCCAGGAGAGTTGCCTCCGTACTGTTGGTAGCCCTGAAACCTGTCTGTATGGGGTCCAGCAACTCGTTTGATTCTAGATAGTGAGTTAGCTGTCTATTGACAAGTTTCTCCAGAACCTTGGAAAGGTAGGAAAGTTGGGAGATTGGCCTGCAGTTGGCTGGATTGTTTACATCAGATCCTATCTTTTTCAATAAGGGAGTTACTCAAGCTTGTTTCCAAACCTCTGGAAAGACTGCTGTCTCCAGTGATTGGTTGAACAACTGTGTGATGTAAGGGCACAGGATAGGTGTAAGTTGTGAAAAAATGAAATGTGGACATGGGTCGAGAGGGAATCCTGATTTGACTTCCCCCCCCATTGCTTTGGCAATCTCATTTTCTGTAAAAGGGGCGAAGCTGTCTAAATGCGCAGGGCTGTCTGGGTGAGGATCTATGCTCTCCCAGTTGATGGTGTTCACTGGAGAGATGTTGTTAAATGACGAATAAATTGTCTATTTTGTCCGTGAAGAAATTGCTAATTTTCTCACAGCTTTCTGATGAGGGCGGCAGGGTTTGAGACATGCAGGTTGGCTTGCATAGCTCCCGTACTATTTTGTAAAGCTCCTTTGCCGAATTTGTGTTCTCATTAATTCGTTGTGTAAAATATGCCTTTTTTGTCTTCTTAATTGCATGGGTATAGCCCCTGAGTTGTGTTTTATACGCCGATTTATCAGTGTCTGATTTGGATAACCGCCACTTATGTTCCAGTGTTTTACACTCTTTTTTTCAGCGTCCTAAGTTCTGCCGTATACCACTTTTCAGATACTGTTTTCCTGGGTTTAAATTTAAGTTTTGGCGCGAGTTGGTCTATCGTTTTAGTAATCTCTATTTCAAGATGCAATGCGCCTCTGTTAGAGGATAATTCTCCCAGAGTTGCTGGGCTGTTGGGGGTAAAGTGGTGATGAAATGAGTCAGGTGTGACTAATTTCCATACTCTGTAGGTTTCGTGCACGAGTTTGATGGCTCTTGCTGATGTCTCATGTATGGAGAAAGCGAAACTGATTAGTGAGTGATCGGTCCATGTGACTGGTGTAATCTCTTTGACTATAGTATCTTCTATATTAGAAAACAGAAGATCTAGTGTGTGCCCTGCGATGTGTGTAGGTCCCTTAATCCATTGCTTTAATTGAAGAATGGACATGTCATTTTCAAGATGGATTATTGCTGTATTGTCAATTTTTTCATAGTGGACATTAAAGTCTCCAATGACCAAGTAATTTTTATGTTTTATACATGCGGGCAGTAGTTGCGTAAGCAATTTGGTGCTAAAGTCTGCCTGATATCCTGGGGGATTATAGATCACAGCTCCTCCCAATAATATATGATTCCCTATAGATAATTCAAACGGCAGTAGTTCATGTTCTCCCAACTGGGCTATTGTAATGGGGGAGCAGGTAATATAATCTTTAAATAGGATAGCTAGCCCCCCGCCCTTCCGCCCATGTCTATCTTGTCTAAGTATTTTATACTCAGGAGGCAGGGTATTAGCGATGTCTGGACAATTGCTCTCGCCTAGCCAGGTCTCGGTGATGAAGACCAGGTCTGGGTCTATCTCTTTAATAGTATCCCAGATCTCTAACGCATGTTTAGGCACTGACCTGGCGTTGAAATAAATACAATTAAACTTCCTATGATTCTCCACTTCTCCCAGTAACTGATCGTGCGGGGATAGGCTGTCCCATTTGCACCGTATGCAAGAGAAAGGCCCTTCAATACATTCTGGGGTTAGTTTACATGATGCGTGACTGGCTAACCCAAAGAGTGCTTCTCTGGAATAGCACAGAGGGTTCATTAGTTCATTCCTAGGGGGAGCAGGGGTTCTGGCCCCTGGTCCCGGTCGGGCGCGGACGAGCGCAGACGGGCTTGCCTTAGGCGCGTCCGCTGCGCGCGTCCGCTGCGTGCACGCTGGCACATCAGGCTAAGTAGGAGGGCAGGCGGAAGTGCAGCTCCCCCCCCTTTTCGGCCGGAAATGCTTCGCGGCGAATTTGGGTGTTGTCGTTGACCCTGCCCTCCACTCAAACAGCACACAGCTGCAGTGGACCGGGCAGAAGACCGGCTTTGTGCAAGTAAGCAATTTAAAATAAAAGTAACAGTGCGCATATAGCAGGAATAGCACACGTAGTTTAAAAGCGCAATCTAAAATTGTGTAAAAACAGTTAAAACAGGCTAGGGCAAGTATACAAGTATTTCCCCCTCCGCCGTTTTCCCTAAGCAGCTAGTGATCGAGTCAAGCCTCTGACAGACTCACCACGCTCCGCTCAGCGCGTTTATTTATTTAGTTCCGCTTTGCATTAAGTGACCGGCCGCGCTACGCTTCAACGCGCGCCCTCTTCCCTTCTGGATCTCCCGAGTTGAGCGCGTGTTGCGCTTAGGTCTTCCCCCGAGTTGTTTCTCCCGCTGCCGCCAGCGCTGCTGGCTTCTCCGTTCGCCAGGTGCGTTCGGGTGGGACTGCCCCCCCCCCCCCGCAGGGAGCACGGCCGGGCAGCCAGCGTGTGTCTCGGGAGCCTGCACGCGCGTGTGTGCGCACGCAGCTCCCGTAATTGCCGGATAGATGCCCTGCCCCAGGCTGAATAGGGGATCCTGACGCAGCTGGCAGTTGGAGCTGATACCGGGCCCGTTTTTCAACGTATTTAAGGCAGCGTTTAGCTCCGGTGCTTGAAGAAATTAACCCCTGACATTCCAGTTCGCCTGGAAATAATTTTTGGCACCCCTGCTCTGCGCAGGCAGGTAGGGGTTTATATTCCTCCATTAGTCCTGTACTTTGCATGATTTTTGGTGGTATCTTCTTGCTCCACTGCCCCGGCTTTGCTCCCACCTGACGCCCTAGCTTGTTGAGAGCGTGGGCTGATAATTGTGCTTCCCACTGGGGATTTTTCTGAGTGAATATTTATATTCAACTGAGCTATGTCAGACTGCGAAGTCTACGAGGAGGAGGTAGCTGCGTGTGATGCACCTGAAGATGACGCTTTCTATTATGATGAGTCCATGGAGGACATTATAGATAAGAGGCTTGATGCCAAACTTGATAAGGTGCTTTCCACTGCTCTATTACCTATCTCTCAACGTTTAGAGCTTTTGGTAGCTAGTAACCCAGCCCCAGCTAATACTTTAACCCCTACCACCCCCCCCCCCCCCTCCTACCGAACCTCCTGGTTTTTCATGGCCCCATGCGCAGGTTTATTCCTCACTCTGCAAGTCTAAAGAGCAAGCCCAACTCCTAATGCCCCTCTTCCCCCCCATCCATATTCCGGACACCACCACTGATACTGACACCGACTCCACACAGGAGTCTAAACCTCGTAAATGCGCTAAGAAGCGCAAGCATGCCTCCTCCCCCGTTCACCCTTCCCCCTTTTCTTTCGACCCCTCGGACATCGTCCATCCTCGATCCGCCGACTGGGTCCCTCCCCCAGCGGTAGCAGAGTATATGCATACCCATTTGAGGAAAGGTTTCGACAAAGAGGTTAGGGCGCGTCTTAAATCAGAATGTCCACGCCCCGATTTAGCTCACAAGGTGGCAGTCACCCCAGACATTGATTCATCCATGACCACATTTTTTAAAAAGTAGAAGAAGGACCCCAAAAAGGGTATCCGCGCCCTCCGGGCATGCCAAGATAAGGTCTTGGACATTGCCGGCCCGTTGGCCAAAATTCTAGAGCTCGCCTTACAAGCACAGGAGACTGGGGCGGCTATTCACCCCGAAGTGCTGGCTGGGTGGACACAGAGGGCGATCTGCCTCCTAGGAAACGCTAATTGCGCCTTGTCTTCTGAACAGCGTAAATCGGTTCTCCTCAGAATTGACCCTCAACTGGTGGAGCTTGCCACGTCCGAACCGGGTCCGTTGGCCGAAGGTCAGCTTTTTGGCGACAAATTTGTGAAAGACATAGCCAAATTTGTAAGTACCTTTGCTTCCCTGGATAAGTCCCAATCCTCCCTTAAGAGAGTCTTCCACCAGGTCTCTGGTAGGGCCGGTCGTGGCAGAGGACGCCCGACCGGCCGCTACGTCAACCCCAGTCCTCCGCGAGGATTCGCCCCCAGACGTAGGGGGTACACACAAGAACCAGATCAAGCGGGCTTCTACCCGTCCAGGTCTCGAGGCTTCAGAGGGCGCTTCAACAGAGGTGTTAACAGAGGCTACAAAAACTTCGACAACCCATCCTCCGGTAAGTCCCTGGTTATTTCCGCTGATCCCCCTCGGGGGCAGGTTATTACATTTTGTTGTAAATTGGGCAGGTCTGACCACAGATTCCTGGGTTCTTCAGACAGTCCAAGGGTACCAGATAGAGCTTCTAGACTCCCCCTGTCAGATGACTCCTCCCCGCCCTCTCCTTTTTTCCCTTCTAGAACAGAATTTTATAGACTCCTAACTTCAAGATCTTTTGGCCAAGCAGGCTATTGCCGTGGGACCCTTCATACCCGGAGGGTTTTGCAGCAACGTTTTCCTGCTGCAAAAGAAGGGGGGTGGCCAAAGACTGGTCCTAAATCTCAGAGAATTCAATCCCTTCGTGATTTACAGGCACTTCAAGATGGAGGGTATCCATCTCTTGAGAGATCTACTGTTAGAACGGGACTGGATGGTCCGTCTAGATCTGAAGGATGTGTATCTCACAGTCCCAATTTGCCCTTCCCATCAGAAATTCCTTCAGTTCCAATGGAAAGGGACATGGTACCGTTATCGCACTCTACCTTTCGGGCTGTCTTCAGCACCATGGGTATTCACCAAACTCTTGAAACCAGTGGTCTCCCGGCTCCGGGAATTGGGGGTTCGCATGATTGTCTACCTCGACGACATGCTCATCCTGGCCCAAGATCGCACCCTTCTCCTCACTCATCTAAACTGGACGATGTCTCTGTTGCAGGAACTAGGCTTTGTCATAAACTCCAAGAAATCGATGATACTTCCAAGACAACAGATAGAGTTCTTAGGCTTTCAGATAAACTCTGTATCGGCCCAATTACTTCTTCCTCTGACCAAACTCAGATCTATCAAACGAGAAATCAGGAACACCCTCTCCAAACAGATGATCTCATTGAGAGTATTGGCGTGGATTGTGGGTCTCTTAGCGTCCTCCATCCAGGCCATCTTTCCGGGCCCGCTTCATTACCGAGCCTTACAACTTCAAGATTTATTACTTACAAAAAAGGTTTTCTTACGATCACCTCATTCCTCTGTCTCCAGTCGCTTGCGAGGAGCTCCTCTGATGGCTATAACACATGGCGGCCTGGAACGGAAGAGCGATTTTCGGCGCCTCTCCGGATGTGGTTATATAGTCCGACGCCAGCCGTTGGGGCTGGGGCGCTCGATGTGGAGATTTTACCACCGGCGGACGTTGGTCAGCCGAGGAGTTAAAGTTGCACATCAACTGCCTCGAGCTTCTAGCAGGCTCTTTTGCGATAAAATCAATCTCTCCTCTACGGAGCAATTGTTGCATCCTTCTCAGGATGGACAATGTGTCGGCGGTGAGGTACATCAATCGCCTAGGAGGAACGAGGTCTCGGATGTTAGCCAACATCGTGAGAGAGTTCTGGCATTTCTGCCTGGGACACAAGATCACTGTCATAGCGGAATATCTGCCGGGCAAACTCAATCAGGTTGCGGATTGGAACTCCAGATTCCTGCGGGATTACAGCGACTGGCAGCTGCACCCTTCCCTATTTGCAGAGATCATGGTTATGGAAGGTCCATGCAAGATAGACCTCTTTGCCTCCCGGCTCAATGCCCATCTCCCGCGCTTCTTCAGCTGGAGACCGGACCCGATGGCTATGGGGACGGATGCGTTCCTCCAGCCTTGGGGGTCTCAGAGGAACTACGCCTTTCCCCCCTTTGCTCTGATTCCGAGAGTGGCGGCCTTGGTCCGTCGGCTGGCTGCTTCAATAGTGTTGGTGACACCGTTGTGGAAGTCTCAGTCTTGGTTTCCCACACTGTTGTAGTTGTCAGTGGATTTACCCTTTCAACTTCCAGTATTCCTGATGCTTCTCCAGGACCCAGTGGGAACGTCACATCCGCTGGTCCTGCAGAACCAATTGTCTCTCATGGTGTGGACGCTCTCAGGAGACATGAGAGCATTGCGGGCCTTTCATCGGCGGCTGCCGGATTTATGCAACAGGCTTGGGCTCCATCCACCCGCAAACGGTATTCAGCTTCCTGGAAGCGATGGATGGGTTGGTGCCTTCAACGGCAGGTGGATCCCGTGGGATCAGATGTAAAGGACGTGTTGAATTTTCTTTCAGAATGTGCTGAATCTGGTCTTTCATACAGATCAGGTAACAATTTCAGATCAGCTCTGTCGGCTGGGCACGACCCCGTAGAGGGTAAGCCGGTGGGGATGCATCCCCTAGTTTGTAAATTGCTCAAAGGTATTAGGGTGGTTAACCCACCCCGTCCCAGATATTCGACGCTCTGGGACGTCTCTAAGGTTTTGTCCTTGCTGGAGTCTTGGCCGGATAATAAGGATCTTTCATTAAAGCAGCTGTCGGCCAAGCTCACAATGTTGTTATGTTTGATCTCCTGCCGCAGAGTGTCTGATGTGTGTGCGTTGGATTTGGCAGGGAGAATGTTTTCTCCACAGGGTGTCTCCTTCATCATCTCAAGACGGACCAAGACTATGTCACGTTCGGTTGAGTATCCTGCTTTTCCACACAATATGAAATTATGTGTCTTGCACTGTTTAAAAGCTTACGAGGAACGCACTCTTGCACATAGGGCTGAGCCATTGGGCCAGTTATTGTTAGCAATTCAAAAACCGTTTAGACCTGTTTCGGCTGCCACCTTGGCTAGGTGGGTTAGATGGGTAATGTCAGAAGCTGGCATTGATGTCTCTGTGTACGGTGCTCATTCCGCCAGAGGCGCCATGGCCTCTAAGGCTTACATGTTAGGTTCTCGTTTAGAGGATATTTTAAAAGCAGCGGATTGGTCATCCGATTCTATGTTTAAATGTTTTATTACAAGCCTATTTCGCATGTTTCTTCTGTTGTGATTGATGAGCTTTGAACCAGCATAATCAGAAGCCTCCGGTCCTGACATAGAATACAAAATTTTCCAGCTATCGCGACAAGAATTTTAGATTCTATTAAGGACACGGAGGCGAGGATTATCCCACCCGTTGGGACAGTTAAGATCAACTGCCATGTTGTACTTTTTGCTATATGCATTTGTTGTTATTACCCACCCTCAGAAATCAAGCCTTGTGGGTTTCCCTTTTTCTCAAACTTGTTTCTGTTTCAGGGAACGATTCCAAGCAGAATTAACCGGATGTTCCGGATGGAGATGGATCTTCTCGTTGTTGCTGGATGGAGTGTGCTCCTAGGACTCATGGACTATTTTCTCCGTTGAGAATTGGACTCTGCTGTTTATCTCTCCGTTGAGAGTTGGAACTTTTTCTTCGTTCAGACATTATTAGACTGGTTTGGCAAAGAAAGAGGAAGCCAAGATAGTGCCTCCCTATTTTGTTCACTTTGTCATGTTGCCATTGGCTGTTTGAGGAGGCGTGGTTCAAAGCCTCATGGGAAATGATGTTTTTTACTATTGTAGTTTATTTTTCATTGGCTGCTGTTGAGTCAGTAAAGAAATTGAGTAAGCATAATCCTCGCCTCCGTGTCCTTAATAGAATCTAAAATTCTTGTCGCGATAGCTGGAAAATTTTGTATTCTCACCCATAGAATTACCAATGTAGGAATAACAAACAGTGCTCTAAAATGGCTTACATCGTTTTTCGGGGGCAGGACTTTTCAGGTGTTTGACGAAACATGTCATTCTGGCACCTTCCTCTGGAAATGCGGAGCGTCCGAGGGATCGACACCACGTTCTTTAATCTCTATATGCGCCCTCTCACTGAGATCGTTCAAGCGTTTGGGATGTCGATTGTATCTTACGCAGATGACACCCAATTAGTGGTCTCCATCTCACCAGAGCACGGGCCAAAATCCCAACAACTTGGTTCATGTCTGAAGAAAGTGGCCAGCTGCTGCCTTAAGCTCAATGAGGACAAAACAGAGGTCATGCTGTTGGGCAGCAATCTGTACATTAAGTCTCTATCAGACTGACCTGACTGTTAAGGCACTGGCCCCCTCCCGTAAAAGCCTCAGAGATAGCTTGGGGGTGGGGGGGGTTCTGACTCAACAACACCCTTTCAATGGAGTCTCAAGCGAGGAAACTCTTGGTCAGCTGCTATGGCCTTTTCAGAATGCTTCAGAAAATTCTAGATCTATTCCCCTCCTCTCTAAAAGGCTCACTGTGCAGGCTATGGAACTATCACACCTCGGCTATTGGAACTCGCTGTACCTGGGAGCACCTCGATATGTAGCCTGAAGGCTACAAGTTATACAAAATGCGGTGGCACTCCTCTTGTTAAACATCCCGAAATAGCAATCCTCTTGGAACACATTGGCTACCCTTCACTGGCTCCCTATTAAACAATGGGTGAAGTTTAAGGCTCTGTGCCTGGCACATAGAACATTTGATGCGAGAGGCGAGCCCTTGTTGCGAGCCTGACTGCAGCCGTACATACCAGGGAGAACTCTGAACTCGACTAATGTGAGGGTCATGAGGGTTCCTCAAATTCGTTGGATGAGATGTGGAGGGCATTTTTTCTCCTATTGTATACCTAAACTATGGAATTCCCTGCCAAGTAGCCTACGCCTGATGCACAATGAATTTATCTTCCGGAAGGATCTGAAAACCTGGCTCTTTGGAATTTAGCCTCTCCGCAGATCAGGATGCTGCAGTGAACGTTTGATGTCAGCTAGTGTCAGTGGATGCTGGCGCTGGGATGTCTGTGGGTAGGTTGCATGACTGACCACTCATGCGATTATATTGCATGCCTTAACGCAGTCTTTACCACAATCCGTCTTTACCACACCTTTACAACTAATTTCTTGATTGGTAAAGGCATATGCGTAGTAAAGATTACACCCCAGCCCTCTGCCACCCAGCCCTAAAAACACCCACTCTGAGTCGTGAAACAGACCCCCGGCCCTAAAAAAAAGCTCTCAAACCACCCCCCGCCCTGAGCAATGAAATTGCCTGCAGCGCTAAACACTACCCCCAACCCCCAAGCTCTAAATACCTGCCCCAGCCCTAAAAACTACCCGACCCCTGCCTTAAAAACACCCCAGTCCTAATTCCGTCCCTCAGCCCTAAAAACGACCCCGACCCTCCCGCCCTGAGCCCTAAAACCCAGCCCTTAGCCAATACACTACCCCACCCTCGGCCCTACTCACCAAGCCACGGCCCGATCCTTCCATTCTCCCCGCCCATCCTCTCTGAATCTAGAGCGTAACTGTCTTTACCACACACATGCAGGGTAAAGGCAAGTGTGGTAATGCTTGCGTTGTAATGGAGATCGTGGTTGTTAATGCCGTTTTCCCTCTGGGTAGCCATGCGCTTTACAAATCCAAATGGAATAGAAGTGTGTCCTTTTGCTAGCCTAGAAAACATTGTTTTGAATGGTCACTTTCAGGTAGATAAGATGTTTAATGGGACCACAAGAAATCTTTTTAAAAATCTGTAGTACTCCTTTCCTTGTCTTTTCCAGGGTTTATCTTCCTTTGGCCTCAGGAAGAAAATACAAATAATCATAAGCCCTTTCATCCTAGAGCATGATGCTGCCGCCATTGCTCTGAAGACTTCACTTCCAGGTCCGAGGCAGGACTTCCTGTTATGAGAATGTCAGTGCAAATTTGTTTTGCAGCCTACCATAAATGACATTACATAGACTGTACATCTAGGTACAGGAAACATGGTTTTTTCCTGTTCTACTTATGTCAAGTAACTTCAGTACTCACAAACTTCTAAACTTAATAGTGACAAGATTTAATAGGTGAACAAAAAAAAACAAATCGAAAAGCTGGGTTTTAAGAAGTTAAGGTATACCAGAAGCTGCACTTCAATAATAAAGCGCCCAAGGTGATTGTTTCACTGTGGAGACCCATGGGGATGGTGAACAAATCAGAAGTCTGTTGTTGACCAATCCTTTCGTTATGATCGTTTTGATGGGCATGAAAGAAATAAATGAAAACTTTTTGAGGTTGGCACAACTGTGCATCAAAAATTTACCACAGTGCCTACTTGTGCCTTGATTCTGTCATGGAATCCCTTCAGAATGGACAACGCGAGTGGTGGGATTCAGATAATTGTGCCAAATGTATCTTTTAGAATGACACCGCAAAGGATGCTGGGACTCGCTGCTGGGGAATGTTCTGGACTGTCTCAGAATGTGCAACCGGACGATCTGTTCTTCAGGAAAGAACTCGAACCCAATTGGTTCAATTCAGCCAAGACTTTGGTGCTAATCAAGTTACATTAGGATGGCCTTCAAACCAGCCCCTTTAGAGGAGACCAGCCACAGACACGGAAATATTTGCTGAAGGTTGTAGTTGTTCTAGGAGAGGGCTGAGGTGTGGTGGGGGCTCACAGAACCCCAATGATAGCTGTCTTAAGCTGCTCGCAATGGAGCCCAGTCCACTTGCTTGCATTGTGGAAATGTACCTTTTTAGGGGTACACTGGTGCAGGGTCACCCTCTCGCCCACGGGTTCCAAAGACTAACAAAAAGAGATCTGCACTGGAGTTGAAATAAAATAACAAGTTTATTAATCACTCATGAGTGGGACCACGTCCACACAACACTCTAAAGTGCTGCAGGAGGTAGTACACTGAATTCACAAACCATCGTCCCTTTTATACCCTTTTGTTGCAATGTAAGCATGTGAACAGAAATGGAAAGAACAAGTTTTAGAAATAGCTATCAGCAAACAAGGGCAGATAAATAACCACTTGGTCAGCAAAGTGGGAGGGGGAGCAGGAATGCTTATGGCAGCAGTAAATGGTCGACAGTTAACATCTAAGACCAGGTGCACTAGCAGCTACAAACCCCCAGCACGTACATTGCTTTAGCTGAGTCAGGAAGTCAACTAAAATAGATAACACAAGCAGAGTGAAAAGACGAGCAGCAGAGGACGGAGGAATTACGAAGGAAACGAAATGGACACCACAGCCAAAATGGCTGTAGCTTATGTTAAGTAAAATATTACACGTTTCCACAGACCCTTTTAGCATAAGCTAAGACATTTTCTTATGCTTCAAAAGGGGTACGATAAATATCATGAATATCTATTAGCATCATTTCATAGATTTCTCGTTCCATATCTGGACGGGCATTTATATTTTGGACATTCGTTTTAGACGGTACACAAGTAGTACAAGTGGAAATACAGAGGGAACAGAGCATTGTCCCACTTTGAATACATAACCAACAAGAGAAGAGAATTGCAATAATTATAAATAAGGCCGACCATATTTTCAGACCCCATACAGAAAATATGTTCCAGAACCATCCAGTCCAAGTTCCTGAGTCTTGATGTATTTCAGTGGCTATTTTGTGTAGTTTGGAGATGACCGCATATACAGAAGGTGAATTGTCCGGTGTGAAGACACAACAGCTGGATCCGATGATACGGCATGCTCCACCTCGATCAGCCAGAATAACATCTAGAACAAGTCTATTCTGCAAAGCAACCATGCAGATCGATGCTTGTTCTTCTGTCAAGTTCCCTAAGGCCGCAGTTGTCTGATTAATCACTGCTTCCATTGTACGGGTGAGGTTTCGGACCAGCTTACTGTTCTGTACTGGGCCAATCAAAGAAGAAGAATCCTCTGTTAAAGTCTGTATATTGTTCCCATGTGGCCTCTATCTGGTCGACTACAGAGACATCGATTGCACGTTTTCCCCTACTACCAGCATGGTGATCAAACAATTGCAAATCTTCATGGTGGGTTGGGGGAGCTAAAAACACAGGTGGTAGAAGGAAGGCTATGTAACAGGTACCGGACCAGCCTGGAGGTAGGAAGTAGTATGCCTTAGCTCCACAAACAAAGTAAGTGTGACGTGATACAAGGAAGCTGCTTCGGCCTCTCGTAGACATCTGCAACACTGTAGTACAGTTACTGTGGCCCACTGGCACATCGCCTGTACTCTGTACACAAAGGGGGCCAGTGGTCATGGCAACAGAGATAACAGGGGGTCCATTTCCTTTAGCCGATCTAGAATTTGGATACACATAGTTTGTTGCTGCTGATGGAGCAGAGAAAATAAAAAATGTTAACCCCTAACAAATTTTATAAATAATTAATAAAATGTTCGTTTAAATGTATTAATCAACACTGTACATGTGGGAAGGATAACATGCAAATGTGTGTGCTAAATAATCTATTAATGGATGTCCGTGTGTCTAATTATAACGTAAAAATAAATGCGTACTAAAATAAAATAAATGCATGTTTTTGTGCTTCATAGAAATAAAAACGTGTCGTTGCAAAAACAATAGTGATGGTAAGTAAGGAACAGCTTAAATGTTGCTTTCTGCTAGGTAATAACTAATTGGGGTACGTAGATGACGGGAGGGAAACGAAAAGGCTATTTTTCTCTATTTTAATTATGTTTTGTTTACTTCAAATTAGTGCTTCTAAAGTATAACCGAGTGGCGATATAAAATGGCTACCAGTGGGTGATGTGCGCAGGCGCAAGGGAGACATGTGACACGGGATGAAGTCGGAGAAAAAACTAACCTCGTGATGTTGCTGAGAGGCTAGGATGCGAGAAATGGTCAAGGCTGATGTGACCTAATTGAACTGATAGTGTGCTGTGGTGATCAGCAGAAGACCCGGGGGAAACCAGTTTAAGAGAAAGGACAATGACTGCGGAGTTCTCGAAAGTATCGAAAGAAGTTACAAATGTACTGATCGAAGCGGATGGAAACATGTCTTGAACGTGTGGGAAAGGAAATGATCCAAGGACCATTGGATCCAAGAGAACTTGATTAAAAGAATGAATAAGATGACATGCATGGACCAATGAAAGAAAAGCGTGTTATTAATGTTGCAACAATTAGTTAGCAAAGTTAGAATTAGGGTATAAGAGGGCCTACTCTTAGTGGGAGGGGGTCACAGTCACGAGCGGAGTTGGAGAGTCGTGTTGGTGTTGGTGGCTTCCAGTGCTGGGTGGTCCAGATCGATCCATTACTGAGCGGGAGATGCTGAAAGACTGTTAGATGAGACGGGTTGCAGGTAGCTGATGCTGATGAGCTGAAGTTTCTGTTGCTGTCTTAATTTTCCAGTTGAGTATGAGAATCAGGTTATTTCTAATTCTTAAACTTAGGTTAGAAATCATTAGGCTAAATTAGGAAGGTAGGCAGGTAATTAGGGTTTTGCTTCATGACGAAAATTTCCTTTCTGCAATAAATTGATTATGCTTAATAAATATTTGAATTAATAATGAATGAATAATTGAATAAAAGTTTAAATTCTTTCTCATGCTTTTAAAATTATATAAAATTTAAGATTCTTTAAATCAAATGACTCAGTGGTTATTTTCCTAAATGATTGTGACATCAGTAATTGGTTATTGTGATTCAGCTGGTCTTAATCACTATGAACTAATTTTTACATGAATGATTCATCGACAAAACAATGAGCAGGAATATCTTAGGAAATAACTAAAAGAAAGTGATAAGTTAAGGTAATAAGATATCCCGGCTCCTTCCAGCGGTACATAAATGGTGTTTTTCCATTTAGTTCTCATGCTTCTCCTAGGAGTACAGAATTTCATAAAGGTGTAAAGGAAATCCAGGTGTGTGTGTTAGGCGATGTTTATGGGCCCCATCGTCATGTGGATGTGAGAAAATATAGTTTGCCCCTGGATGACCTATAAGTGACCTAGGAGGAGAATAGTTTTTATTGTACGCGCTGCATCAGATTTCTTGGTAGCAGAGTTATGGTTTTCTATAGATTAGTTTAGTGATTATTGTTTATTGATTATTGATTATTTTATGACTAACATTATATGTTGAGTCGCGTTATGTTATATGTGAGTTTTCACGCTTCTGGGATGTAGGAAGTGGAACACGTGTGGCAAGAGAAGTCACATGGAATTTGGTACATGGTCTGAATTCATTTTGGTAATAACACAAATTGTGTTATATTAGGGATTTTCTGTACGAAAAATGTGTAATTGAGATAGCAAATCACGTTTACTTGTGAAACTTTGGCCTTAATTCTCAGGAGCCTATTCTCCACATGTGTCTTATCCCCAGAGAAACGAGTAAATTGTTTGCTTGAAAGAAGGGTAAGGTAGAGGGAAGTGCTACTTTATCGGCGAGAGTAAAAAATTCTGTGGTAGGGTAGAGGTAAGCGCTGCCTACTGGAAATACAGGATTCTTGTGTAAAAGGACAAAGCTGTCACTTTTGTTTAGCGAATCAGACTATGGAATTGTTTTAATTGTTGTAACTAACAGAGAAAACAGTGAAAAGAAAATTGCTGATAAATTTTGTAAAGGAGGGGTAAAAGAGCAGAAGTGACGTAGAACAGTGCCGCGCTAGGATTGGATAGTGCGCCAGTCACGTGAACCCAGAGCAGGAGTGACGTAGAAAAGTGCTGCGCTAGGATTGGTTGGTTCGCGGACGGAGGGAATTGTTCTGATTGGTACGTTAGTGTGAGTCGCGCTGTAATTGGTCGAAGTTCCGTACACAGAACTGCGTTAGCGTAAAGAGAAAAACAAATAGAAAACATGCCGTATTACGAGTATGAAAGGGAGAGAACGTCATGGACAACAAAAATTAAGAATTTCTTTAAGAAAGACAAAAAGGTTGTGACTAGAGAGGGACAAGTAATTCCTCCGCCGAAATCAGCAGCTTCACATATGATGCTGAAATATGGATATCATACGTGCATATGGTTGGAAAACTGGGCAAAGTATACGAAGAATGATGGTGCTTTAGCTTTCCCTGAGAATGGTTCATTTAGTGTAGCGGTTTTGCGAAATTTGCGAGAAAAGATGACAAATCTAGAACCTAGACCGACACAGTTTGAAGCGTTGACGGAATGGGAGGATGAGATGTATGAACGAGAGAGATTCAGAGGTTTTAGGGATCATGAGTTTATGCCTGGAAGGATGTGGGGAATAAATCATGAGGACAGAATAAAACGATGGAGATGTGCTAATATGACAGGAGGTTTGTTTCCAGCTTTTACAGTTGAGGAAGGGACTAAGAAAAACGGACTGAGAAAAAGAAACATATAGAGAGGGAAAAATATATGCATGAGAGCGAAACGGATGATGAATTGCTGGAAGATATTTTAAATAGAAATCCACCTCCGTATCAGCAGAGTTCTACAGTGGTGACACCAAATGCGCCGCTAATAGAGACTATGCGAAATAAAAGTCTGGAAAAGAGAATTGAAATAAATAGGTCACAAGAACAAATGAGAACTTCACAAAATGAAGGAATAGAAAGTGACAATGCCAGCGAATTAGCAAGAACAACCAAAGAACTAACTGAAAAGATTAGAGAATTAACGAAAAATATGGAAGCAGTTACTGTACCTGTAACAATAGGTCCAGTGATACCAGTTTTTGAGAATCAGAAAATTGATGAAAGATCTTTGGTGATTCCCATGAGTTCACAATTTCAGAGAGAAAAAGAAAGAATGGAACAAAGTGCAAGTACAAGTAATTTGGCTAGTACTTACAGACCAAGTCCACCTACAAATTTGACGGTGAATGAGTGCAATGGTAGGAAAATGCATATGGTAACAGAATCTGCAACAGAAACCCCTGAAAAGAGTGGTAATTGGGTAGAACTAAATAATACACCCATAGGTCCGACTCCTGATGAGTTAAATGAGTGGATGAAGGCATTTAAAATAAAAGAACCAGAAGAAAAACCATTAGACGTAATTAGATTAAAAATCAACATGGAAGAATTAATTCTAGGAACGATTGGTACCGAAAAGATAAAAAATTACCAGGATGAAGAAATAATGTTTCTGTGCAAAAGTATTACATGGAGGGCAAAGAATTTACATGACAAACTAGAAGAAGTAGCCAGTGAAATTGGAATAGACTTTGCGAAAGTGAAAACGTTGCAGAAACCATATAGAGTAGACTTTTGTGAAAAGGATATTGAAAATTTGAACACGGCAGGAAGGCTGACACAGATAAAAGAGTTAATTGTGTTGTTGAGAAAATGGGGTGATGTGGATAGATGGAAGGTTAGATGGACGAAGAAGAATGAGAAAACTACAGACAAAGGTTCATTGGCTTTTATGATAACTGAAAAAGAATCTGTTGCTAAAGAATACCCCATGAGAGAAACTCCAGGTGGTAGTTACGTGCATGTTCCCTGGACTAGGCAGGACATACTGTCATTTACCAATGACTTTCCAAAGCTAAGAGAGAAGCCAGTTGAGTGGTATCGACAAGTAGAGAGGTTTGTAAAGGTCTCAAAAGTGTTGTGGATAGATTTAGATGGATTATTTGACATAGTGGTACCAACAGATTTGTGGTCAGAATGTAAGATTACAGTTGACTGGCCAACTACAGAATATCCAAGAGATCCTAAGACAGGAGCTCCAGGTCCTGATGTGATGAAGAAGTATGATAAGGTGATTACCTTTTTGAAGAATAAGATTCCTCCTAAAGAGACAGATTGGGTAAAAATCGATAGAACTACACAAGAAAGTAAGGAGTCTGTACATGCATATTATGAGCGATTGTTGTTGGTTTTCAAGCAGTATAGTGGTTATGAGGAGTTGAGTGAAAAGGACATGAGTCATTTTGTATACCGATTTGTGTTTGGCCTGAAACAAGAAATAAGTGATATGATTAAGCAACACATGATAAACTGGCAGAATGGAAGTGTAGATGAGGTGCTGAGGTATGCTAAGTATTGTAGTGATGAAATAGAGAGTAAACAGCGTAAGTTGAAAGAGAAGGCAATGTGGGCACAGGTGAAGGCAGAAAAACAAGAAGCTCAATTGGACAATAATAATGGAAATGAAACAGGACAGAATAAAATGCGACCTAACATAGGTAAAGGAAAGGGTCAAGTGAGTCTAGAAGAGGCAAAGAAGAAATGGCCATGTCATAATTGCGGAAAATTAGGGCATTGGAGAAACGAGTGTAAGTTCCCACCTAAACCTAATCCGGAAAATCAATCATTAACTCCACAGGTGCAGAATGAGGTAGTTGTTCAACAAGGTCAGGTGCCACAACCACCACTTCCCAACACTGTTAACCAGCAAAGATACAGTACAGAAACAGGATTCTACGGAGGAGAGCAGGTAACACAGTTGCCGC
Organism: Calotriton arnoldi; assembly: GCA_963921515.1. Taxonomy (NCBI): domain Eukaryota; kingdom Metazoa; phylum Chordata; class Amphibia; order Caudata; family Salamandridae; genus Calotriton; species Calotriton arnoldi. The sequence goes on along the minus strand of CAWUFW010001833.1, from coordinate 1,070,528 downwards.
GAGCAGCTAACATTTCTCAGTATTGGTTGCGTCAGAGTGAGGATGACCCGGATGAAAGATTCTGACGGTGCCCAGGAGAGGGGAAAGAGTGCGTACTTGGCGCAACTCTAGAGGTAGATCAGTCTGGTCCCTTTGTGGATGGAGAAGTGAATGGTGCAAATGTAACATTCCTTGTCGATACTGGAGCTACCCGTTCTACTGTTAGATCAGTGGAAATTCCAAACCTTCCTCTCTCAGGTGAATACATCCAAGTAGTAGGAGTAGCCAATCAGCAGATTAAAACACCACTTACTGAATTGGTGGAAGTAAAAATTGGTTCCTTTAGCAAAATGCATAAATTTGTAGTGTGCGATTGTAGTCCTGTAAATCTTTTAGGTCGTGACCTCTTGTGCAAGATGAATTGCACAATTTATTGTACGCCAGAAGGAATTGGATTTCAGACCTCAGATGAAGATGTCTTGTATAAAGTAACTTTGATGAATCAGGAACCTGAAATGAATGGTTTGTTTCCTGCATTTGATGCAGAAAAACTTCCAGAAGAACTAAAAAGTGCAGTGAAAGAAAGTGTGTGGGATTTTACAGGAGAAGACATTGGATTAATGAAAGAAGTTGATCCCGTAAAAGTAACAGTAAAAGAAGGAACAACTTACCCGAATACGCCACAGTACAAATTAACTCCAGAAATAATTGAAGGAATAACTCCTGTAATAAATAAAATGATTGAACAGGGAATTCTAAAAGAAATAATGAGCAGTCCATGTAATTCACCTATTATGGGTCTGAAAAAGCCAAATGGAACATATAGAATAGTACAGGATTTGAGAAAGATCAACAAAATAGTTGTGCCCTGTTGTCCAATAGTGCCAAACCCTGCAGTAATTCTATATCAAATTCCACATGAAGCTGAGTGGTACACTGTGATAGATTTGTGTCACGCATTTTCTCTATTCCTTTGCATCCAGATAGCCAGCCATTATTTGCGTTCCGGTTCGGAGAGCGTATTTTGGCATGGTGCCGAATTCCTCAGGGGTATACAGAAAGCCCCTCAATCTTTAATCAGATTCTAAAGAAATCTCTGGAAGATTTGAAAATGCCAGAAAAGTCAGTGATGGTGCAGTATATCGATGACCTGTTGGTGGCATCGAAAACAAAAGAAGCATGTGTAAGTGATACAATTGCTTTACTGAACCATCTAGAGAAAAGAGGACATAAAGTGTCTCCTTCAAAATTGCAGTTTTGTCAGAAAGAAGTCCAGTATTTAGGGCATAAAATTGAGAAAGGAGTGCGAAAGATAGCGACAGAAAGAGTAAGAATGATGCAAGGAATGAGAGCACCAATGACGCAAAGAGAGGTAAGAATGTTTCTGGGAATGGTTGGATATTGCCGACAATGGATAAGTGGTTTCTCTTTGATTGCAAAACCATTACAAAAGTTGACCAAGAAAGATGTAAAAGACCCTTTTGAGTTAAACAAAGAAGAAATGAAATCTTTCAAAGAATTGAAAAAGAAATTGTGTGAGGCACCTGCATTAGGCATGCCTGATTATGAGAAGGATTTTGAGTTGTACTGCAGTGAAAGAGATGGATGTGCGTTTTCAGTACTGGTACAAAAACATGGAACAATGAAAAGACCAATTGCTTATTTTTCAGCTGTTTTAGATCCTATAGCAAAAGCATTGCCTGGATGTCTGAAAGCAGTTGCTGCTACTTGTGTAAGTCTGGAACAAAGTGAAGGTATAGTGATGGGGTATCCACTGAGAGTATATGTTCCCAATTCAGTAGAAATTCTTTTGACAAGAACAAAAACACAGTACATGACACATAGTCGGCTGACTAAGTACGAAAAAGTCATCTTGAGTGTTGAAAATGTGACCATAGATAGATGCATGAATGTGAATCCTTCAACATCATTGCCAGATGAGGAGAGTATAATTGAACAAGACGAAGTAGATCATGATTGTCTGAACATGCTGGAATATTGCACAAAACCAAGAGCTGACATAAAAGATGAACCGTTAAAGGAATCTGATTGTCATGTTTGTAGATGGTTCATGTTTAAGAACAAAAGAAGGAGTTTTAAGCGCAGCTTACGCAGTATGCACAGTGGCAACTGTGATGGAAGCGTCTTGTCTGAAAGGAATAAGGTCTGCACAAGTTGCGGAACTGATTGCTTTGATTCAAGCATGTAAATTAGGAAGAAATGTACGAGTCACGATTGTGACCGATAGCCAATATGGTTTCGGCATCGTACATGACTTCGGTCAGATTTGGTCACAAAGAGGTTTCTTGACATCTGCAGGGACACCTATCAGAAATGGAGATTTTGTTAAAAAGCTGCTTGAGGCGATACAGTTGCCTAAACAAATCGCTGTAGTGAAGTGCAAGGCGCATAAGAAAAACGAAGATTACATAGCCGTCGGCAATAATTATGCCGATGAGATAGCCAAATATTGTGCAGAGAACATGGTGTCCATGAACAAAAATAGAGAAAGGGAGCATGTCTCTTCTCCTTTGCTTTTTACTAATACTGTCGAGACATGGGATGAAGTAAGACAGTTACAAGAAACTGCAAGTGATGAGGAAAAAGATTACTGGATAAAAGCAGGATGTAGAAGACAGGAAAATAATGGTGTGTGGGTATACAGAGACGAAAGACCAGTTATGCCTGATAGCATGATTGCAGACATGGCACGGATGTACCATGGACAAGCTCATATTGGGAGAGATGCAATGATCAGACTTTTTAGACAAACCTGGTATAACCCAAAATTCAGAGCCATTGCTGAAAGTCTTTGTCAAAGATGTCTTATTTGTCAGCAGTTTAACCCAGGAAGAAAAACAGTAGTAAGTCTGGGAACAATAGGACGAGAAGGAGGTCCATTCACTAGAATGCAGTTGGACTTTATAGAAATGCCCCCTAGTAACAGACTAAAATATGTTCTAGTGGTCGTCTGTTTGTTTTCTCGTTGGGTGGAAGCATACCCCACTAGAAGGAATGATGGAACAACAGTGGCAAAACTTATGCTGCGAGAGTTCATTCCAAGGTATGGTTTTCCAGTCACGGTTGAAACAGATAGAGGAACACATTTTCAAAATGAGTTGATCCAATTGATTTGCGAAGCATTGAGTATTAAACAAAAACTACATTGTGCTTACAGACCAGAGGCTTCTGGGGTAGTGGAGCAGATTAATGGAACAATTAAGAACAGATTAGGAAAAATGTGTCAAGCTACAGGACTCAAATGGCCAGATGCACTGCCTCTTGTTCTGATGACCATCAGAAGCATCCCTGAAAAGAAAACTGGACTCAGTCCTCATGAGATGATCATGGGACGAGCAATGAGACAAGCACAAGTACCTGTCAACAAGTTATTGACTATAACTGATGATCTAGTACTGGATTATTGCAAAGGACTGGCTGATGTGGTGCGTTCTGTGTTTCATCAGGTTGGACCGGATGCGACCACTCTTGAAAGAAAACCAGCCCACGACTTGAATCCAGGAGACTGGGTCCGTATAAAAATCCACAGGAGAAGAAACTGTCTAGTTCCTCGCTGGGACGAACCACGACAGGTAATCCTAGTGACAACGACTGCAGTCAAGTGTGCAGGAGTGAAGAACTGGGTCCATGCCAGCCACACAATCAGAGTTCAAGAACCTACTGATCGACATGTGAGTCGACGTCTGGAAGTGTGGGATAAAAGTTTAACAGCTGGGACAACAAGGATAAGAGAAAGGGTGCCAGAACTTGAAGATCGACCTGTAAGTCGACATCTGGAAACCCCAACGGCAAACACCTCTAGAGAAGAAGAGGAAGAAGAAGAAGAAGAAAGAAATTCAGAAATTCCAGAACCTGAAGATCGACCTGTAAGTCGACATCTGGAAACATCTGACACAAGTTCAGGATCTGATGATTCAGTTACAAACTGTGAAGAATTCCGAAGGAGAACTTGGGGTTATAAACCAATTAGAGAAGAAACTGAGCAAGAAATTGAGCTAGATGAACAACCAAGTACAAGTTATGGTGGAAATCCTTCAGAAATAATATTAATAGATGAAGTAGGGAAAGAAGTACACAAAAAGTTAGAGAATCGAGAAGAACCCCGAGGAGCAATAGGGACAGATAGAGAAACAGAAGAACAGGGAAATTTAGAAGCAGAAAGGGAGGAAAACACCAAATCGGAAGAACACCGAGGAGGGACAGTAATAAGGGAACACAAGAAGGAGAAGACAGATCCACCAGTAGGAGATGACGAGATCATAAGTTTCAAAATAAGAGACAATAGTGAAACAGTTGAAACAGAAACTGAAGAAAGTGGAGAAGAGGAGAAGACAAAAACTGAATCAAGAAAAAGAAATTGGAAATCAGAAAGAGAAGAAAAAGAAGGTGAAGCCAAAAGGCCAAGAAAAGGAGATAATTGGCCCAACAGCTATATAAGAAAATTGAGATATAGAATAATAAGAGCAGGAGACGAAAGTGCTGAACAAGTGAATGAAATAACAAGTCAAAAGGGACAAGAAAAACCCAGTGGAAAAAGATTACAAAAGTCCAAAAGAACAAAGAAAGTGAATGCAAAGTATAAGTCACCTGAGTGGCTGTATATTGCACTGACAGATTACAAAGAAGAAGAAAACACTCACGAGAACCAAAGACTAAGAAGTCGAATGGGAAAAGGTGAGATGCAACAAACCTGAAGTGAAGACTTATAGTGCTTCTGCCGGACATGACAATTTTACTGGATGTGACAAATCACCGGATGTGACAACAAAAGAATTCTGGAGAGAATTAAAAGAAAGTACCAAGCAAAGACTTTTTGAAAGCAGAGTGGCATCTAAGTCATTTCTGAGGTGTAGTGACACAATTTTCTGAAACTTAACAAATAGAAAAAGAAAAATGGAAAATACTAGGGATAGAAGAGATAAATGTGAGTTTATAAAAAGATGGTGCAAAATGTGCTGCTTTTGTACAGGGTTATTAATGACCATATGGATAGTTTTAGCAATCACAATTCCTATTAGTTTAGCTGTAATAGAAGCAAAGAATGATACTAAACCAGGAAAAGAAACTAATATTAAAGAACCAGTTATTTTAAGAAGTAGTGCAGAGTTACATAAGGATAAGTCAGTAACAGACTTTTCTAAAAATGTTTTTACAAAATTGTTGTACGAATATGTAGAGACAATGGATGTAAGAGATTGTTATGTTTGTATGCAGTTGCCTGCATCAGTGTCAGAAGGTGTGACTTATCATCACCTACCTCTAACTTATGGAATAACATGTAGTGTAATAGCAAGTTTATTTTATAAAACAGGTAGATTAGAATCTTATTATACTGACATAGATAAGATTTTTGCAAACATTCCAGTAGTACCAGAACTTAACAAAGTAAAACCAGCAAAAGTTTTAGGAGAATTCTTTTTAGAACATAGAAAATTAACGTTAGAAGAAATAGTTAGTAACAACCTTACCTGTGAGTTAAAGAAAGAAGAAAAAGTATTTTTAGAAATGGTTGAAGAAAGAAGAATGAAATTTCAAAAAGAAGCAATAAAAGAGGAAGGAACACATCTATGGACGTTTGAGGAAGGAAATCATGAAGGAAAAAAGATAAATGCAGCAATGACATTAGATTGGCCGCAAACAGGAAAGTTGTGTATTAGGAGAAATAAGACAGTCTATGACAATTACTTTGTAGGTTCCAGTATCTGCCATGACAATTATCAAATTCTGGGAGGTTGGGGATTCAAAGGAGGAAAAGATCCAATATTTCCAGGTATATATTATATTTGTGGGAATAGAGCTTATTACAGGTTACCGGACCATTGGTATGGAACTTACTATGTAGGCCTGGTCTTTCCAAAAATATTTCATATGGACAGAGAAGAAAAAGGAACATACAAGATGATTAATAGCTTTACACGTAGAAAGAGGGAAAGTTTTTCAGAAATTGTAGGTGATATTTTTGGAGCATTAATACCAGCAGTGGGAATATCTTTGAATGCATTTAAAATTCGGAAGTTATCCACAGTAGTAGATCGTTTGTCTACAGATACTGCGGGAGGGTTCTTAATGGTAAATACCGAAATGGTTGCCATGAGAGCTATGGTGATGCAAAATCGGCTTGCCCTTGATATTCTTTTGGCAAAAGAGGGTGGAGTCTGTGGAATGTTGAAAGTCCAACATTGTTGTACTTATACTTCTGTATATTTTCACTTTTATCAGGAATGTATTACAAATATTACAAATTTGCACAAAGAACTAGTTCCACTGGAGGTTGAAAGTGTTTTGGGAAAACTTGGTAGAGGGTTTTCTTCGGTAGCAAATTGGTTGACCAGAATGAGTAGACTAATGATAGGGAAAGTTATAATAATAGCAACTGTAGTAATACTGTTAGCCATGGTGTTGAAAATAGTAATAACGTGTATAAAAAGAAAAGTAAGACAAAATAAGATAAAAAGAAATAACAGAATAATGAAAGAGAGAGAGAGAAATGGGTGAAATTGAGTTAGAGAAAATGAAAGAAAACATGTATAAGGAGACAAAAAGACAAGATGAAGAAGAAACAGATGTGTAAATAACAAAAGGCAAAGGATAAAAGACATGCTGCCTGAAAAGAAGTATAACTTGGGATTTATGTGGTGATTTAAAAATCACCAAAGGGGGAGTTGATGGAGCAGAGAAAATAATTTTTTTAACCCCTAACAAATTTTATAAATAATTAATAAAATGTTCGTTTAAATGTATTAATCAACACTGTACGTGTGGGAAGGATAACATGCAAATGTGTGTGCTAAATAATCTATTAATGGATGTCCGTGTGTCTAATTATAACGTAAAAATAAATGCGTACTAAAATAAAATAAATGCATGTTTTTGTGCTTCATAGAAATAAAAACGTGTCGTTGCAAAAACAATAGTGATGGTAAGTAAGGAACAGCTTAAATGTTGCTTTCTGCTAGGTAATAACTAATTGGGGTACGTAGATGACGGGAGGGAAACGAAAAGGCTATTTTTCTCTATTTTAATTATGTTTTGTTTATTTCAAATTAGTGCTTCTAAAGTATAACCGAGTGGCGATATAAAATGGCTACCAGTGGGTGATGTGCGCAGGCGCAAGGGAGACATGTGACACGGGATGAAGTCGGAGAAAAAACTAACCTCGTGATGTTGCGGAGAGGCTAGGATGCGAGAAATGGTCAAGGCTGATGTGACCTAATTGAACTGATAGTGTGCTGTGGTGATCAGCAGAAGACCCGTGGGAAACCAGTTTAAGAGAAAGGACAATGACTGCGGAGTTCTCGAAAGTATCGAAAGAAGTTACAAATGTACTGATCGAAGCGGATGGAAACATGTCTTGAACGTGTGGGAAAGGAAATGATCCAAGGACCATTGGATCCAAGAGAACTTGATTAAAAGAATGAATAAGATGACATGCATGGACCAATGAAAGAAAAGTGTGTTATTAATGTTGCAACAATTAGTTAGCAAAGTTAGAATTAGGGTATAAGAGGGCCTACTCTTAGTGGGAGGGAGTCAGTCGCTGTCACAGTCAGGAGCGGAGTTGGAGAGTCGTGTTGGTGTTGGTGGCTTCCAGTGCTGGGTGGTCCTGATCGATCCCTTACTGAGCGGGAGATGCTGAAAGACTGTTAGATGAGACGGGTTGCAGGTAGCTGATGCTGACGAGCTGAAGTTTCTGTTGCTGTCTTAATTTTCCAGTTGAGTATGAGAATCAGGTTATTTCTAATTCTTAAACTTAGGTTAGAAATCATTAGGCTAAATTAGGAAGGTAGGCAGGTAATTAGGGTTTTGCTTCATGACGAAAATTTCCTTTCTGCAATAAATTGATTATGCTTAATAAATATTTGAATTAATAATGAATGAATAATTGAATAAAAGTTTAAATTCTTTCTCATGCTTTTAAAATTATATAAAATTTAAGATTCTTTAAATCAAATGACTCAGTGGTTATTTTCCTAAATGATTGTGACATCAGTAATTGGTTATTGTGATTCAGCTGGTCTTAATCACTATGAACTAATTTTTACATGAATGATTCATCGACAAAACAATGAGCAGGAATATCTTAGGAAATAACTAAAAGAAAGTGATAAGTTAAGGTAATAAGATATCCCGGCTCCTTCCAGCGGTACATAAATGGTGTTTTTCCATTTAGTTCTCATGCTTCTCCTAGGAGTACAGAATTTCATAAAGGTGTAAAGGAAATCCAGGTGTGTGCGTGTGTGTTAGGTGATGTTTATGGGCCCCATCGTCATGTGGATGTGAGAAAATATAGTTTGCCCCTGGATGACCTATAAGTGACCTAGGAGGAGAATAGTTTTTATTGTACGCGCTGCATCACTGCACTTCCTTTACTGTATTCTTCCATTTATAAAGCAGTCCCTTTTGCTTGTGGTCCCCATCTTCGTTGGGGTAACAGACTTTGTTCAATTTGGCGTTGAGGTCACCCACATCACATGTTTCTGAGAGATTAAATACTTTAGAGGCATATAGAAGTTTGAACCAAGCTGGACATGAGCCATTGTGAGAATGGCAGCGGTGACAAAGGGATTCCTTTTATGTTCTGATGAGGAGGAATCTTGCCACAAACCCAACAGTTAGTAGCATTGCTTAGCTGGTGTGTCTGATGCAACATTTGAAGAAATGAATTGTTTCTCAGATTTTGCCGGTATCCCTGTTCATGTTGCGGCAAATCAAAATGATGGTGCTCTTTTGAAGCAAGTGATGTAACAGTAATGTTAGGTAAGGAGGCTCCAGGCATTACTTCCTCCACTACCCACATTACAGTAGCGATGATGGCAGCAGTCAAAGTCAGACCAAGGATGCAGATTGTACAGCCGTTGCACGTTGTCACAGCAATCTCCTTCTTCTTAGGCGAGCTCATTTTCATCGGCAAACAACAAAATAAATGATGATGCCCTAAGGTCCTGGGCAGGCGTTGGTTTCTTCACTAACGTTGAGACGAGTAGTCACTAAAAGGCTACCCCCCTTTGTAGTCAGTCTTTAACCACCCAGGACAGTGGCTCAAACAGTCTCTTTCTGTGATGAAGGGTCTTTCTTCCTGGATCGAAGCAGGTATCTAGATGCACCAGGGATCGTGTGGTCCGGGAAGACTTCCTCAGGCCCTTCAGGTGACGCAGCTCGTCCTCTCTCAGTGACCAAAATGTCGCGATGATCTGTCAGCACAGCAGGGCTCACGAAGGAAGAGCTTCCCGCACCTGCTGATAAATAGAAGACAAGCTGTCAGTTAACTGGGACAAATAGTCACTCATTGACATGTCTGGGGTACCTAATACTGGTGCAGAACAAAGGGCTTGGCGTAACTGTTGGAAGGCGCTCTGGCACTCAGCAGTCCATGGGAGGGGCATTGGGGTGTCTTTAGTCAAAAGGGCCAACAAAGGTTTAATAATGTGCGAAAAACTGGGGATCCACTGCCTACAAAAAGAAGTGAGGCCAATCAGTGCATGGACATCCTTCTGAGTGCGGGGTACAGGAGTGTCTAGAATGGTCTGAATGCGGTCTGGTGTGAGTGCAAGTCCCTCCTTAGACAGGAGGTGACCTAAATAGGTAACCTGCTGTCTACAATATTGCAATTTCTTTCGCGAGACTTTGTGATTATGGGAGGCAAGAAATGATAACAATAACAGTGTTCCTTCTTCACACTAGGTAAGGACGCCACAGCGGCATCCTCATTGATAAGACAGGATCTCTCAACCATTGGATAATTGTTATTTAAAATAACACGCACACCTTCCGGAGAACAACGTATTGTAGCACGAAAATATTTAAGCATATCGATACCCACAATGTTGTCCGGCGTGTTAGGGGAAAGCAAAAATGGACATGCTGCAGTGAATTTGTCAAGTCCAAATTCAAGTGGCTGTGAAAGCGGCCTAGGTGTAGGTGTTCCATCGAACCCTATCGATGTTATCATTGTGCCGGACAGGGAAGCCCTAGAAACCAATCTTTTAGACAGAGCACTACGGGTAGCCCCTGTATCAGCCAGAAACCGATCAGTAGATCCCAAGGCATTTGTGTCAACATAAGGACCTATTTGATCTACTGGCACCTCAACCGGTTCCTTACCCCATCCTAGGCATCCCTATGCGTAATCGGAATCTGCAAGTGCATCAGCAGAATAATCAGACATTTGATATTGATTTCGTCTATCAAAAGTATTAGAGTAATTTGGTCCTTGTTCAACTGCCTCAAACCTGGGACGAGCTCCTGTACCTCCCCTGTTTTCTGAATTCCCTGGACGTCCCCTCATACTTCCCCTTCCCCGCTGGTACTGCTGACCTCGCAAAAGGGGGCACTCAGAACGGCAATGCCCAGTCTCTTTACAATAAGCACACTGATCAGGGGACAAATTTGCTTGAGGGAGAGGGGGCACTCCAGGTGTATACACTGCACGTCCGCCTCTTCCACCTCCCCTAAATGGTGGGCCATATACTTGAGCCAACATAACTTTTGTCTTTAAATCTTTAACCTCCTTATCCTCCCTGCCTTTCGCTTCCAATTTCTGCCGCTCATAATATTGGGCCATAGTCAAAAGGGAAACTGGGGAAGACGTGGTCCAAGAACTCTCGCTAGCCTTTAAGCGACTAGCTATTTCCGGTAACATATTAGCAACAAATTTATCAACAAACAAATGCTTACCCGTATCATCGGCCAATGACTGACCACTAAAATCATGGAATGTCTCTTCAAATCTTGAAAAGAAATCAGAAACTAACTCATCCTTTTTCTGTTTACAGTACGCTAATGTAGTCCAATCTATTTTCTTAGGGGGTATGAGAGTCTTTAACTTAGTTACAATAGCTTTAGGAAGATCTAATATCTCCTTCTGAGGTTTCTGTGCAGGCTCCCTTTCCGCATCTATTTCTTCTAAATGTTCCCAAGTATCACCATATGCCACATTATCATCTATTTTACGTATTGTTCTCCTCATATCAGGGGGCAAAATAAACCCAAAGAACATATCAATATCTAGCAAGGTCATAGTGCAGGAGCTGATGGCTCCTTCCACCTCCTCATAAAAGGCGGCTGGATTTTTCCGGGGGTCAGGTAAAGCAGTCTTAAGAGCCATAACATCTGCTCTGCTCTAAGGAGTGTAGACCCAATTATATATAAAATATCCCTTTGCATCATCTGAAGTTTTATCATCACTTGTTCCCGCACCTTTCGGGGGAACATACAGGGGTGCAGCTTCACGCATTGGTTTCATAGTAATTTCATTACCACTGGATTTATTCTCATCCACCGGAACATCTACTTTCTGAGTTTGGGATTGAACTGCTTCTACAACTTTAGTTTTTCTAGCTAAGTCTTGCTCCTTGCGTAAACGCAATGTTTCATCTCGTATTTTAACCACTCGTCTAATCATATCAGGTAAGTCCGAAAAAGGGAAAGTCCCATCTGTTAATAGTTTATAATCAATATTTATATCACTTGGCTCTAGTTCTTTAGAAGTTTGTCTAAAATCAAATATTACCTCCCAAGCGAATTTTTCTACAAAATAAAATTGCTCTATATCTTGCCACTGTTGAACCATCGCTACGATGATCGATGCAGTGGTACTCCGACGAGCTTCCTCTCTAGCAGCGGTTATTAATTTATTTTTTTCTGTTTTAGTCAAAGTAGAGCGAGTCTGCCGCCCACCTTGCTTATCTTTATCTTTTTCTTCTGAAGACAAATGCTCCTCGTCAGAAGCCTCATCCTCAGGGGCACTTGGAGTGGGAAATTTATACGGGGGTGGGGGTCGATTTAATAAAATAGAATCATCATGAGGTTTATTAAGTATCGGATAAATAGGGCGTCTAATAGGGTACTGGCCATTTACCTCTAATCGACGTTCTCTATCGTCTTTTTCTATTTTTTCCTTCATTTCTTTATTTTTTTAATTCCAAAGCTTTTTTATATATCGTTTTCCGCTGTTCTTTTTCTGCTATAGCATCTGCTCTCTTTGCTTTCTCTCGCACTTCTTTTTCCCACATACACACACAATCAAACATATCGTGTCTACTTTTTCTTTTAAATAAACACTGCTCTACATATTGAACCTTTTTAGAATCGAATGACCCATTCACTGGCCATTGTAAATCAGACTCTTTCTTTGTGTATTTGTTCCATAATGAACCGTACATTATGGGAGAAATACCATATTTGATATACATCTCTCTATTAGGGGTCCCTTCCGGAGGAGCCGGCTAAACTTTGCTCTAAACTATTATTGGTACCACCAGAACAGCAACACCACTTAGAGTGTGCTGAGAAGAGGCATGTTTTTCCAAGTATATGTAAAATATTACTACTCCAAATAAATATTCCAAAAAAGAGAAAAATCTCCACATTACCTGCCTTCACTTTTCGCAAAAAATGAATAACAAACCAAACCAAACTCTTGGCCAAGCAAATCAAGAGTGCTGCTTCAGCAACCTCACCAAACAAAAGTCTCCAACTCCCACCTGCCGATCTCTGGTCGACCTAATGGTCAGTGCAGAAATACGCCAAAGAAAGCCCCAGTCGAGACCGGCCACCACCCGGAGGGTCAAATCGGGAAAACCGGAAAAGTCACTTCGGTCTGCAAAGACAAGTGTCTTCTCATGCAGGACGCCTCCTCAGTAATATTTCAATCCTCCGTCAAGACCACTCCTTTGGACGGCCGCGTCTCCGATGGGGCCCCACGTGCTGGGAGCCAACTGTGGAAATGTACCTTTTTAGGGGTACACTGGTGCAGGGTCACCCTCTCGCCCATGGGTTCCAAAGACTAACAAAAAGAGATCGGCACTGGAGTTGAAATAAAATAACAAGTTTATTAATCACTCATGAGTGGGACCACGTCCACACAACACTCTCAAGTGCTGCAGGAGGTAGTACACTGAATTCACAAACCATCATCCCTTTTATACCATTTTGTTGCAATGTAAGCATGTGAACAGAAATGGAAAGAACAAGTTTTAGAAATAGCTATCGGCAAACAAGGGCAGATGAATAACCACTTGGTCAGCAAAGTGGGAGGGGCAGCAGTAAATGGTCGACAGTTAACATTTAAGACCAGGTGCACTAGCAGCTACAAACCCCCAGCACGTACATTGCTTTAGCTGAGTCAGGAAGTCAACTAAAATAGATAACACACGCAGAGTGAAAAGACGAGCAGCAGAGGACGGAAGAATTACGAAGGAAACGAAATGGACACCACAGCCAAAATGGCTGTAGCTTATGCTAAGTAAATTATTACACGTTTCCACAGCATCAGGGCCCATTGCACTGTTGTACAACTGGTTTTGGTGGATCACAGGTAAGATTTGACCACCTGAAAGCGCTGTATCTGGAACCTCCAGGACCAACCCACAAGACGTTCCAAATGCTGTATACCATACACCAACGACAAGCGCCTTATGATAGTCCTTGTGCCATACTTGTGCCTAGTGCTGCAGGATACCTGGCATAAGGTGACAGTTTTGCCTATGCGATATCTAGAATAGCATTGACTTTAATGCACTCTCATTAAAGCAGACGTGATATATATTACTTTTTGGTGGTCGTCCCACATCTGCCCAACTCTAAATGAAGCCCTTTTAATTCTTACATCCACTTGGGAGTTTCGAGATATTCGTTTTGTACATGTGTTGATTTAAGAAAGTGCTCACTGCGTTGAATCCTAATGGGGAATGGCGAGCCTTTCCAGGGAACATCGGATGCCATTTAGATTATGGTAACTTACTATACTGCGGCCTTCCTAAGTACCACATCCAACAGCTCTAGGTCGTTCCAATTCCAGCAGCTCTTGTGATCACCTCCTTTCCACATTACTGTCATGCCAGGCCACACTTGGCCTCTCCTATCAAAGATCAGATAGTGTTCAATTGGATGTTTGCCTACCTTTCAATGTATGGCCCTATCCCTGTGTTTATTAGGAAGAGACTTCCTCTACGCATAACCTCGGATGTACCTCTGCATCAGAGCTTAATTTGTGCCAGTGGTTGCAGAAGATGGCTGTTTTTAGGGACTGATGGTTATTATTAGGTTGAGCCTGCCAGACAGAGCAGCTCTCTTGTTATGAAAGGCATACTGTGGGCCTACCAAGAACATAGAGGAGTTTGAAGCCCGCCCATTGCTTATGATTGATTGGCTTTAATGTCACTCCCATTTGCCTGGTTCTTATTCAATGGCTTGTCTTGTCCATCTTGTGTCCATCCACTGCTCACTTTTAGGGTAGTATTTTTTTTCTTTCATCTTAAGCCCTCTACAAGAGTGCATGAGTTTTCCAGCTGTCTCCCTAGTGCGCTTCTTTTCTCCCCTCTGTGCTCCATGTTGCTCTCTTACCATCTTTCTTCCCACACTGATTTGCTTCCACCCTCCTGTTGCTTCCCCACCGTCTATCCAATGTACTGTACCTACTCAAACTGGTAAATAAAAAGAAAAAAAGTGCCCGCCTCATATTGGAGGTGCACGCTTGTGTGCTGCGCATGCCTACAAAATAATGCAGCTGGATGAGTGGTAGGGTTCTTTTTTGTCTTCTTTAGTCATGCTGCACAGCATTGGGGATGCTGTACAACATCACTAAAAACCATTGGCAAAGCCAATGAATGCCAAAGGCAAGCTTGTTTGTGTTGCCAATTGTTGTTTATTATCAGATTCTGAGCCACAGCAAGAGACAGCAGTGGTATATCGAGGGTGCTGCAAGCAAGGAAAAGGTTTCCCTTACTATGGTGTGTTAGTAAAAAAAAAAATGCTAGAATTGGGGATCAGTGGGCCCTTAAAACCCAAAGGCCCCAGTTCCACTGTACCTGCTTCACAATTTATAGCTTTGATTCTAAGAGGGGAAGGTGGAAAGAAACAGGGAAAGAAAGTCGAAGAAAAGCTAGGAAAACAGTGGCAAAAGAGGTGGAGAGTTTGAAATAGTGAAATGAGAGTTAGGGTTGCAATAAAGATCCAGAAAGAGTAAGTCTGAGGAAGAAGGAAGCGTGAGGTGGTATTTGTCAATCTCAGCATTCAGCAGCAGTGGAATTGGGTTCCTAAGGAAAACTTTGGGACTCTACACTTATTGTAATTTTTTCCCCTATATTGAGCACTGGTCTTCACTCTTAACAAATATCCTTGGATTTAACTAATCTATCATCAGTAGTTGCCACAATATGGTCCTGATCGCTCCCTACTCTGGTGCGCGCTGCCCCTATTCCTTTTAGGTCGAGTCTAGCAGGAAACGCAAGCTGCCTCGCTGCAAAAGACCTATTTTTAGCTCCCCAAGACCTTAGTGTGGTAAAGCCCGTCCATTGCCTACCACTGGTTGGCTTTATTGTCACTGTCATTTACTTACTTCTTATTCAGTGGCTTGCCTTGTCCATCATGTATTTGTCCCTGCCCTGGTGTTTATCCTCTTTGTTTGTTCTTTTCCACTGCTCATGTTTAACTAAGCACTTTCTACTGTGCTGTCAAGATTTGCCCCTCCTGTGGCAATACACAGTATTTGGGTTGAGCTCATGGACGCCATTTAGAGGTCACCAGAGGTTGCAGGCGCAACCCCGTGCTCTCCCTTGCGACACTGCCATTGGACTTGCGACCCCTGCCATTGGTCTTGTGACCCCTGCCATTGGTCTTGTGACCCCTACCATTGGTCTTGTGACCCCTACCATTGGTCATGTGACCCCTGCCATTGGTCTTGTGACCCCTGCCATTGGTCTTGTGACCCCTGCCATTGGTCTTACGACCCTGCAATTGGTCTTACGACCCCTGGCATTGTTCTTGTGAACCTGCCAGTGGTCTTGCAAACCCTGGCCTCCGAACCCACCTAGCAGAATTCTGAGTGTGACTGAAGCCTGCATGCTTACAGCTTATGCTGTTCCTGATCTCTGTGCCTTTCAGTCTCAGTTGTGCCTGCACATGTGGCAGGGCGGTTGGCATTGGGGGCTGTATCTGGACATTGGGGGCTGTACCTGGACAGCATAGCATGGTCATCTGGCAAATGATGGCTGCCGATGGGTATGTGATGGCTGCATCCTCGGTATGATTGCGGGGCTGCTGGAAACATTATAATAACCAAAATAGACTTGTACTTTCTTTAGCAATTTGTTTTGTTATTTTATTAAACCTGGTGTTAATGTTGCTCTTATTATTCTTTTGTTTCTAACTTTGGTGATGTTGCTACCTCTGATATCATCAGGATCAAAGGTCATGTGACACGCTTGCTTTAATGCTACCAGGGATGATGATGTGTGATGACACTTCCTTTGATGTCATCACAGGTCAAAGGGCGTGTGATGCAGCTTCCAGTACCCCAGGCATTTTGGTGAATTGATATCCATGGTTGATCTGCGTGTCTCCCCCCCCCCATAATCCCTCCTACCCACCCCTCACCCCGTGAAGTGCAAAGAAGCCTTTTGGTGTGTGAGCGCCCAGAAAAAAGCTACATAACAGAATACCCGGGTATTGTAATTGTATTGCCAACCAATTTGCTTTAGAATACACTCAAACGTATCAAATATGTACATCCAAAACGTCCCCCTTTGTGTGGTTGACCTTCATGTCCCTTGCCACAGCCTCCCTTAACTCTATAGCAACGCAGGGAATCCTCGTCCAATCTCCCCCCCCCGAAAAGGAATTTGAAAATAAAACACTGCTTGATGAACAGTGAATCACGCACTCAACAGAACGTATGAACTGCCAGCCCACAAACTGGTACCACACTTCCAAAGGTTCACGTCGGGCGCCGCTCCCTTCAATGTGCTTCACTCAACATGTTTACATTTGGTTTCACTTTGCACGCTGCGACAACATATACTGCACAATTTCTATCCCAGATCATTATTTTTTAATATATGACAAGGTCTAGACACAAGAGGGCAGTGCTGCGGCATGATTAGGATCTGTTCTGGAATTAAATGATTCTATCACACAAGGGGAAAGATAAAGGGCATTAGTGGGTTCACACCAGGGTGGGACGAGGTGGCAAATGATGAAGCATGTCACATTACATGAGTGAGCCATCCATGTCCAATTCTTGGAATTGCCCCAGATACTAGTAGTAAAAGTAGGTAGGGGTAACGTGGAGGTCAACTCACCTCCTCCTCAGGTCTCGCTAAAGGAGCGGACTGAGTTAAATACTGGGGTATCACTGGAATTAAATGAACCATTTAGGTTTGATGTTAGCCAAGACTTTTTGATTAAAAAAAATATATATATGTATAATATACTTATAGGGGATTTCAACCAGTTCTATTCATCCTCTTGTCTGTTATTGTGTCGGTCACATTTTTGTTCTTCCAATTACAGCTTATAGAATGGGGCAATAGGTCAGCCCTCTTCAGCCATTGGATAACTTCACTGTGAGTGACAGCATTCTGACCTTTCTTTATGGAGCACATCCACACAGTGGCATAGCAAGGGGGGGTGTGAGGGTGGGGTCCACCTAGGGCGGCATGAGTTTTGGGGGCAGCAGCCCCCCCTTACCAGTGCCCACGCGGGGCAGAAAACGCAGGATTTGTTCCCCGGCGCCCCCTCCGCCACCCCCGCCTTTTATAGCAAAGGCTGGGACTGCCTAGCTACACCACTGCATCCACACACAAGGTAGTCACCGTCAGTGCCAGGGACATACTGAGTCAATGTTTGGTTTTTGAGACATTATTTTTTTGGGCAGTTAGTCACTGTTTTTTTAATGTTGATATTGAGGATTCCACAATAGTAACATTTTGAAATAACCATCACAAAATAAGCATTAACAAAGCCAAAAGGCTGCCAGTCAACGACAGACCTATTGCTGTGGTCAATGCTTATTTTAATTTAGTTGCATAAGTATCTAAACTCTTTTATCCAAATGCGGATCTATGAAATGGGAGGGCCAGCTTTTTCCGTAAAATATGCATAATTTTTGTGAAAATGACATTTATAGCACCACATCTATTATACTAGCTGTCTGAGTGAAATTGTAAGCAAGGTCATACCTCGTTTACAAAGGTCACTCAAGATGCTGCAGAGACTGGTTTGAGTACAATAAACAATATGTTCACTTCATGCAGTGGCATATGAGTAAAATCTGTATAGAAACTGCTAGGGTTACAGTCAGTTGTTTACATTGTTCTTCTGCACAAGCTTAATATTATATAGTTGCAGGTTACAAAGTGTTCCTTTTAACTCTTTTGTGATTTTTGTATGCATTGTATTTTAAACTTTTTAATCTGTATATCTTTTTATGGTTCTCTGAGCCGAAATAAAGTTATTCTTGACTTGACAGTGGCATAACGCAAAATGATGGAGCCCGTCTGCATAATGTAATTAGGGGCCCCTGAGTCTCCTATATGTTACAGATATTCATTGACCATGTGCTAAATGGGACCCCCTTGATGGTCTGGGGGTCCCCTGGAGGGTCGGTGGCCCACCTGTGCCACAGGCGCTGTAGAGGCCAGCGTTACGCCCCTGTCTTCATGGCAGACATTAGTTTTAGAGTTCCCACAACACATTTTCTGCCTGAACTCGTCTCTCACAGGTAAAAAGGAATGAAAATGCGTAAATGGTAGTGTTGACAACTTACAAAAAAAATTGTCATGAAAAAAATGGAATTTAGGTGCAATATTATTGCAATTTTTTTATTTTTTTTACCCAGGCCTATTTTTTTTCTCCAAAATATAAAATGGACTTTACCATTGCTCTGTGAATTCACCAATATTAACTACAAAAGACCTCATTGATGTATCAGTGTAATATGATGCATTGATGCTGTCTAGTCATCTGACTGCCAATCTGAACTCTGCTTTTTCTAAGCTGTTTTGGTTAAGTTTCTTTCACTATCTATCGGTAATCTTATTTCTATTAGGTTTGTACACCACTGCACCATGTTTCACCCATATATAAGGTATGCAGAAGATAGATTTTCTTTGGGGGTTTGTAGAGCTCCACATGCCACTTTTGCTTTCTCCAGTGCACTGAGTCTCCTCTGGTCACTCATGAGGGTCGTTGGAGCAGACAGGTGAACTGGAGTCTTGCCTGAACGTTTTCTGTTGTAACTATTTTCCTGGGTAAAACTCCCTCATAGGCAAGTTATGTGAAAATGCCACACATATGTAGCCAAACCAACATTACAACCATGTGATAGCTTTGTATGGGGGCCTGATTTACTAGAATAAATCCATAAATAAAAAATATATGTTTATGGATCCAATTTTTTCCATAAGAGCACTCCGGCAGTGCTGCAGAATGACAGGATTGCCAGTGGTAGCTGCTATGGCATTTAAGTGGTGGGGGAGGGCAGCAGGGGGAAAAGGCAACGCGGAGGGGCAGTGTGGGGGAAATGAATTTTAAAAAAATGCTCTGTGCTCCTCTGGCCTCTGCTCCTCGACTCCCTGCATGGCACGGGGTCCCCTACTCCAATCCAGATGCTGCTCTCATGCTGATATTACCCAGCATGAGAGCAGAGCCATGATTGGTGTGAGCGCCGTAGTTAGGTGCTCACTAAGTGTCTCTGACCCTCTGCTTGTTCTCCACCTGGCTGCAAAGCACAGCTCGGGTGGAGAGATCAAAGTGCGCATGAGTGTTTGGCCAGCCTTAAACAGCTGGCAAAACCGTCATGCCCACTTGAAGCAGGGTCACCACTCCTCCTCCTTCCTGCGGCTGTGTCGATGTGCCGGAATGGACGATCCCGCACTCGGCTACTCTGCAGGAAATAAGGAAGAAGGGAGGAAAAATAAAATGCTATTATCTGTTATTATCATTTTATTTTTCACTCCTCAAAAGCAGTGGGGCAATGCTCCTCCGCCTTAGTGGAGGAGCCGCCGCTAAAGGCTGCCTAGTTTTTTTCCATCTCACGCCCCTTTCTTCGGTAGCCCCACACTTCCCCTTTCTTTTCTCACACTTGCAAGTTCTTTTCATCCCCATTTGTCACTATTTTCTGATCTTTCTCTTCCTCGTTCATTCTCTATTTTCTGTTTTTTCTTTTTTTCTTAGTCAAAGGCTGATGATGAAAAATAAGTCCATTTTGCCAAAAAATGAGAGCCATTTTTTTCACTTGCAATCACCATGGAGCCCCAAAGGGTTGACTTACATGCCTATACCCCCTGAATTCAAGGTGTGCAGCTCATACAACAGTAGCAAAGTTACTACTAGTAACTTTTTGCATGTAGGCAGAGACCTCGGCAACAGGGTTGGAGGTCGCCAGATGGGAAAGTATAGGGAAAATTGAAAAACCTTATTTGACTTAAAAAAATAAGAATAGCACATTAACTCAGTCTTATTTAAGAAAAATAATTTATGTAACTATATTTAGTTTACTGATGATTTTTTTTTTAAATCCTACGAACAGTTGCAAGTTTTTTTTATCCCTGCGTTCTCCATTTGTCACTATTTTCTGATCATCCTCTTCCTTTTTCTTTCTCCTTTTTCTCCTTTTCTCTTTTGCTCTGGCTCAAAGTCTCCTAATGAAAAATAAGTCCTTGTCGCCAAAAAATGAGTGCCATTTCCAAGCACTTGCATCCACCACCACACGTAGAGCCCTGGTCTGGGGCATATCTGTCAATAGTGCAGTTGCACTGGTTCAAACCAGAAAAACACAAAACCCAAACATTACACACCCCAGTCCAAACTTTGTTAGTCACATATGTTAAAGCCCCTGTGACAAAGTCAATATTAGGGCATAGAATCGCTCTGATACAACTCAATTGGATCAACTACCATGGTGTATAAAAAACAGAAGGATATGGTGCCAAAGGACATATAAATGAAAAACAATGCAAACCCCTGCATTTTTTAGTAAAAGCATGTGCCTAGAAGTAGAGGTCGCATTGTGAGACTGAAAATGGAGCACCAGGGGTAAAATCCCAAAGCTATCATAATTCTAAAATATATTTTGGGCAAACGCCATAACAATAGAAGTACCTCTGAACTTGAAAAGTACATGTAAAGTTCACAGTTAAGGGCGCTATGCTGTATCGAGATTAAATGTCACTGTCATCGTCCAATTTGTGGTCAATTTAAACAAGGACTTTATGGCTTATCCCAGAAGAATCTATTGATCAGCTGGATATTTGAGCTCTTCAACATGCTTGACTCAAACATGTCTGTACTGACAAGACAGACTTGACACAAGCGTGTCTTTATTGACCTGATCAGCTTGACCTAAAATAGATGCCATCATCTTGAACAACCTATCGCAACGCGCGTAACTTTAACCTGAGGGATTTCTTAACCTGCAAAACCACCAAACTAGTAGTTCTTGAAGTAGAGGCTGCAATTTGTTGGTGTGAGGATGAGCCATCAATCCCAACCACCTGAACGGGCATTAAAGGTACGAAGATTCAGGGCACGTGGCGAGGTGGAAGAACATGGACTGCGTCTCCACAGTAGAGCGTGGTTCATCTTGTCGCCTTGTGTCCCAGAGCTACGGCTACTCACATTAACGAACACTGTAAGATAGCGGTCCTTAACCCTGTGACTTCTGTGGATCCCTCTGAGGACCCCTGCTCTAAGCAAGTATATACCAAACAAATGCTCGAATATTGATATATTATAATTCACAATCAAATCTAGAAAAAGTTTTCACATTTTCAATGTTGCTTCTTTATTCGAATATACTTCATTTTAATTTATTAGTTTTATTATTTAACTTTGTAAAACAGTTGTGAACCCTCAGTGGTCCTCAGACCACAGGTTAAGAACCACTGCGTAAGACATGGCGTACACCTGTCCCTTTATTGGCAAAATTGATTCCGAAAGAATTATCTTTACAGTCGTCTTTAACTGCAAGCAAACTCTCTGCTATTCACCCTTCCCCCGTTAATGAGGTCATAACGTGAGGTGCTTTGTGGTTTGAAAACACTGTAAAAAATAAAAAAGCATTCGAAGCAAAATATTGTCGCTTACTATAATACTCCATTAAAGCTGTATTAAAATTTGTTCAGTAAATACTGTATGCCTGTTTCTGAACGTTGTCGCTTTAAGTCATTTCCAAGTCATGCCCATTGATATTTTAAAAGCCTTTGTGTGCCACACATGACTGGCCGTCTGAGATGCACAAGACCGCTCATGTGAGTGACTTGTAAACCGGATCCAAGATACAGCCGAGGTCTAGCTCCAAATCTGGGCTTCATTCTTGGAAATTGATGGCTAGGTCGATGGCAAAGTCCATTGAAGCACATAGGCCAAGCCCACAGCTCCCACCCCGCATCTATGGTGTGCCATAGCTAGATAGAGCTGGAATCGAAACAGTCGTTCTAATTAATCATCAGGGGCGTAGCTTTGTCAGTAGGACTGGGGAGGGGGGGGTGTGTGATCTTCATGTTTTCTGACAATTATGCTGGCATATCATGTTAACTATTATATGAGCAGCAGCGCATGAGTGTGGCTTAAGGGCCAAGGGAAAGGAGTGCAAATTGTGTGGGGGTACCTAAAATACAGTATTTTGTAAAATACCCATGTTTTAAGACCTTCAAAACAGAAGAGTGGGTGTGTTTTTGTCTGAGTGAGTATTTAAAAATCCCAAGTGAAACCTGACAGACTCCACTGTATCTAACTGAAAGCTCCTGTACCCAACTATTTACTAAATAAAACATTTATTTGGAGGGTGTAACACCCCCCCCCCCCCGAAGCTCTGCCCCTGTTAGTCATTGTAACATTTCAGCATTATTTGTTTGTTGTTTTTGAAAAACTTGTTGTAAGGAGCCACTTCAGAATGAGAGTAAAACAAAGGCATTGGGTACCAACCTCCTGCATTAAGGCCCGTTTTCATGTATCACAAATAATTCCCCTTTACATCAGATGTGATCCCTATTACCTACTTGATGAGTTCTAAATAAAAATGTCAACTTTAATATTGCATAGCTTCTAATCTTAAGTAATACCTGCATTCATCGATGAGGTGTGGCGCAACGGCCAGGGTGCCTGACTCCAGACCACGGGGTTCACGGTTCGATCCCCGGTGCCGGCGGCAGGTTAGCCCAGCACCATGTGACTCTGGGCAATAGCTCGCTTAATCTTCCCGAGGGCCCCCAGCGCCGGGACACCTCTGCGGAGGTAGCTGTGCGCTTTACAAATGCTGGTATATTATATTATTATTATTATATTTAATTACACAGCAGGCATGTCATTTGACCATTATTTCATTCTATGCAAATGGATTATAAGTGCATAGATGATCCTCTAAATGTAGACTCCCTTGTCTAAACATTCGCTGCTTTGCACTTCCAGACAATTAATGGATGTACATGCATGCTTCATAGATATGAATATATACATTCTAGTTTGAATTCATGTAGCACATAGTTTATAACATATGCACCAAAGACTAGCCCAGGTTTGATTATAAAATCAGGCGGTTCCAGTTTTAGATGGGGGCTAGGATTGGCACAGCACTTTCTGTGATGTCTTGAAATATGATGTCACTTTAAATTGCTGATGATAATTTGTCCCACACTATTGGTTTTAGGACTGTGAGCTGTCAAAATAAGCTAAGTGGCAAACATCATCTAATTCGACTCTACGTAAAAACATGAACATGAGCAACTCAAACCGCCAGAACTGAGTGTCGTCATTTTGCAATTGAAACATAAAATTTTTTGCACGTTACAGCGCATCTTGAATCTTCATAGCGGATATTAAAACACATTTTGAGTGAGCCACAAAAACTGCATGAAATGCTGTGGAGCAAATACAGGAGAACAAAAGCCTGGCTAAAGAAATATATAGTTTTCACCTGCCGGAACTGCAGCTTCACAAGCATCCACCCCACCATGCCGCCGACCAGGAAAGAACCCAACCACCTCAGATGCATCCTTCTCAACACCCGCTCCGCCCGCAAACACGCCGTTGAACTCTGGGACCTACTCGACTCAACCTCCCCAGACGTCGCCTTCCTGACGGAGACCTGGCTGAACCCCGCCTCGGCACCCGACATAGCCGTCCCGGAAGGCTACAAGATCACCCGCAGGGACCGCACCAACGGAGCAGGAGGAGGAATCGCCATTGTCCACAAGAACACTCTCAGAGTCTCGACCAACACCGACGACACCCTCAGCACCGCCGAACACCTGCACTTCCAGATCCACACCGATCCCAACATCACCCTCAGAGGAACCTTCGTCTACAGACCCCCCCGGACCCCGACCACAGTTCAGCGACTCCATCGCCGACTTCGTCAGCACACACGCCCTCGCCTCCACGGACTACATCCTCCTCGGGGACCTGAACTTCCACCTCGAGAACAACAACGACACCAACTCCACCACCCTGATCGACAACCTAGCCAACCTCGGACTCAGACAACTCGTCACAACACCCACTCACTCCGCCGGTCACACGCTTGACCCCATCTTCTCCGCAAGCCCCCACGTCTCCTTCAACCACACCACCGAACTCCACTGGACAGACCATCGCTGCATCCACTTCACCTTCAAGAAACCCACCACGCACCACCGCACCCAACAGATGCCCCGCCGCTGCTGGAGCAAAGTCACCGAAGACCAACTAACCACCACCCTCGCCCAGAGCCCACCCCGCCGACCCCACCGACCCCGACACCGCCGCCCGCAACCTCAGACAGTGGATCAACGACTGCGCCAACACCCTCGCCCCAATCAAGAAACCCTCCAACAGTCACACCAACAAGAAAGCCAGCTGGTTCACTGAAGACCTCCGGGCCTCCAAGCAAACCTGCTGAAAGCTGGAGAAGATCTGGCTCCGTGAACGAACACCGGACAGCCACGCAGCCCACAAGAACGCCACCCGCAGACACCATCACCTCATCAGATCCGCCAAAAGGGCCTCCTTCAAAGACCGCCTAGACAACAACGCGCACAACAGCAAAGAGCTCTTCAACATCGTGAAGGAACTCTCCAACCCCAGCTCCAACACCAACGACGTCCCACCCTCGCAAGACCTGTGCGACTCGCTGGCCACCTTCTTCCACCGTAAGATCGCAGACATCCACGACAGCTTCAACGCCACGACAACCACTGAGACCTCTGCCCCCATGACCACCATCCGCACCAACCGCCTGCTCTCCTGGACCAACATCAACGACAACGACACCATCAAGATCATGAACACCATCCACTCCGGATCTCCGTCAGACCCATGCCCACACCACATCTTCAACAAAGCCAGCACAGCCATCGCACCCCATCTCTGGAAAGTCATCAACACCTCCTTCGAGACAGCAACCTTCCCGGAGAGCTGGAAGCACGCTGAGATCAACGCCTTACTCAAGAAGCCCAAGGCGGACCCCAAGGACCTCAAGAACTTTCGGCCCATCTCCCTGCTCCCGTTCCCGGCAAAGGTCATCGAGAAGACCGTCAACAAACAACTGACCCGCTACCTCGAGGAGAACAACATCCTGGACCCTTCCCAGTCCGGGTTCCGCAGCAACCACAGCACCGAGACTGCCCTCATCGCCGCCACCGATGACATCAAGTCCCTGCTGGACAACGGAGAAACGGTGGCCCTCATCCTCCTGGACCTGTCAGCCGCCTTCGACACGGTCTGCCACCACACACTACGAACACGCCGCCACAACGCCGGGATCCAAGAGAAGGCCCTGGACTGGACCACCTCCTTCCTCTCCGGCAGAACACAGAGCGTCTGCCTTCCCCCCTTCCGCTCCGAAGCCACCGAGATCATCTGCGGCGTACCCCAGGGCTCTTCCCTCAGCCCAACTCTGTTTAACATCTACATGGCACCGCTCGCCCACGTCGCCCGTCGGCACGACCTCAACATCATCTCCTATGCCGATGACACCCAGCTGATCCTCTCCCTCACCAAGGACCCCCACACCGCCAAAACCAACCTCCACGAAGGAATGAAGGCCGTTGCTGAATGGATGAGGAACAGCCGAATGAAGCTGAACTCGGACAAGACGGAGGTCCTCATCCTCGGATCCACCCCTTCGGCCTGGGACGACTCCTGGTGGCCGACCGCACTGGGAACCGCCCCAACACCCACCGACCACGCACGCAACCTAGGGGTCATCCTCGACTCCACCCTCTCCATGACTAAACAGGTCAACGCCGTCTCCTCCGCCTGCTTCAACACCCTCCGCATGCTCCGCAGGATCTACAAGTGGATCCCCACTGAAACGAGAAGAACGGTCACCCAGGCCCTCGTCAGCAGCAGGTTGGACTACGGAAATGCCCTCTACGCAGGAGCCTCGGCCAAACTCCTGAGACGGCTCCAACGCATCCAGAACGCCTCTGCACGCCTGATCCTCAACATCCCTCGCCACAGCCACATCACACCCCACCTGAGAGACCTGCACTGGCTCCCGGTCAACAAGAGGATAACCTTCAAACTCCTCACCCACGCACACAAGGCACTCCACAACACCGGACCAACGTACCTCAACAGACGACTCAGCTTCTACACCCCCCACCCGCCAGCTCCGCTCCGCCGACCTCGCCCTCGCCACTGGCCCCCGCTTCCGAAGAGCGACCTCCGGTGGTAGATCATTCTCCCACCTCGCCGCCAAGACCTGGAACACCCTCCCCATCCACCTACGGCAGACCCAAGACCTGCTGACCTTCAGAAAACTCCTCAAGACCTGGCTTTTCGAGCAGTAGCAGCATTCCCCACCCCAGCGCCTTGAGACCCTCACGGGTGAGTAGTGCGCTTTACAAATGACATGATTGATTGATTGATTGATTGATAGTGAGATTTATCATAGTGTTGCGTTGCCCTTGCGTCACGCAGGATGTCGCAAGGGCAACGCAATACTAAAGTCCGATCTACCAAGCAGCACAGGGCCACCCTGCGTTGCTTGGTAAATCTGGAGCACTGCAAGGCAACAAAAGCCGGTGCCTTGTGTTACTCTGCACTCGAAAGGCGTTCCATGGGTGGAGCGTGAGTGTTCCCCGCAACACTCATGGATTTTACCAAGACTGATATACCTGGGTTTGTGTCAAAATGCTACGCCTTCTCAGGGGAGGCGCAACGAAGACAAATATCTTTATTTCGCCTCGTTGTTTCCTCTTTCTAAGTGGGCTGCAGAATGCTGCACACTTAGGAAGAAGGAAAAGCCTCGGAGGGTTGTTTTATGTAGGAAGGTGTCCCTTCCTGCACAAAAACAATCCTGCATGCAACACAGGCGTCTGTGAACCATGGCAAAAAATGTGCCTGCGTTGGCACTAGGCCGCAGATTGTGTGCCAGAGCAGGCAGAGCTTAGGAGTGTAACATATATTGGTAAAAATGGAGCATTCCTGCCTTCTCCCTATCGCGCAGCGCAGCTGCGTTGGGCAAAAGATTGATAAATCTGCCCCATAATTTGGAACTGCGCATGGACTTTGTGTCACGCAAGCAGTGGCTAGGCAGCAGCATGGCCTTCAAGGCCAAGTGCCTCCACCTTCCAATTCAGCTTCTGTGTAAGGCGCGTCGCAAAAAAACAAAACAAGTTCACCTTCAACATCGTGTAACTGTAAATGGTGCCACTAGGTGGCAAACTCTACCAACAATTGACGGTATTATAATACGAGCGCTGTTTAGAAAACTATAGCTGCATTGGACGATTCTCGCTGGATTCCTAGAAAACAGTAGACCGAAGAATGCGAAAGGGCACAGGGCCTCTCTCCAAAAGTAAGGGGTGTTTTCAAGACGCAATATATATTCTGGAAACGAGAGGAGTGGGGGTCGGGTTGTAAAGCGCCCACAGCAGTCTCGACTTAAAGATTCTTTTGTATGGAGGCCATAAAATAATGAGAGCTGCAATTTGAATTTATGAGGCTATAAAAGCATTTCGGCAAGAAATACTGCCAAAAGGTTAACATAGGTCATAGACTAAACTTAAGAACATGCAAAAAAGAACTACACTGGGCCCGGACCTCCACCCCTCCCAAGCGAAATCAGACACACTGGGTCTGTGTTACAGCTTGACTAAGTAGCTCAGGCGATCGGACGCCTTGTAGGCAGGGCCCGCTGGAATTATGCGGCAGGGCTGGTTAAATTATGTTGCAAGAAAAGACCAATTATGCGACATAATACAGCACATTTTTTATAGTATTACTTCACTATTTTGTAATTTTTACACATCGTTTGAGCAAAGATGCCCTCATTAGTACCAGTTTAACAACCAAATACAGAAATAAGCAACTGAAGAGTGACCGTTTTATGTTTGCGAAGGGCCTTTCACTGCACGCGCACACGTCGCCACGTTTTAGGAACTTTTGATCAGATTGAGCTAGAAACATACATATTTGGGTTAAAATGTGCAGATTATGCGGCTGATGATGATGTCTGTGGCAAATGTAGCAAATCAGTAACTATGTGAAAAAAGCTGCTCCCGCATAATCGCATGATTCCAGTGGCTTGCTCTGTCCGTGCACTACAAATTTATACAGTAACCATGATTTAACATATTTATTTACAGATAAGGAGGCTCGGGCCATTAACACTGGTCATAGAGTCGAGAAGAAACACATGATATTTTGTTGAAGATCTTAACAGAGAAAATGTTCCCTCTCGTCTTGAGAGTGATTTTTAGTTCTGGCCTGCAGACATCTGCTGATATCTTGCCAATCCATGTAATAAAAATACATCCATCCATTCATCTGTTCAATGATCTTTAAATTTTGCCTCGCCCAGCACAGAATAAAGCATGGCGCTATGGGTCAGTCCATTTTTGTCACCATCTCTCTTGCGCTGCATATTGCCTGAAAATAAATATATATATATATATATATATATATATATATATATATATATTCACGCGAAAAAAAACAAAGGTTACAGAGACATTCTAGTTAAGCTGACATTTCACTCATACAAAACCAGAGAAATTCAGGAGTTATAGTTAGCTGAGCTAACTATAACTCACGCCCCCGTAATGCACTGCTTAAGACCTCACATATTACATCACTCATGACATCAGTGACAATACTGATGACATCTCAAATGACATCACTGATTAAATCATCCAGTGACTGTGAGTGTTTAAAAAAAGTATGAGTGTTAAATATACATACCAAAGTGTATTGGTGAATCAGTGGGTGTATGAGTGTCTGTATGGATGATTCAGTGGGTGCATGACTAACTGTATAAGTGAGTGATTAGGTGTTTCAGTGAATGTATGGGTGAGTGGCTGGTTGTGTGAATGTTTGTATCAGTCAGTTGGTGTCTAGGTGGCTGTATTGGTGTGTGAGTAGGTATGTGAGTGGCTGTATGGGTGTCTGAGTACCTGTATGAGTGTCTGCGTGGATGGGTGGGGTGGGGTGTGACTGCCTGCATGGATGAGTGAGTGGGTGAGTCAGTGGCTGTATGGGTTAGTGAATACATCTGTGAGAGGCTGTATGGGTGACTGAGTGTGTGTGTAGGGCTGTGTTGGTGAGTGAATGGATGTGTGATATATGGGTGAGCAACTGCATATGTGAAAGGCAGTATAGGTGAGTGTTGTAGTATATGAGTGACTCTATAGGTGAGTGAGTGAATGTGAGAGTGGCTGTATGGGTGAGTGTGTGCTTGTGTCAGTAACTGTACAGGTGAGTGAGTATGTGTTAGTAAACGTATGAGTAAGTGTGTGTGTGTGTAACTGTATGGGTGAGTAAGTGTCTGTGTGATTGACTGTATGGGTGAGTGAGTAGGTGTGTGAGTCTCTATGGGTCACTGACAGTGTGTGAGTAGCTGTATGGTTGTATGAGTGGATATATCAGTGGCTGTATTAGTGAGTGTATTGGATTTTGAGTGGTTGTATGGGTGACTGATTGGATGTGTGTGTAGACCTATAAATCAGTGAGTGGGTGTGTGAGTACTGGTATGGGTGTGCCAATGGTTTTGAGAATGGTAGTGTGGAAGTTGGAGTTGGTGTATGAAAGATTATATGGGGGTGTGAGTGGTTGCATCAGAGATTCTGTGGATGATGTCATCAGTGGTCCATTAAAAGTATATGCAATGGTTAATATTGCTTTAAATTAGGAAATTTTAATGCAAACCTTTCGTCACCCTATATAGACAGACAATTTTTTCCTTTTTCTGCAGTGTATGCTTGCTGAAATGTATTTAAACGTAACCATTGCAGCCGCCTGTCAAGTCAGCCCTATTGCCTTTGCCATTTCTTGTTTTTACACTGGGCAAAATGAGTTCAGTTGAGGCCAGTCCAGTGCAGGAGTGGATGGAGTACCAGTTATGTGGCTAGGCTAACTAAATTATGTGGCAAAGGAAAGGCAAATTTCTCTGCATGAAGAAGTTAATTTTGCAACATATTTTACAATTGTAGGACATTTATACCCCTTTAACTGTGGCTCTTTTACTTAATTTTGTCATCTAAACATACTTTGATACAATAAGTAACACTGTTATAAAGAAAATGTCTTGAAATAAAAAGTAATCATGCACATGGTATTTAAAACATTTTCACCAACAATTAATTATTTTGTCATGCATGGGATCATAAGATTCCCATATGATTAATACAATCCTTTCTAACTTCCAGAGTACAAGAATGTATACAGCACCTACACAATGCCGCACTCACTAGAAAACAACCCTAAAATCTACTCATTTCTTGTAAAAAAAGAAAAAACGTGAGCCAAATATATATTATGCATCTCATTTAAGTTATAAAACTTGTGTTGAGTTTCGGATTAACTGTATGTTTACACCAAAATACCTCCCCCAGCACCTCTTGCCATAAAGAAGATCTGCAGAACAACATTGTACATTTAACATTTATTACGTATGTATCTCAATGGGAGATACATAAGATTCAATATATAAAACCCTAAAAATAGATGTCATATTTGGTATTGTTTTAAACTCTGAGGGCCACATTCAAATACATGCTTCTTTGATAACAGTGTCTATGAAATAACTTCTGATTTGAGAACACTGTCTGTGAAGTAAATTTAAAAGTGAAACAAAACATTTTCAGAACAAAGAGAGAATCTTTTTTCCATCCTGTTGATGTTTACACCATAATAAAGACCTCAAATTACATACAGCAAAAGTCAGTCAGTGTAATTTTCATTCAGCCACACTTTCCATTGAAAACGCATTTTTTATTTGATTATAACTTTTTACCCCATGAACGACAGATTTGCAAGAAGCTTGCGGACCTACTAACTCAATCAGCCAGGTTTTGGGGAAAAAAGTTAGAGAGGGAGGTAGGTGAATATCAGCCCGCATTAGGAATTTTTAAAAAAGATTGCGCAAAAAATGTTGAACGGATTTACACCAGTCTTCGCATGAAGGTTAAACTTTACTCAGAAAGGCATGGTTTTTGATTTGATGTAAATGTGTTTAGGAGCTTTTGATATATTCACTTTTCATTAAAAAAAATTATTGGGTAGGAGATCTTGTCAGTAGAAAAACCATTGGTTCATTTACTTATAACTTTGACACTGTTTAATAAATATATGGCTGAAATTTGACAGACACTTAGGGGCTCATTATGATGTTGGTGGGACTGGCACCGACGGCACGTCAGTGTCCGTCCCCCTGACATCTGAAACAGCGGTCAGACCACTGCATTACAATGCGATCGGTCTGACCGCATGTGTGAGGGACCGACCGCTGCAGTTCCAATTGGCTCAAGGAGCCTGTAGGCCCTGTGGTCAGAATGCAATCCCTACAATGGGAGCGGTGCCTGCTCAGGCACCTCCGTAGGGATTACAATGGCCCTTTCCCACGGCCTTTCAATGGCGGTCCAACCGCCATTGAAAGGCTGCCGGAAACGGACTTTGGGTGCCCCTAGCAGGGCCCCCGTCCCTCCGCAACCTCTGCTATGAGGCCAGGGGGGCACATGGGTGCCCCCACAAACATCCATGCCCCATGCCCTGCCACAGGATGCAGGGATGTTTATAAACATGCCTTTTGGCATTGGGGCTTGTGCTGCGAGCTACAGCACAAGCCTCAATGCCAAAAGGCATATTTCCGACTGCCTCCACGGTGGTTGGATCCTAATTTGAGGGTGGGGACTGCCGACTACCTGTCGGCCAGTCTCTTTACCGCAACGATGCCGGTTGAACGCTCGTCCGACTGGCATCGTAATTAGGGCCTTAGTATGTTCAGATTACTGTTGGTATTTCTGAATTTGTGCATATTCATGAAGGGGGGCCCGATTAAAAAGATAGGGGGGCACAAAAGTGTTCATGTGCTAAAAAGTTTGGTGCTGAGTACTGAATCTGCACAATATTTGGCAGACGCTAGGAAGGCTTCATTTTTTATGTGCATGTCAAGTTTTCTGTAAATCCATAAAGGGGGAGCATTTTAAAGGTGGGTGGTGAATACAATTTGAATTTGCTTATAACTTTGGGGTTGTTTAATCCATCTCTGTCATATGTGGCAAGCAGTTTGCAAGTGATACTTGGTGCAGGTACATTATGTTTCGTGAATATCTGATTGGGAGGAGGTTTAAAGTTAAAGGGGGCGTCCCAAAAATATTTTTGCTCTACTGATACCCTTTGCACCATTTGGTGGATCTGCATGAATTTTAGCAGAGATTTAGCACATTTCTTTTAGTAGTTTTAATTTAGTGAAGATTCACTAAGGAATGGCAGAGTAAAAAAAAGAAGGTGGGCAAAAACGTGTTCATTTGGTTATAACATTGGCACTGTGGGCCATATGTACGGAATAGTGGTTGCAAAATACTAGTTGCAATTTGTGACCAGTATTTTTGCAACCAGTGTGGTATTTTGCAAACTAAACTATGTGCTTAGTTCAGCAGACCACCATGTCATTGATTGCTAATAATTAATGTTCAGATTCACAAAATCACAGAAAATCTGCAGTTATGGTTACCGATGGACACACCATAACTCGCACACCTGCTATGTTGCTCTTGACAACTCTTTATTTTCCAGGATGTTGCTTGTTTGAGTCAAACCTCGGTTTTTAAGTGTAATTTTGTCAGTGTATTTCATTCTTTTAAATTGCATACCTCGCATCTAACCCCTGCTATGCACAGGTGGTTGGCCACAGTAGCTGGTGGACCCAAGTCCTGTAATTAGGCCTGGTCCTGCACCCAACTGACTGCAGCTGGTAACTCCTGCTTCTGCCAGGCCTTGAGCTTAACTTGTGGTGGATGGCCTAGCCACTGCTGCTCACAGCCTTTGGCCATGCAAAGTGGGATTTTGCCATTGCGCGCGTAGCTCGCACCCACCGCGTCTGGCCTTCAGCCGGGGTTGGCCGTAGTGCTAGCCTTAGGCCAGCTCTACAACTGAACTCGCTGCAGGCTGCCGATCCCCACTATGCAGAAAGGTTGTCCCACAGATCAGTATGATTTACTTGGGCCTTATTTATTGTTTTTTTTTTTAACCATTTTATGTAGGAATGGTAGTTCCTAGTTAGTAACCACGAATCTAGGGCAATGATCATGGCTGGTTACGGCGAACCCAAGGCAAGCTTCACTCATACCACCCTTTCAGTGGCTCCCAGTTCCAAACTGATAGCACCAAATCTTCAATAGGTGATGCCTGTGTGGGAAAAGCTTGCCCTTTGTTTGCAGAACCCAGGCATGAAGCTTGCCTGTTTTTATGGTGTCTTTTTGTGATTTGTGGTTCCTCTATACCTAAAATGGCAGCTGTGGTCCATGGTATCTGTCTTTGTTCCGCTAACCCCAACCACCATTTGAGGTGTCAGCATTCCGCAATCCTGAAACTGATCTGTGTATCCTGTGACTTTTAACTCTTTCTTATATTAATCCCAGAGGGTACTTTTGATAGTCCCAAGACTGTAGCCTGGGTCTTAAGGTGTGTCTACATTGGCCCCTTTTATGCCCTTTTATGTTTTTGTTCAGGACACGGGATTGTGCTCCGAATCCTGATTTTGTTGCTGAAGGAGACATTTTTCTCCTGCAAAAACAAAGCGGATCACTTCGATCGAGAGATCCAACTTTGTATCCATAGATCCATGATTTGCGAGTTCCATACAGCACAGATATAAAAAAGTGTTAACCCTGTAACACCCTTGTTATGTTTCAAAAGCAGACGCTGGCACAGTTTCTTCTTGAAGACGGTTTATTGAGCAGAGAAAACCCCACACGACAGCTTTACCAGACACAGCTGGAACTAACTGTCAAACAGTCCCCAAGGGCCATGACATCAGAATGGAACACGAGATACATCATAAAGGAGTGCAGCCCCAGCCTAGCTGGGACAGCCTAAGTACAACACAACACATCTCCCCATCTTACATATAAACACTAAACCACACAAAAGAAACAAAAGCCCAACCCAAAACAAAAGAAGCAAGAAGAAGCAGAAAGTATACATGGGATACTCAAAAACATCGGGGCATATTAACAAGGGGGCGATATGAAATTATCGCCGCTTTTGCGTCCGTTTTCGGGCGAAAAGCGGCGATAATTTCATCGCCTTATCAGCAAAGACACGCTAGCGCGTGTTTTGCTGACTTAGCGCCCGTTCCCAGCACGCTTAACTTTGCGTCGCTAATGAGATGCAAAGTAGGCGTGGCTGTGAAACCAAACAGGGATAATATCGCGAAGGCAGCTTCGCGATATTATCAAGGAGGGTTAGCGATCTTTTAAATCGCGTTAAGTATGCCTTAACGCAGGAATTTAACGTCTGTTAAATTCCTGACTAAGGCATACTTAACATGGGGGGTGGATTCTGTGGCTAAGACCACAGGCCCTATCATCTAGGATATCGCCGTTTTCCATGGTGGAAAACGGCGATATCCACGCTATCTCTGGAATTTTATCGCCTCGGCGATGCGCGTTGTTGATATCTCACTAACCGGGCGATAAATTACAGAGATAGCCGGCGATAAATATGCAAGCGCTAAGCGCGCTTTGCGATATTTATCGCCAGGCCTTGTTAATATGCCCCATAGTCTCCCAAATAGGCAGGAGCTCTTCTTTCCCTGGTCCCCCTCAGGACTCGAGATGAGCCCACAGACTCATCTCCTCCTCTTGCAACCACAAACTCACCATCAGCGTCCTCACCAACCCCCAAACCATCATCAGACTGTGCCCCTGAAAATTCTTCATCTCTCATCAACAGCCAAGGTGAACATAAACCAAGACCAGCTTCCTATTCCAAAACCTCCTCATGGTCACCACCCAGTCTTTGATACAGTGCCACACGCCTCAAATTCCATGTTTGTCCATTCTCCAATTTGACCCAATTACCACCGACAGCCTTGACTTTGAAAGGTCCCTTGAATTTACTCAGAAACTTACAGTGACCCCCAGGCTTAACCTTGACCCAATCACCAACATCAATGAAACGCCTACGACTGTCCTGCTTGGCATTCACACCTCTGGCCGCACATAAAGCTGGTGTCTGTCGCATCCATGACGGCACCAATTTGGTACCTGGAGACCTGCCACGCATCAACTCAAAAGGGCTCTTACCCAAGTTGCTATTAGAAGTGGTGCGATAGGCCCAAAGCATTTCACTAACAGCACCCTGCACTGACATACCCGCACTATGTGCCAACTGCACAGTGCCTTTCACCATTCTGTTGATTCTTTCAACTAAGCCATTGCCCTGCGGGTTGTACAAAGAGCAACAAGAATGCTTGACTCCCACGGAATCCAAAAACTTGTTCATCTCGGCAGATGTCAATTGTGTGCCATTATCAGTAAGGAGTACGGATGGAAAACCCTCCTTCTTGAACACATCCCTCAAAACACCAATTGTTGACGCAGTAGTGACACACCTCATAAAGACAACCTCAACCCACTTAGACTTAGCATCAACCAACACAGCTGCAAATCTTTCTTGATCAGGTAGAAATGCAAAGGGTACAATGAGGTCTAAACGCACCTTCTCCCAAACCTTCCCAGCTAGTGAGACGTGTTGAGGCTCTTGAGAAGATCCCAAACCAACCCTCAGCCATTTTTCAGAATCCTTACAAGCCTCACACCTCTCCACCCAATCCTTGACCTGTCGATCCATGAAGGGCCACCAATAGCTCTCCCTCAATCTCTTTATGGTCATTGTTTGTCCCATGTGACCTTCGTGTGCCAAAGC
The DNA here is from genome assembly GCA_963921515.1 of Calotriton arnoldi. Classification (NCBI taxonomy): domain Eukaryota; kingdom Metazoa; phylum Chordata; class Amphibia; order Caudata; family Salamandridae; genus Calotriton; species Calotriton arnoldi. The sequence goes on along the minus strand of CAWUFW010001833.1, from coordinate 1,034,618 downwards.
AATCAAATTGGCATGCAAGCCACAAGGTGGTACAAATCTGTCCTGCCGCATGATCAACCCATCATCAGTTACAGACAACTCATCCACAACTTTCAAAAATGGTCTCACCCCATCAGGAAGATTGCTCTCTCTCCTCACACTACCTTTCATCAAACGCACAACGCCCTTCAAAACAGTATCCTCTTCGATTGCCTTAATCCAAGCCTGTCTAGAGATGGCATTGGCACAACCTTCCATGGCATCATCAATATTTGCCACCACCTCCTCAGTTGGTAGGTCCTGAACAGCAGCTGCTTTGACAGTCATTCTTGACAAACAATCGGCAACCCTGTTTTTCCACCCAGGGACATACTCAACTCTGCAGTCAAACTCTTGCAATCTGACAGCAAGCCTAGCCAGCCTCCCCGAACAATTCTTAGTACCACCAGGGCCCAGAACTTTAAGCAGTGGCTTGTGATCAGTACGTAGGTTAAACGCACTACCCCACAAAAACACCCTGAAGTGATTAGTGGCCCAAGCGGCCTCCAGGGCCTCCCTCTAAATTACGGAGTAGTTACGCTCCGCTTCACTCAAGGAGCGTGAGGCAAATGCGACTGTCTTCTCCTCCTTACCATGCATTTGCGCCAGTACAGCACCAATGCCTGATAAGCAAAAATGGTAGTAGTGTTTTCCTCTCCAGGAAACGGAACCGCACATCAGTAAACCACTCAATAAAAGAACACAAAGTAAATCAGTGTGAATAAATAACAGTGTTTCTCAATAGGATGACGGGGTGCTACTACTGCTCACCACATCTACTACCAAAAGATGCAAGTAACATTGGAAAAAGTGATTTTTCCCCATGTAGGTAAATCATAAAAAAGAGAGCATCATTCGGCACACCCTTACACAGTCGAAATATCTTTATAAATATAAAACCAGTCAAGATAATCCCAATTCAAAAGTATCCTGTAGAGTTCACTTGGTTTTTTATTGGCTATTAACCAATGTCCAAACAGTTCGAATTCTTGAAAAGATGTTTCTTTATTTTTGTTGATGTAACATCCAGCATGAAAGATTGTGACAATGCCAACACGTGTTTCGTCTCCCCTTAGACTTTATCAAGGCGATTGGTAAAACACTCCTGGTCCACCTAGCATGATACACGTAGAACCAAATTGTCTATTTTTCTCAATAGGAAGAGTTTCAAAGTCTCAATGGCAAAGACTCCAAGGTACAAATTTCTTCATGAAGTCGTCCGTAAAACAGGCAGTAAGAGAACCCTGATAAGTTCCTCTCCGTAAAAGGTATAATCTCCTCTCGCAAATACCCGCTATTCGACGCTGGCACAGTTTCCTCTTGAGGACGGTTTATTGAGCAGAGAAAACCCCACACAACAGCTTTACCAGACACAGCTGGAACTAACTGTCAAACAGTCCCCAAGGGCCATGACATCAGATTGGAACACGAGATACATCATAAAGGAGTGCAGCCCCAGCCTAGCTGGGACAGCCTAAGTACAACACAACAACCCTCTCTGCAAATCTATATAATATTTATGTCTCAAATACTACTGAGGGATTTAGACCAAACATTCCAAACCAAGCTTTCTGAGTAAGTTCTACTTTCATGACAAATGGATGTAAATCTGTTCAGCTGTTTGGGCTGTAAGTGAGAGCCAAATTTCCTATGGGAGCTAAAGTGAAAAAACATATCCTTTTTTTTTTAAACCTGTTTTTTCCCCAGAAAAGGACGACACAAAATTGGCATGCAGACATTAGCTGACTAAATTAAGCAGTTGTCAAGTTTTGGGCAAATCTGTCCATGTGGTCAAAAGTTATACGCAATTCAGGAAATGCTTTTTCAATGGAATTGAAACTGAACCATAACTATACAGTGGTGACTGCCGCTGTGTACAACTATGTATTACAGAGGTGGCCATAGTGCCTCTGTAGTTATCGCAAGGTCAGAGTTTCCATAGAAAAGGCATTTTTTGTTTTCTTAATAACTTTAGGGCTATCAAAGAACCTACACACAACTTTCCAAAAGAAAAAAAGTAATCCACTTTAGGTCCTTCATGGCAACTTTGCTGCAGTGCTAGATCCATGAAGCATGAAGAAAAAGGGGTTCTCATAGTACAATTTCCCTTTTTAATTCTCAGGGAAAGTTTTGCTTTTCAATGCAGAAAAAGACTGAATGAATTACACCAAAGTTTACACAAGGAAGTACCTTCATTTTGGTTTGGTGCAAATACGTTCAGCAGTTTTTGAGAAACGAGCATTTACAGGAGAGCTTGGGTTGGGCATTATGGGGTTAGGCTTCAGAATATTTTTTGTGACATTTAGACTGTTAAGGATTTGCAGATATCTTTGACGTCAAGAATTTAAAGAACTAGTCAAACCTTATTGCAGAGGGATCTTATTCTCCCGTCTCCATCCCCTTGTGGATTTGAGGATCGTCTGCGGATTCACATCTAGTCCTGGCCAGGGAAGCTTACAAGAGCCCGTGATACCGGGGCACAAATTCTGCCCTGAATCCACTGAGGTGCTGTGTGTCCAAAATAAATGAAAATAAAACCATAGCCAAGAGCCTGCAGCCAACTGCTGTAGCTCAAGCCTTGCTCAGTAAGGGTTGGCCGCCAATGGTGGGTTGCAGCTAAACATCGCAGTGGGATTGTCTGCCCACAGAGTTCTGAGCATATGCACTGGCCAGAGAAAAAGCCATTTGGTCTAGCTCTGCTGTGCACAGCCAAAGGCTGTAGGCAGCCAGAGTTTGCCATCCATGGAGGATTGGGAATAGGGCATGGCCAGAGGCTAAACCCCGCAGCCAACACCACACCCAACCCCAATGCATAGCCTTGGGCTGCGCACAGCGGTGGTGGCTGCCTGTTGGATTATTGGGTGTCGTGGGATGAGTGCAAGGTCTAGCAGCTATTGGTAATGCTATTTGTTATTTAACAAACTGTTGAGAGTGGGGAGGGGGTCATGACTCATGGGAGGCGAAGGTTGTGTGATGAGGAAATATACTAATATACTGTGTGGAGGGGTTTTAAGGGGTGAAGCTATGATGTGATGTAAAGATATTATGTGTGCAGAATGGTACTAGATGGATGCAGCCGCGGCCTGTGCAGGTAAGAGCGGTGGGGGGGGGGGGATTTCGACAGACGACGATGATATAGGAAGAATAATTAATTATTTATTTAATTTTCCCTAGTGGTCATCTGTCGAATCCCCCCCCAAACCCGGCCCCACTGCTCTTACCTGCACGGGTCACTCCTTGATGGATGAGCTATGCAGCTTTGTTGTGTGCTTAGGGGGGATATATTTTGCATGATTTTGAACAGGTTAGGCTGCACCAAGAGGTCCAAAGACTTATGTGCATGCCTTGGTGATAGGGATGTGTAGGAGATGGTTTGTTGACCACAGTTTTTGGTCATAAACTGGTTATTTGAGTATTAGGTTGTGGTTGTTGTGTAGCACTGCATTGCAAATGTCTGCTGGATGACACACTGTGAAACTTCAAATGGTTTGGAATGATGTGGTGAGGATCCTTGTATGAAATGGTAGGTGACAATGATGTAATACAAATCACTCCCTAACAATAATTTACCCCACATATCTATTTTTGTCATCTGTTTTACAAACTGTTTTTTATGCCTTTTCCAGCATCTGGAAATGTGTAGTGCTAATTCACTCCATCCACTTGCTATATATGTATTGTGACGGGTGAAGTGAATTTTATATATGCATTAATTTATATGTTTATTAATGTATTACTAATTATTTTGAAATATTGGTTTCAGTGCTTCATAGTTACAATTTCAGGTACAAAGTAACCATTTAGGGATTTATGGGGGTTAGAGCGAAAGCCTCTTTGTGAAAAACAAAAAAGCCTCACAGGGAGTTTCCTCTCTGCGCGTGGTGTATACAGGGAAGGGAAGTCACTGGTGGTAACCACCGCGAACAGCGGCCCAATGGCGAATGGGGCTCCAAGTCAAGGGCTTCCGATGGTAGCGCTGGAAGAGGCTCCACTGGTGGAAAAAAGTCGGTTCTGCAACTGCTTAAGCATGTGGGGGAACCCCGTGTTTTGCGTGGAAGGAGTTATGCAATCCACAACAGAGCTACATCGCTGGTAAATCTAAATAAGGCCTTAATGTGTTTCACTGCAGGTTGGAAGGTTAGATATTTGCAGAAATGTTGGGAGGGCTCGGATGAGGTCGGTTGCTTTTTGCTTTTTATCTATTGATTAGCATTGCGGTTAGAGGCTTTTAGTTTCAAAGAAGAGGGTAACAAAATCATGCACTTATCAATTAATTGGCGAAAAGGCAGGTCCTTGTTGATTCGCTGTGGCCGAACGCTGAATCGAACAACTTACGCAGGTAGAGAGGCCAGAAACAAATGGAAGGGCACTAGGGATGGCTTTGAAGATCGATATTTTTGTGTTCACTCGGACACTATTATATATTAAAAGTTTATAGGTGTACCCCTAAAAGGTTTGTATTTATTGGGAAAGGTTGATGGTGTCCACCACCAAAACCACTTAATAATGTCCGTGGGCAAAAAGCTTGCAAAATCAGAATCCAAGAAGTTACAATATAGGATTGTTTAGCACAAGTTTAGACTCAATCAACTGAGTTAAGTAATAAGACGGGCCAGAAAAAGCAATGATATTTAGCATTTATTCTCCCCTCAAAGTGAACTATTTGTTTCCTCTTAATTCATATGCTCTTCTGGTGTCTATCTCAATGCCAATCACGTGTCCACCTTGGAATTCCAGATTTGCAAAGCACGACTTATCACCCCTAAGGGTATCCAGGCGCTGAGGGCTGTTGGGGAGATTAAGTGAGCTATTGCCCAGAGTCACCTGATTCTGAGCTGCTGATGGGGATCGAACCACGAGCCCCGCTCTTCGGAGTCAGCCGCTCTGGCTTCTGCGCCACACATCTCCTTGGCTTAGTTTGCCCTTATGGCACCATACCTGTGATCTTCAAGTTGCACAGGGATGGACAGCAGACAACCAAAACACTTTCGGTCCACCTCCTACTGACCATCTACCACACCTCTCGCTCCTCGACTTAAACACAACAGATGATAGCCCGTTCTTGATGCATGGGTTTGAGGGACAGGAGACTGACAAGGCCACAGCATGGATCAGACTGGTGAGTCCTCACTTTTGAGCAGCCTAATAAGAAAATGATTAGGAGGTAGGAAACACCCCTACCCAATCCAACACATACACACACGTGCACATCCAATTTCCCTGAGTAGTATGGCACAATTGGTGGAATCACAGGGTTTGCGAATGCAACAAAACAGCTTTTTTTCATGCATTAAACCAATTTTATAAGACAGAAAAAACGTTCTGACCTCCAAAATGAATTTTATGATCCATTCCGAATCACAATTAGGAGGGCACGTGAATGTGGCATCCCCCTCTTAAGTGCGAGTGGAAATGTTAGGTATCAAGGCTTATGACTGTAATTGCGGTCGCAAGCCATAGGTCAGTTACTGACAACTCCAATGATGTGTTAACCCAATTTGCAATGGGGAAGGTGTCCCTTTGAGCATTGTCAGCAGCTTTGGAGAGAGCAGCTAGTGTTGCAGGGAACCAGTGTCTATTTATCATGTTTTACCGCATAGGAAACTGTTTTTAGAGCAGCACAGGTTTCTTCAAGGAACGCAGACAGACTACTTAAAAAAAGTTCCCCATTTGGGAGTGAAAACACAAGGATGGTAGTCTGATGTTCTTTGCAGGCCACCATCCACTCCTGTTAGCATCCAGGTAAAAAGATTGAAAATAGCGACCTGTCTAATTAATATTCATTAAGCTGGTCGTCCTGCAAACCCCTGCGACCGGACATTTTGTGATGCTTTCAATTAGTACACAGATCATATCACCAAATGTGCCTGGCCGCACAAATATGCTGCAAAATTTGAGGTCAGTTTTTTGATAGCAATAGCAATCTTTTAAATCCACATATTCATGGAAACATGAACAGTAACTTTTGACTCGACTGAGCAAGATAAAAAAAGACAGGGATACAATGGAACTGGGAGATAGGGAAAGGTAGATGTGCTGTTGGAGGACATCCTTGGGCGATCACAACAGTAAAAAAGTAACAGCTGTGAGCCAGCCAGAAAACACAATTAATCCAGTATTTAAGTACTAGAAAGGGCTATCTACTCAGTGTCTGACTTGAAGAATATTTTAAATGCAGGAAGCAATATATACCCCACCACACCTACTCATGCAAGTTCTTCGCCAGCAATTAGCAGTGACCAGGGCATGCAGTATGAGGTCTGGCAAAGCCTTACGCAATGGAGTGGACTGCGCAGCTGAGACAGGTCTGTAGGATGATTGCCTGTACCTCCACTGGGATGCACTGCTGGGGCAACACAGACTCATTAACACACACGCCTTGACCAGCAGGTCTCAACACCCGCCCACCTACAGAACTCCAGCATAGAGAAAATTGAACATGCCACACAACACTTGTCATCAACCACCATCATCAATATATTTGTTTTGCGGTCTATATAGCGCTAGAACGCCTTGGGTATCTGCACGCTCTAAAAGCAAATAACATAAAAGTAAACAACACCAAGCACTGTATTAGGCAAGGTCCATCCACTGGAGGCACTATGGAGACCCTCTGTGGGCAAACCCCACATCCCCACTGACATATTCAGCATCAAAAAGTGCTAAAATCCGATTAACTGGCTGATGTATGCCATATAAAATAGCAAAAGTTAGCATACCACACATATACACCGGGCGGCTTGCATGTTTATGCATCAGTAGGGTGGGCAACTAAGTGGTGGGTGCTTGCGTGCATGCAGGCAAGACGAGAGGCAAATAATAAAAATGAAGTCACTTACCTTGCCTGCTGCACGCCCGATATCCTCCTCGGTCCCTCTTCTGTCGGCTTTGCAGGCTCCAGCCTCCAGGAAATTCAACTAACCAATCCTGGAGCTACTCTCACCAGCATGAGAGCAGTGCCAGGATTGGATGGAGCGTCCTGGCTGGACGCTCCTTTAGGCCATTTAGGCCTGTGCTTGGTCTCCTGTGGAGAGCTTCAACAAGACAGCCGGCCCAAGGGACATTCTCACTTTGGAGTGTCCTGTCAGCACTGCTTCCAGTTGGCAGGGACATGCCTCCATTTCTCCCAGCTGGAGGCAGGCTGGCGGCTGCTGCGCGCTACACATGAAAAATAAAATGGCAATTAAATCATTTCATCGCTATTATATTTTTCAAGGAGAGCGCCGCTGCAGCGGGCGGAGGGGCAGGGGGGGGCGGGAATCGATGTTCCCCTGCCCTCACAAAGAAACTGCTGCTGCGGACATGCATATATAAACATAAATACAATTTTGGTCCCGACCTCCCCCAAAAAGCCACGTTGTATATTAAATGAACGTGGCTTCTGCTTTTGTTTTCAGATGCTCTAGAGAAATTGGCCATCAGCACTCGCACTCAGCAGGCCTGCTTTGGACAGGTCTACCTATAGTCTGTCCCTGTTCATTGTTAAAAGTTTCACAGTCAGCCGGCCAGCTGCTTCCTCCATTGTTGATTTATAAATGGCTCGATTTAACCGGGCAGGTGCTTGTAGTGTTTTGGTCACTTGCAGTGCTTAATTTGTAAAATATTAGGTGCCAGGGCTCTGACCAGGAGGCCACTGCAGCTTGCACCACCCATCGCCCTTGTCATCGCTGCCAAAACAACTACTAAACATCTCTCTCGCATGTAAATGCGACAGTTCAGATTATTCCAGGTCTCCAAAGCTAAAGGAATGGCTGGGGAGGCAGGTATTAGCAATTTTGGTGTATATTGTATCCCTAAACAACTGTTGTTCTGCTCATCTCTAAATTAGATGAGCAGCGCCACCATGTGGTGGACTGTTCTTAGTATGGTGTTGCCAATTAGGTGCCGGTGCCGAGCACCGGAAACCAATTCGGTGCCGAGCACCAGAAAGCACCGGCTCAAATTAAGCACTAGTCACTTGATTCTCAAAGTCGTTCTTCACCAGGCTGTGCACTTTCATTGCGCTCTGGGTCTCTACAAGCTCCAGTCGGCCTTATTGGGTCCCTTGCTGCTCTTGCCACCTCCATCTATGTTTTGCATTGTTTGTGACATGGATGCATTCTTCCTCCAAGAAAATAACTATATTCTTACTCCTGTCCGCTAAGTCCAGAGGTTTCATGCAACTGAGGATCAGGCCAAGTACGAATCTGTAAAAATCATAGGTGCAGGGACCCAAAGTTGACACACACTACAAAAACACAACAGACATCTTCGAAAGACGTTCAGTTCACTTGGTGGTCTACCCAAATCCGCAATAAAGAACTCCCAGACAAAGATTATGCTAAAATGGCAAAACATGGTGATTAACACCATACAAAGGAGAATAACTAATGATAACTTAAGCCTTCTAAAAGATTTTCTCAAATCTCCAAAGCACTGAGGAAACTAAACTTTGTGTTCGAGGTTAGTGTCCGTGGGTGAGATAGCCCCTCCTCTGAAGCTGGCCGTGCCGCCTCCACTCACATTTATGGTGCCACTTGCTGAATAGCTCAATCTAAAGATTCTCAGACGTGTGCCTTACCCAAGGCCACTGGAATTATGTGATTTTGCAGCTGTTGCGTTTTTCGCATAATTATGGATTTGCCGCATTTGCCACATAATCCATTACCTGCTGCATAATCTGCAGATTTCAGCAAGGAAATAATAGTTCTAGTTCAAACAGATCAAAAGTTACTAAAAAAAACCAGCAGCATATGTTGTTGTGCGGTGGAGGGATGTTCGCAACGGTTGACTGGTCACCTTTCTGTTGCTTATTCCTGTGTTTGGATGTGAAGTTGGTACAAACGAAGTGAAACATGTGCCCAGAAAGTGATAACAAGTATAAAAGTGCCAAAATAATGAGGTAATCCTAGCACAAAATATGCCACATTAGGCCACATAATTTCCCTTTTCTTGACCCACAATTTAGTCAAACCTGCCACATAATTTGGGTCTACCTTTTTGTATAATTCCATTGGCCCTGGCCTTACCTATCCGTGACAACACACACACATATAAATACACCCACACCTGCAAAGAAATCATTTTTGTAAAGAATACATTTCACCTCTTGATACACAACATGCACCCAAGGGAGGACAGACAAAGATACACACGTACACACAGGCACAAACAGACTTTCCAAGTCATGATTTTTTTTTACAAAGAGCACACTTTCGAATCCACGATTTTGTTAAAACACCCCTGCACACAAATGCAAGGAACTAGGCACTTCTGAAGAAATCTCTGTGCAATCTTCGAGCCACGGGCTCGAATCTTTGCAGGGCTGACTCAGGCTCACATCCTTCTGAGGTTAAACAATGACTAAAGGTTGGGCGAAAATAATACCTTATGAAGCTGGTTGTGATATCACGCGGGGGGAAATGTGGCCTCACATGATCTTTTCCACACTGTGCGAGTTCCTACAGGAGGAGTCCCTACGCCCTTCTCTAGCTGGCACGATAGTTCCGTGGGTAGGGCACGTGTGGGAGAGGTCTCTGTTTACCACGCAGGTCACAGGGTCATCTATTGGTGGGGGCGACCCATTCTTTCGTCCTTTAAAGCATAATTTTTTTAGAATTATTCCTGTTAATGTGTGAGGTGTGAATACTCAAAGTTAGCATCAACGGGCTATTATCATTTTGCAGTGAGCACTGACATGGTGTCTCTATCTATGTATTCTGCGTTACCGTACATCTCCATGTACACGCGCAGCACTTTAACAAAGAACACGCCCAAGGTCGCCTTTTCACTGCAGAGAACAGAATCCACGAGGGCTTTGTTTTTCAGGGAAATTGCAGCACGCGCTGTAACCAAGACATGCATGTAACTGGCGTGCAGGTGCCTGGCTTGTGAAAGGCCCTGCGCCTGTCAGCAGGGGCGGGCTGGAATTAAGGGAGGCTGGGGCGTTCCGATACTATTGGGAGCTCCGTGCCCTGACATATGCCCAACTCTGCCCCGGCTCCGCGGAACCTCCGCGGAAACGAGCCTCGCGGGACATCTTTAAATTTCCCGATGGACTAGTCAGCCTGGATTTGTAGAAGCCTCGCCTGCCCTCCCCAGCAACTGACATATTAGTCAGCGACGGGCGATCACTGATGCATCATGACCTGTGAGATAATATTTCTCTGGCGGGAGAGGAGGGGGCAGTACTCCCCGCCCCCTCCCGTGCTCTTAAGTGGAGTGGGGAGATAGCATCACCGTCTATATTGGTCGGTGATATCAGTGCTGTTGCCACTGCAGGCAGGATTCAGAAGTTTTTTTTTTACACACAGTAGTGTCCAGCCACTACCTAGCAGCATGCCTCGGCCTGTCTGCGCTGGCTCCCATCGGCCCTTTCTGTCAGTTCATGGCGCCTGGGGCCGCACGTGTTAACACCGACCGACCGCCTGGCTTCTGCTCTTACCGAGCTGCCACCAATACTCTCTGCTAGTACAGAGCTACTACAGGTCTCTGTGCTGCTGTCAGGGTACCACAAGTGCCCTCTGCTAGTAACACGCTAGTGAAAGTCTCTGCTGCTGTCAGGGTACCACCAGTACTCTCTGCTAGTAGCAAGCTCCAGCAGGTCCCTGTTGATGCGGGGCTACCACCAGTACACCCTGCTAGTACCAAACTTCTGTAGTTCTCTGCAAGTGATGCCGGGCTACCACCAGTACTCTCTGCTAGTACCAAGCTGCTGTAGTTCTCTGCAAGTGATGCCAATCTACCACCAGTACTCTCTGCTGGTACCAAGCTGCCGCAAGTACAGGTGGTGATGCCAATCTACCACCAGTACTCTCTGCTGGTACCAAGCTGCCGCAAGTACCGGTGGTGATGCCAATCTACCACCAGTACTCTCTGCTAGTACCAAGCTGCCGCAAGTACAGGTGGTGATGCCAATCTACCACCAGTACTCTCTGATGGTACCAAGCTGCCGCAAGTACAGGTGGTGATGCAAATCTACCACCAGTACTCTCTGCTGGTACCAAGCTGCCGCAGGTACCGGTGGTGATGCCAATCTACCACCAGTACTCTCTGCTGGTACCAAGCTGCCGCAAGTACCGGTGGTGATGCCAATCTACCACCAGTACTCTCTGCTGGTACCAAGCTGCCGCAGGTACCGGTGGTGATGCCAATCTACCACCAGTACTCTCTGCTGGTACCAAGCTGCCGCAGGTACCGGTGGTGATGCCAATCTACCACCAGTACTCTCTGCTGGTACCAAGCTGCCGCAAGTACAGGTGGTGATTCCAATCTACCACCAGTACTCTCTGCTAGTACCAAGCTGCCGCAAGTACAGGTGGTGATGCCAATCTACCACCAGTACTCTCTGCTAGTACCAAGCTGCCGCAAGTACAGGTGGTGATGCCAATCTACCACCAGTACTCTCTGCTAGTACCAAGCTGCCGCAAGTACCGGTGGTGATGTCAATCTACCACCAGTACTCTCTGCTAGTACCAAACGTTTACAGGTCTCAGTGGTAAAGCCGGCTACCACCAGTACTCTCGGCTAGCACCAAGCTGCTGCATGTCTCTGTGGTGATGCTGGGATAGCACCACTATTCTCTACTGGTACCAAGCTGCCGTAAGTACTGGTGGTCATGTCAATCTAGCACCAGTACTCTCTGCTAGCACCTAAACTGGTGTAGGTCTCTGCTAGTGATGCCGGGCTACCACCAGTACACTCTGCTAGCACCAAACCGCAGCACGTACCAGTGGTGATTCCAATCTACCACCAATACTCTCTGTTAGCACCAAACTGTTGTAGGCCTCCGCTAATGAGACTTGTGATACTCCCACAGAATGTTAGCTGCTCCTAGTTTCTCAGTTCCCAAAGAACCTCTGGTTTTACGTTATAGGAATGAAAGCTGAAAGAGCTCAGCTCTGCCTGTGAACTGGCTCACCTCGGTCCATGTCTGCGCAGGCGCTCACCACTGTCTGCAGTGGAGCTCAGCTGCATACTTGGAAGAGCTCAGCTCTGTTTGCCCAGGTTCACAGTACTATGTATGCAAGAACACGGCTCCAGCTCAATGAAAGAAATTACCAATGGATACACGGTCTCGGCTCCATCTGTGCATGGGTTCAGCACTATGTATGCAGGGACATGACTGCATCTGTGCTGGAGCTCAACTCTATCTGCAGAGGAGTGAGGTCAGCTCTACAGGAAGATAAGGCATGCTTGTGGCAGAGCTCCACTCTCTCTGTATAAACAAGAACCTACTTTTCTCTGTGGAATTTATGTCTTCTAAGTGTTCAGCCTATTTCCAGAAGAACAACCAACTTCATCTCCTTCATAAAATAGGCACCGAAATGAGCTACTCAATACGGAGCAGACTTCACCCTATTGTATCGTGATTTTTAGGTCGAGCCTAGAGCCAGCGCGCATGTGCTGCTCTGCGAGACTTATTGTAGAGGAGTAGGTGAATAGAAGCTCTGCCCACTCTCCGCCCATATTTGCCATTGGCTTGTCTCATTGTCTGTCCTAAATGTTGGCTTCTGATTCATCGATAGGCTTGTTAGTCCCTCCTTAGTACCGCCTCCTCTTCATTTGTCACCTCCCATGGCTACTGGCACCTTTACTTCGGTTGTTACATGGTACGTGTTATTTAGACTGTGAGCACTATTTTCTTCAATGAGGTTCTCCTTCTGCAGGCATGACATGCTTTGGTGCCTTCCTTACTCCCCCCCTCCTTCCCGTTGTCTAGCCTTCCCCCCCGCCCTCCCTCCCGTTGTCTGTGCATTCCCCCCCGCCCTCCCGTTGTCCGTGCCTTCTCACCCCGTTGTCCGTGCCTTCTCGCCCCCCGCTCTCCCGTTGTCCATGCCTTCTCCCCCTCCCCGCCCACCCTCCCTCCCGTTGTCCCTGCCTCCCCCCCGCCCTCCCTCCCCTTGTCATGATGCCTACCATTTGCAATGCAATAGGTCTCGCCTAAATGCGAGACCTATTGCATTGCAAATGCTGGTTTTAATTGACTTTGCTCTGCAAGAGTTTGGACACAGGGTGCTGATCTCTATTTACCTTGTTTTCTTATCCCCTCTCATTGGCACAACCTCTTCCTTCCCAGAGTGTGATTTGTTGTGAACCTCTTCTAGATGTTCATTACTTTAATGCCATTTTGGTATGTCCTTTTGGTCGATATTTGTAGTGAGGAAATTTAGAAAGAGCAGGGAAGATCAGGCTGAGACAAGGAGACCATGTTAAATATGAAATGAAACAAAGGTAAAATATATGGGGTGGAAAGGGGCAGGTTGAGAAAAATGAAAAGGGAGGATGACAGGGAACAGGAGAGAAGGCAGCGACATGTGGAGAGAGTGACAAGAGGGACATAGTGCAGGATGAACAGTGCTGAGGTCCAGGTGACTACCTATGGGCAATGCAATTGAAGTTAAACCGCACTCTAGCTCATGGGAAGGAAAGAGTGGGCCTGAGCAGAAGAGCAAAGTTAAAGAAAAACATAAAACGTGAACTCTTGTTTCAGCCTTAAAACAGATGGACTCTGAAAAGAAGGGAGTCAGGTGGACCATGCCTCTGAAGTAGGCGTGTTAACCCACGGGACTACACTTACTGGTTTGGATCCTTTTAAATGTGACTGTGTCTTGGATTTGGACCAGGCACAATTTTTAATTGGCTTAAGGTTTTCCAACCACCACTGGACTTGCAGGGACAGTGAGGATGATCAAGAGGTAGAACACATGGGAGCACAGCAGACTGGGGAGCACCATGTTGCTACGTCAGAAAGCTTTGGTGGAAGAAGTGCCAGGTGCTAGCTACCCACAGTAACATTCTGATCCGCCTCTTCCGTCTATTATGTGTCTGTCCACCAAACAAACAAGGGCAAGAGGCACACAAGGACCTTCTGGGAGGTGGACTGTGAGATGTCTGAGGAGCGTATTCAAGTATGATCCCCTAATACAGGCACAACCCATTTTATGTAGCAGACACACTGCACATGCCTCAGGCAGCACAGTATATCTGCTAAAATGGGGCTGTCAGGGTACACATCAGTGCATCCCTGAAGCCAATGAAAAGCCACAAAGAGCAGCAGGGGCAGGGTCCCCAGCTCTATCCCAGCTTCTTATAGGGATCTGCTTCTAGTCCTATCAACAAGGCCACTGGAAATATGCAATTGTGCGGCTGCAGGTTTTTTTTTGCATAATTACGGTTTTGCTGCATTTGCCACATAATCCATCATCTGCTGCTTAATCTCCAGATTGTAACAAAAAAAATGTTGCTATCTCAAACGGTTTAAAAGTTACTAAGAACCCAGTGACATGTGTTGCTGTGTAGTGGAAGTCCCTTTGCAAAGGCTGACTGGTGTAAACCAGTGTAAAAATTACAAGATAATGAAATGAAACTATCACAGAATGTGCCGCATTATGCAGCATAATTTGCCTTTTCTTGCTGCATAATTTAGTCAGCCCTGCCGCATAATTTGGCCCTCCCCTGACACACAATTCCAGTGGCCCTGCCTTTCAAGAAGCTGAGAGAGGTATTGAGGTGGGTCCTCCCCTTTTCAATCCTGCCCTTGCTGCCACATCTGGCTCCTTGTTGGGAACATTGGCTTGCTCGTGGGTGTAGCCATCAGTAGTGCTGCGGGTGCAGTTGCATCAGGGCCCGGAGTTTTTGAGTGTATGTAAGTGTGATTGCGAGAACCAGGGAGCATGAGTACCTTTGTGTGTGAGTAGGAGTGAAAGAAGGAAAAGCGACTGCGGCCCAGATTATCAAAACTTTCACAAAATGCAGGGCAGCACCCAAAGTTGCTGCGTTGCGTTTGAGAGAGAGCATGGAAGCATCAACTCTATAAATATATGGCACCATCCGGCTCTCTCCTTAGCGCAGGCACACAATTAGGCTACCGAGCGCCACACACACCTTTGTGCCATAGTGCAAAGGTGTCTGCGTGAGTCAATCATAGGTTTTGTACTGGAAGGGTGCTCTTCAGTACAAAATACTGTGCTTTGACCAACTTTATGGTTTAATTCTTTTATTGCATGTTGCAGAAAAAAGAGAGGCAAATACACAAAAAGTAGGCCTGCGGCCCAACAGCAATACTGATCCGTGCCTTTTTACTGAGTACATCATAAACAAAGAAGATACGAATATTGTCCCACCCACCTCCCTAGAAGGTAGAAAAGACAGAAAGGAAAAACCGAAGAAGAACCACCCTCCACCCTTCCCGGTCCATATCAACAGAGCGTCGTAGTGTCCGATGAGTCGGAGGTCTTACCCAGCGCGCTAACCTAATCAGGGTTAGCTGGAGAAGTGATGCGTAGCAGACGGAGGTATTTCGGACAGTGGAGTTCCCGAAATTCTGGCGCGAGAAGAGATAGGAACGGCTGCCACAAGTAATCAAAGGAGGCACCCTTCCCTACCAGTGTGAGAGAGATTTTCTCCATACCCATTACGTGCCATAATCGGTGGTACCATCCAGAGTGTGCAGGGATACGGGGCGTTCTCCAGTGGATCAAAATGTTCTGGACTGCAGTACCCAGTGCTAGTGCTATCTGCTTCCTCGCCTAGACTTCAATGGATAAGTGAGCGGGTTAGGCACCCCCAAGAGAATGTAGGCGGGGAACCTGGGAAGTTCAGTGTCGAGGTGTTTGTCCACTTCGTCAATGACGTGCTTCCAGTAGGCTTGAAGGTGATCGCACTCCCACAATAAATGGACCAATGTGCCTTTCTTCCCACATCCTCGCCAGCAATCAGGGCTCTGCAATGGGTCAGCTTGGGAAAGTCGCACCGGGGTATAATACCAGTGGTAAACCAATTTGGTGAGGGTCTCGGTGAGGCCCATGTGTGTCGCTGTGTGGCGTGCTCTGTAGCAGGCTCCCTCCCATTCCTCGGAGCTAAGGGAACGGCCTAAGTCTCCCTCCCCATCGCGCACGGCCTGCATGGTAGGTGTGTGTATATTTAGAGAGAAGCATCTTATATAGGTCGGAGATTAATTTCTTGTCGGAGGACCGCGTGATGAGCCACCGTTCAAATGTGGAGAGGAGTCTAGTGGCCTGGGAACGGTTATCGGGGTGCATAGCCCAGTGACGGGCTTGGAGGTAGTGCATACGCTCTGATTCCGGGAGGCCATAGTCCGCCCGGAGCTGCGTGAAGGGAATAATGTCCCCGTTGGCGAAAAGAAGGCCCAGCGCTCGGCAGCCAGCGTCTCGCCACAACCGGTAGGGCTGAAGGCCCATCTCCGGGCCAAAGTCGGGGTTGTCCATCAATGGTGTGAGCGGAGACGGGAACGTCGTGAGGTCGTGGCGGATGCTGGTCCGATCCCAGACCGTGAGTAGGGAGCGAGTCACTTCCGAAGCATATAAATTGGGAGGACGGTGCGCTTTCGGTATGAAGGGTATTTTCATGAGTGACGTACCGGCTACACCCCTGTCTTGGAAAAGCCAATGTTTCTCGGATTCCGGCCGGATCCACTCCACCATATAGCGGAGTTGTGTAGCGTAGAAATAGAGTGTGAGGTCTGGGATGCCCAGTCCCCCTTCGTGGGGTGGGAGAGATCCAACCAGTCGCCTGAGCCTCGGTTCAACCAGTCGCCTGAGCCTCGGTTCTTTGACCAACTTTAAAACTTTTTCTACTTCGGATTTGTGCTGTACAGTCCAGTACACAAGGAAAGTGGTAATAGTTAGGTGAATTAAAAGCTTTTTAATGCCTGCTTTCAAGTAGTCTTTATTTTTTGATACAAAACACTGTCTACTATTGTTAATAGATAAGGTTTTACATCAGAAACCATGGGTGATTCGATGGGAACAGGTTTTGGCCTGGAAAGTAAATAAAAAAATTTAAAAAAGCATTTTGTGCAGGTTTGCGTCACTTTTGTGACGCAAACCCAGCGCAAAATGGTTGTCAATCTGGATCTAAATGTGAGCTGGAATGAGTATGAATGAGGTACGTTTTGAAAAATAAATGGGCTAAACTCCTGGGCGGTATCATGCCCACCACTTTTAAAGGTCACCAGCCGATACTGACGCCAATACTAACTGACAAGATGAGGCCTAACGGCCTGAGCTGCCAACTTTGGAATTGGGGAATGAGGTTTGAATCCCAGCGTCAGCTCAACAACCTGTGATCCTGGGAAAATCACTTAATCTCCCAGTGCCTAAAAAAAATTCTGAATTTGTGTAATGTAATCTGGTGCTCATGTAAAGCACACTGATGCCTTTGGTCTAGGTTTGCCCTATACAAAACTGCACAAATAAAAAACGACAGGCAGCCAGGAACATTTTACCCAAAGGATTGGGACTGCTTCCCACGGGCCCTCTTTGCTATCCACCCACCCCCCCTCCTATTTTACTATTTTTCCAACATCATTTTGCATGTTTTTATGTTTTAGCCATTACTTGGAACTTTTAGAACCAAAACCACAAATTCCCTATAAAGCACTATATAGATGAAATTACAAATCGACAATTTGGGATTTCTTCATTGTTTGCTTGGAAACACAGAAATATGGCAGAGACGGGGCGTGGCCGGTTCGGCCGCTTGGAGCTGATGCTCCGTGCCGACCCGGCGCGCCATGACCCAGAACTGTGCTTAATCACACTTTACCCCGCACAAAAGACAAGATCTGGCATCGGAACATTATCGGAAGCGCCTGGGCTTTGCACCGCCACTCTAGCCTGAAGATTTAGCCCAGAATTGATCGTGAGGAGATTTGGGCTCCGGCAAGCAAAATGGCGCCGGCCCGAGCGGACCCGTAGCGGATCTCCCTGAACCTGGTGCTGCATCACCGGTGAGACCCTGACTACCGGACTTCCCCAAGCATCGCACAAGCAACGCACCACTAGTTTGGAGGCCGGTCCTGCTACGACGAACTTGGGCAGCGTGGCTCACAAGCGTGGACTTTACAGCCAGACTAGTGGCGTGACTGCAGTGGGGGAAGGAGCCGCCAGCGGAATCACTCACAAAATGGCGCTCGCCACACGCAGTCCCGTCCTGGGCCGCTTCTTGCTCGGCATCAATATGCAGATACGGCATTTTAGGCTGCAGAAAGCTTCGTGGCGCCGTGCCCCCTGACCTGCAGCCGAGCCCTGTGCTGATGTGTGGTGGACGGCGGGGCTCGGAAACGAGAGTCCGACATCCTAGGCTGGCGCGGTGACCGGGAGCGGCTGGAAAGAGACTCCACTACATGCTGTGCAGCGGTGAGTGACTGAGGAGCAGGCATTGCGTTTCCACCATAGCCCAATAGGCTCTCAGCTACAATACTATTTTGGCCCCAATATCCTTGACCCGTCTGACCGGCACGATCCGTCTTGGGAGCCCTGGGAGCCGCTGTGTGCCCACCCTCTTGCGCCTGGAGGTCTGTTTCAGTACTCGGAGCGTGTAGAGAGCTCCCCAGGCACACTGACTTCATACTTTGTGGGGTACTACGCGGCATCTATTAATTCATTACTGGTGACCGCTTGGAGCCACAGCGACTGGCACCCCCTTCTAATCTCTACGATCCTCTGGTAAAGTGCTCTGATACCTCCGGGTCTAGCCAGCGCTACCGTCGATGGAACTCTGACGATGCCCCATGGGCGGAAACCGAAACTGTTTGTACTTACCTCGGAGACCGAGTACCATTGGCCGCTGCCCGGTGGAGCTGTCCTAAGCAGGTACAGAGGAGTCTGGACCCCTTGGCCGTCACCTACCCAGCCGGACATCGGATATTGTTTTTCACGGTTCTTCTTGGTTTATCTGTCTTTCACACTGACTGCTTGGTTCCCCCTGATGGACTTTCCCCCTCCTACCTGCCTTGACTCTATCAGCATTCGCCTCCCCTGTTTTCCTTTCCCCCTCTCTGTTCCGCCACGCACTAGTAATGTATACTACTGTGCTATTGTGGCTTCATCATGTGTCCTTATATGCTATTCGCTAGTAACTCTTGTTGTTACTATGTAATCACTGTGTAACTTATGTAAATTTGTAACTTGCAACTCGCTGTTCCTTATGTAAAGCGCTCTGATACCTTAGGGTCTAGCCAGCGCTATATAAAACTCAAATAAATAAATAAATAAATAATGCCATTAAAGTGCAGATGCGTGGTCTCAAATCCTAGCATTAATGGGCAAGCATCGTCTCTCTTTAAAACAAAGGGTGATTAGTAAAGTACACTGCCTTGCGCAATTAGAACATGGACAAGCTGGATTGCAAAGAAAAAGAAAAAGAGCGTCTGCGTCATTTTGCAGGTGAGCCCAATGGCGGCGCAGGTGCTACCAACATGACGTAATAGGCTTTTTTCCCCTTTAACCATGCTGCACAGCATTGTGGGTGTTGTACACAGCATGGCTAAAACGTAGTGACAAAGCCAATAGGTCCCAAAGACAAGACCTTCTGCCTTTACTTATAATTGTTTATATATAGCACTATGACAAACGCAGTGTCACACAAACTGCTATACAGCAAGAATATTTGGAAATACAGTAAGAACCATAATTCTGTAGAAAACGTACTATGGCGCCTGATGGAACAATGTGCTTCAGGGTAGACACAAGGCAACAACAAATAAACTATGGTGTCGAATTTCACAATCAACTTTTTACGTCTAGCCTATGCAGCGCATGCGCTGCTCTGCAGCATGCTGTATTGGAGTATGGAATAGACGCCCTGCCCACTCTCCGCCCATATTTGTCATTGGCTTGTGTCATTGTCCTTCGTAAATGCTGGCTTCTGATTCGTTAATAGGCTTGTTAGTCCCCCCCTTAGGACCGGCTCGTCTTCATTTGTAACCTCCCATGAGGACTGGCCCTTTTACATTGGTTGTTACACGGTAGTCTTCTTAAGTCTGTAAGCACTATTTTCTTTAATGAGTTTCTCCTACTGCAGGCACGACGTGCTTTCCTGCAACATTCAGCATGCCATGCACGCTTTCACTTTCCAAGCAGCCTAGGACAATGTCGGCCACTCCCTTGAAATGAAACAGATCTCGCATTTACAAGAGTTTGAACTATTGGCATTGTAAATGACAATGCCTTTTATTTATGTGTTATTTAGCAAAACAGGTAAATAAAAGGCATTGTCATTTACAATGCCAGTAGCTTAAACTCTCGTAAATGCGAGACCTATTGCATTGCAAATTCTTGTTTTGATCTTCAACGGGTTTCAGTAAAACCTACCCAGATAATTGAACTTTTTGTTACAATTTCAAACCATCAAAAAGATACTTTTTTTAACAAATCGAAGAATAATTTAGAAATGAATTTCACACAAATTTTCTCTTTTCTCGTATAACAGTTTGGCAGCACACAACTGTTGATTTAACTTCTCTAGGAGAGGGCCAGCCATCAGAAGTTGAGTAATGACTAGTTTTATGCAGCCCGGTTTGCAACTATTGTAGATTCCACACTGTGGGCTATATTTACTCCTCGAGCGGGTGCTTGGGCAAAGTTAAGCACCACTTTGAGAGTAAAGCTGTGCAAACTTCATTGATCAATTTCTATAGAAAAATATCTTCAGCATTGAAAAGTTCAAAGCTGTCGAGAGTAACTTTGCGTTGTAAGGCTTGAACCCGTTCTAATCTATACAAAATGGGATTAACCGCACAGAAACGGCAAACACGTAAAAACCCATATGTTTTCAAGCTTTGCTTGAAATCCTAATGCTAAATAAAATCATGTGAAAACAAGGGGCAATGGTATATTGTATAAAATCCCCAATCATAAGTGTCAATGCAGCAAAATGACATATTTTAGACAGCTTACCTTTGGGCGGTTGTCCTTGGGTTGAAATTTGTACTGGAGGATGTGTCTCAGGTACTAACATCAAACAAGATGCTGCTGGGGCGCCTTTCCACAATAGTGCAATACTTAGTGTCACACTAAAATGGATTTTTCGCTAAATATGGCACTGAGTAACTTTTTCACATTTGCGCAAAGCTGAGCTGCTAATTCCCATGCTGCCCTACAGTGCATAGTTTTTTCTTTTTTTTCTTCTGAGTTTAATATAGCCCACACTGGACCCGAAGGTATCAGAGCGCTTTACATGAGCACCAGTTTCGTTACAGTCGGACACATTCATTTTTGTTAGGCACGGGAAGATTAAGAGATTTGCTCAGAATCACAGGATGTTGAGCGTCCCTGCTGCGACTCGAACCCAGTTCCCCAGCTGCGTGGTCGACCGCTCTAGCCTAGAGGCCACATCCTCTCCCCTTGTTCTTGCTTGTTCTGTAACTGTACACCTTGAAATGCTAGATATAGAAATAATGCAATGGATGCTGGAATGGTTGAGGGCCTCATCAAAATCTCTGTAGTTTCCGAGCGCTTCTTCAGTGATGAGAAGATGACGTGCCAGAATGCGATCAGGCACCATCTCCACGTTGATGGATTCAGGTGTACCTCATCAGGATTGGGGTTTGTTGCCTCTGTTGAAGTCGTGCGTACCTCATGAGGGTTGGGAGCTATAGACTTCGATGGAGTTTTGTGAACTCCATGGGGATGGTTTTGAGTCTCAAATATCATTTCATGTATATTGTGGGAGTTGTATATTGGAGTCTGGGTATCTTCCGCACCTCATAGTGGGGTTATATTGAATATTCAGGTGGGCGCTCATGTACGTCAAAAGGGTGAGGTGTGGATTCCTCAAGAGGATTATGTAGCTCCTGGTAACACCTGAAATCTACTGTGTTGGCCATAAGGACCACAGGGAAGATTGTAATTTATTGTTCCCACTAGAAAAGGACTTGCAGTAGAACACCCTGAGGCTGTGAACAGAAGCTGGCTAGAGGTCCCGAACATGGATGTGTCCCAGGCACAGAGTGCCCCACACCAAGAAGGAGAATGCTTCCACCTGGCAAGTCCAGAAACTGCTGATCACTGGATCAAATCTGTCCCCAAGGGATCGCCGTCACTCAATTGTATGGCAATACTTCTTTGCTGTCAACTTACATGTCTGGGAAGTGGGTTGTGGTCCCACATAGGAAATAAACGCCAGTCGTGCTTCTTCAGGGTATTTTGGATTAGGTTTCTTAGCTCATTGTTTCATAGGACTCAAACTGCACCTCACTGACGAGGCCTAAAAGGCAGAAACTGATCTGAGGCTGCAACGTTCAGAAGGAACCAGGGGTGGCAGTTCAGTTTGGACCAACCTTTCTGCGTTGGGGCTTAGGTTGGATGTTGCAGCCTCAGCTGGACTCTTGTGTACATCGCAAACATTGAGTATTTTAGGCTAAGATGGAGTTTCATGTGCCTCAAGAGAGTTGGTTGTTATTGGTATAGGAGAATGTAGGCAGATGTTTGGTTGCCATGTGGCTGGTTGAGCTAGCCCAATTAAGGGTCCCTCAAGGATTTGTTCTGTAGTTTTATATATATATATATGCCAGAGGCTGGGAGCTACCAAGTGGATGTATGTGTATGATGTTCACCAGTTCAGTGACGACACAGGCATGTATATCTCCCTCAAAGCACAAGGGTGAGAGAGGGCAGCGGGCTGCATCCTCGTCATCCATTTTGTTCTCCACCACTCCTAATAGAAAAGGGTAAAAAGAGCGGAATATGTATTTTAGAGGGGTGAAAAAGATGCTAACTGCAGGAAGAGTTGAACTAGTTTATCTGGTGCTGTGCCTGTTCAAAAAGGCACATCACATTAAGTTCCAAGCTCAGCAAGTCCACCTCATTTGCCCCCAGCTGGATCAGGGCAGTAATGCAGATTTGGGCGCAAACAGGAGTTTGATCATGAATAGGGCTCCCGGTTTTCCGTTTTTACGGATTTTTACATATAAATACAGACGGAAAAGTATTTTTCCTTTGTCTGTATTTATATGTAGAAACGGAAAAATAAGAGTAAATTTTGCCGCGCTGCCTTGGTTCAGAGTTGCCGTGCCACGCCCCTGTTCCGATGCTGGGAATTCCTTCCAGTGACGTACTGTGGACCTATTGGTTCAGGGTCTTTAAATGACCCTGAGCCAATCCTGGTTGTTTTGAAGCATCACAGTGTGGGCGTGCTAATACCTCCAGCCCCGCCCTGGTAACATTTGCCCTATATTTTGGGGGCTTACCTGCCTGTTTTTCTGCCCGCACTACGGACCACCACGTTTGAAGACGCCTTCCTGTTTGGCATTTCCAGGGATCCAGGACTCCACTGCCCGAGTTAGCCTGCACCAGCCCGCCGCCATTTGTACTTCCAGGGTACGTGTATGTGCCCTATGTATGTGGCCTCAGGAGACAGATCGATATGCCTTAAAAGCCGCTCCTGCCTCTCTCTGTCCCTCTGCAGCCTCGGGCTCCTGCCCTCCCTCCCCCACCCCACGTATTAAGTGGCAGCACCAGCTGTTCGCATCCCCCGTGTTTATTTTCGTTTTTCTTGTGATCTGCTTGGCTGCCGCATAGCACCGTAACCCCTGTCTGAAGTGCCCTTAGCACCCTGTAAGCCCATCAGCCCTCACCTATTACTGTCCTCTCTGCGCACATCAGATTTTGGACGTACCTACATGTCTGCTGGAAAGAAAGCACTCTTTGCTGTAAATATTGAATTTCAGAGTTCTACCCGAGATAGGTTGAGCAAAAGTATGCGAGTGTTTGTGGGGGCGGGGGGCAGGGCAAGGGGTCTAAGTCTCTCAGCACACACACGAGTACAGCTCTCTCACCCAATACACTTTCACACACAGTATTAGAGAGAGCCGATCTGGGTCTGAGAGCTGTACATGTTGGCTGTGTGCAGAGCACTCTCACGCCTGATGCCTTGTCAATTTAAATAAATGTGGAAAAATACTAGCTGTAGCGTTGTCTTTTGCTTGTGGCAAAAATAAATGCGGATAAATACAGAAAAAATGCCCAAAAAATAAATATGGATAAATACAGACGGAAATGGCAAAAAAATAAATACCATAAAACCGGGAGCCCTAATCATGAATTAGAACATGTGTGATAATAAGGGCCAAACCAGTTGGATTTTGACACATAAACTTTCCCAAATAGTGAAAGTGAAATTATTTTTGAAGGACAGGAATTCATCTAATTATCATCAGTAATTTTTCTAAAAGTGTTTTTCAGGTAACCCCTAAAGATTGATCTTTTCAACAAAAAACTAAGAGAAGGCCCTTACATGAGCCCAAATGTAATCATAGGAGCTGTCTGACATTCAAGTACATTTACCATATAACTCAGTTGAAGCCCATTGTCCAAGTGAAACCCTAACCACAGTGCTTAATTTGTAAAATATTAAGTGCCAGGGCTCTGACCGGGAGGCCACTGCAGCTTGCACCACCCATCGCCCTTGTCATCGCTGCCAAAACAACTACTAATCATCTCTCTTGCATGTAAATGCAACAGTTCAGATTATTCCAGGTCCACAAAGCTAAAGGAATGGCTGGGGAGGCCGGTATTTGCAATTTTAATGTATATTGTATTCCTAAACAGCCGTTGTTCTGCTCATATCTAAATTAGATGAGCAGCGCCACCATGTGGTAGACTGTTCTATGTATGGTGTTGACAGGTGCCAGTGCCGAGCACCGGAAACCAATTAAGTGCTGGTGCTTAGCACCGGAAAGCCCCGGCTCAAATTAAGCACTGCCTAACCCTACTCCATGGATCCATTTCCACTACTTCTGTGCTAGAGAAACTCTAAGCTCTTGCTGGAAATCTTAACTTTTGTCCTGTCCCAGGGCTTCCTTTACTTGTAAAGGTAATTTGAGAGCTGTATAGACTCACAACTTGAACAACAAACCGGGTAAATGCTACCCTACATTAATTTTAGGTTGCAGGGGGTGAATTATCACACAATGTAATAAAAACCAAACCTGCTCAATTATAGTAATGTATAAATTAATTAAATAATGTAATGTGATATGTGTACTGTTTTATTATACCATTTTTATTATAAATCATTTATCAAAGTTACCGTAAGCTTCCAATACAGTGATATCTTGAATTACAATCCTCTTATGCAAATGTATTTCACCAAAAATCATTGAGGAATGTATGTAAAATATAATAACAAACCATATTACAGATACCTGATTAATATGCCTGAATTCTCTCAACACACCGACGCACATACCCATCCATACTCATACTTATAAAGGTTCCTTATCCAGAAAAATGATCCTAACACAGTGGAAAGTAACAGTCTGACAGCCTGAAGCAAATTATGTAGGACCTATCTGCTGCCATCTGCATTGTAAACCATTCCTCTCTTAATAATATTAGTCGTAAGCAAAATGTTAATTATGTAGAATAAGTCATTATGTGTAATTCGTGAAATCTCACATTACACAATTTTTACCTGTGAGAGACTGGTTCGCACAGAAACGGTTTTGCTGAGAGAAATCTTCTGCGCAAACCAGTCTCCTGCTGGTATCTCCTGTGACTTTGCTGACACCATGCGTGGCTTTGAGTAAAAATAAATTCACACAAGAATTCGGCAATGCACGTTTTGCAAAAAAATGTAATCTCAGTACTTTTTCATGAAATTTCACAGCAAAAAATGTGTGATTCTGCACATTGCTATATAATATCCTCACAAAGCAGTGAGGAATTGATAAGGTAATCCTAAACCAGACAAATCAACCTTAATAGAGCTAAAGTGCCAACTCTTTTTTCAGTTTCATGCACTTGCTTCACCAAGTACCGCAAGGTTCCATGCTGGCACGTAGCCAGGGGTGCAACTAGACCCGAACTTCGGGGGGGGGGGCAAACACTCCCCGCCAGGGCTGGCCCTAGCACTGGTCACACACGGTACAACAGTCTTTTTTGGTGCGGTTTCCCCATTTCCTCCTTCTCCATGAATTCCCTCACTACCACTCACCAACAATGCACCTCATCTCTATAGCACCTTTCTGACAAACATTTCATTTTTTTTATAGCGCTACTCATAGTTTACTCACACTCAGTTCAGTGATCTGCATGGTACACGTTCTTTGTAGCAGGCACATTAACCCTCTGCACTGTGTGGGTAGCAGGAGTGTCTATGTGAGTGCACGATGAGCGATGCAACAGTGTGAGAGTAGGGTAAGAGGAGTGACTGCAGGGTGAGTGAGGTGACCATTTAAATTTGGGTGCGGATGTAAGTGCAGAGTGGGACGAATGAATGCATGGTTAGTGATGGGCTTGTTTGAGTGAGATTGCAGATTGAGCAGTGAGGGGGACAGGTGAGTTAATCACTTGAGTGCAGGGTGAGTAGTGTGTTTGTGAGACTGCAGGGTGAGGGACAGTGTGAACAGCGCAAGTGCATTGTGAGTGTAGGGTGATCATTGTGGGTGCAGGGTGATCATTGTGAGTGCAGGGTGAGGGGGTGAATGGTGTGAGTGCATGTGATCAGTGTGAGTGCATTGT
Organism: Calotriton arnoldi; assembly: GCA_963921515.1. Taxonomy (NCBI): domain Eukaryota; kingdom Metazoa; phylum Chordata; class Amphibia; order Caudata; family Salamandridae; genus Calotriton; species Calotriton arnoldi. The sequence goes on along the minus strand of CAWUFW010001833.1, from coordinate 1,008,354 downwards.
GATCGTTGTGAGTGCAGGTTGAGCGTGAAAGTGAAGGGCAAGACTGAGGAGTGAGTTGTCTGAATGCAGGGTGCATTCCCAGACATTTGAAGTAACTCAGCATGTTATTGACGGCGGCGTAGGGTTTCAGATATAAGTTAAGCTATTGCTATTATGGCATTAATCAGGGATTGAGGGTGGAGGAAATAAATAATGTGCTGATCCTGCAACAAACTTCCAGTCTTATGATTAGGATTGCTAGCTCATTATTTTAATGTCCCAGATGGTTCAAAAATAAGCAGTCACCTAAAGATGTATTTTCAGCACTGTGCATACTTCGAACAGCAAATATAAATAGAAAGCATTTTTAATAGTGTTGTAGGGCTGCCTGAATGATCCATGACTGATAATTAAAGGGAACAAAGACAGAGAAGTCACATTACAAATGAATACATACTTTTTTATTTAAACCCTATTTTGTGTCAAGACCATGTCTTTGCAGGATCTTTAAACAACACATGGCTGGCATTTTTCTTTTGGCAACCCTACTTTATATTCCTTTTCATTAAATGCATTCTCACACTACGGCAGTAAGTGTAAAATACAAATGTAAGGAATAGGCAGAGTAGGGGCCCAGGCGGTACTGGAAACAGAAAAAAAACTGAGCCTCCGTAACCAGTTTACAAACATATGTAAATATGCATATGGTCTTTAAAGACCTGTAAAAACTCGGGTGTGCCGGAGATAAGACTCCAGACACTGCCCAGCCCACAGCAGCTCGAGCTGCACTGCAGCAGCCCGGGCTGAGACACACAACGAGGGGGGCTGAAGACCTTTTAGCCCTATGGGCGTTGCGCGCCTGCACCTAGCCCATTTAATCTTTATCGAGGACCTCTTAGTGTCTTCCTCAAGAACACTGAAATGTTACATCGCCAAATACTGACAATTCTCAGCTCTACCTGAAGCTCTTTCTGCCTTACGCCCCTCCACATCTTATCTATTCCCGCAATTAGATGGCGACCCTCCATTAAAACATGACGCATCAAAAACTGATTCTTTTCCTATTTCTCCTCTGTGAGTAAAAATACATGTGTGTGTGTGGATTGACTTGTGCAATATACTTTCCTGTTATTCTGTGACCATTTATCGCTTGACATCAACATGCATTGCTCTGGCTGAAAGGCTTAACTTCGAACTCCAATTAAATGTAAGGCTGGGAATTCATGCTTCCAACCTTGATTAAACGGTTCATCATAGAGTAGGGTCTCAAGACCATGGAGCAAGCCTGTGTTCCTACAAGACTTGATTATGGCAATTCATTCCCAACTGGCCGGTAAAAAGCAGATCTTGCTCAACGAAAGGCAGCTCTTCATGCAGTGGTCTGCTTTCTAACGGGTAGAAAAAAACTCAATCACTTCACTCTATCCTATCAACACTCCATTGGCTACTCGTCAATCGTATATTGGCCTAGGAGATGGCATGTATCGCTCATAAAGTCTTATAGATAGGCACGTCTCTTTACTTGATTAAAACATTGAATATTTCTGGAGAACAATGGTCTCTACCAAAAGTTCTTTTAAAGGAACCCACATCCTTCAAAAAAGAGTGCACTTTGGCTCAATCGCTTTCTGCTGTGGACCAGAGGATGGATCAGCGGTGGCCGGCACAGGTAAGCGCGATGGGGCGCAGTGGGGGCGGGGCAGGGTGGGAGCGGGGGGAATTAGACAGTCGACGGAATGAATATAATTAAATAAATAAATAACACCTATTCTATTATCTGTCGGCTTCCCCCCCTGCCCCTCCGCGCCACCGCGCTTACCTGTGCAGGTCACCGTTGGTATGGAACTCTTTCCTTCCTGCTCAGTGCATTTCTCACCGTTCTTCTACTTGTCTAAATTGCACAAATAGTTTGTTTCTTTCTTGTATTCCTTATAGTTTTACCTACTTTACTCATTAACTTACTGCCTTTACTAGTTCTGGACTTTTCTTTTCAAAAATACTCATCTGCTTTCCATAGAGCAAAAATGGAAAATACAACTTTTTTGGCAACTCCTCCCCCCCCCCTGCCCAGATCATCACAAAAATGGCATACCAGACATTAGCTGGTACCAAAGGTTATAGGTAAATCAAAAAATGCCCCTCTGTAATATATGCAGATGGACAGCAAGTAATACGCCATTTATTACCACTGTTGAGTATGAGCAGAGACCATGAATGAGGTGAAGACTCATGTAATTCATGATGCCCCTTCCCCCAAAAATAATAATAAACAGCACCTTATGCTCAGTGGATTTACATGCATGGTTTGTCATGCTCTTTTTTTTTTTCTTGGGCAGTAGTTCATATTCAGCAAAGAACAGGTTAATTCCGCACCCTGAGTCAGAATTACAATAACTAAGCATTGTGCACAAGGCTTCAATTGTTCTTAAGCCGTTTGCCCATTTTTGTAATAAACAGAAAAATAAAATAAGATGGATTAGAGGTGCACTCTATATATCTTTGGGAAATTAAGCATGTATGGCGCATGGTTTATAGATGCACTTTATATCAATGCATACAATTAACTATACAAAGTTTGCAGGGGCACTTTACTTCTGCATATACAATTTACCAACTATGGAACACAGCTCATATGTTTTATTTATATCTTTGTACACAATTAACCACATATGGAAGATGGATTACGCAATATTACATGGTCCGAACTATAATTACCCAGTGGTGACTTCGGCAGCTTCCTGGGAAGTTTCGGGATGATCAGTCAAGCTGGGGCTGAGAAAAAGGGAGGTCCCAAATGCATTTTCCCCATGCAATTTTCCATCAAGAAATTAAGGTTAAAAGAAATTGCATATTTCACGTCATGGAGGATCAGTGGAGCCGACAGATCTCAAGATGAGACCTGATGAGACCTGATCGGCTCCCATAAAATCAACAAAGATGTGGCGACAGCCCTTTCAGGACTCTGGGACTCAGTCCCTTGTACTGAATAAAAAAGAGAAAAAAAACATATAGTGGGGCAGGGTATCCCTAATTAACTCTGATAGGCGAGTCCCAGAGGGCCCTCCCCTCCTTCAACCAAAAACGTAATTTTTGTTTCATCAGTGCTGCAGATCTGTGGCTCAAATAAAAATATTAAAAAATGCGGGCTCCTGTCTGTTTTAAATCTTAGCCCGCTTGGGTGGGCCAGGGCAGGGGGGTCCCATTTCTTTTTTCTGGGAGGGAGTGTACAACCCCCCCATCCAGTCCTTTTTAGGACCTGGGGACCTTATCCACCTTTTTAATGATCAGTGGGGGGGGGGGGGTGCTCCCCCCCTTCCCGAGGCTTTTTAGGCCATGGGGACTGGATCTGGCTTTTTTTTATATTGGGAATGGGTGCATGGCCACCCCTTCCTGAGCCTCTTTTGGCCCTGGGCACCCCATCCCCATTGACCTTTCCTTTTTCAGGGGAGGGGCGTTCGCCCCCCCACCCTGAGCCTCTTTGGGGCCCAAGGACCCCATCCCCAGGGATTTTGTTTTTTAAAATTGAGAGTGGGGGCCCGGCTTCACTCCGTGAGTCTTTTTAAGCACCGGGGATTGATTCTTTTTTTAGGAGAGGGGGTGTTCAGACCCCTCTGCGAGCCTCTTTGAGGCCCCAGGGACCCCATTCCATCACGTTGATATTTTGGGGGGTTAGGGGGCTTGGGGAACTACTCCCAGACAATCATGGATCAGCTGCAGAGATCCCATTCCCAGGGCCCGATTCCTGTGTAGTGTCAAGGGGACCTCATCCCCTGGTGTTCCCTGCCTGTTAGAATGTGTGGGCAGGGAATAAAAATGTAACTCCCTGCCCACATTTTCCAAGGCACAGAATACAACTTCCCCCCCATCCAGGCGGGAGCTGAGAAAAATGCTGCAGGAGCAAAGTCCTATAGCCGGCTCCTGCCAACACAGCAATCTGTGCTGGCTGTAGAGCCGGCAGGGGTCGCACGGACCCTGGAGCTCCCCACACAGCCCCCAACAAAACTATATGTTGTGTGAGCCCCAGTGGGCACTCAATCCGGCTCCCATAAGCACCACATTGGGTACTGGCTGGGGAGCCGGCTGGGGCTCCGGCTAGGGCTGCAGAGCCTTAGGGCTACCCCCACAGACCACAACATCTACCAATGTTGTGAGTGCCCAAGGTGGGCACCGGGGACCCAACAAATAAAAAAAATATTAAAAGAATAATAAATGAGCATCAGGAGCCTCCCATTTACTATTAACTGCTCCCATAAGGAGCGCTTCATAATGCCATGCAAGGGCTTTTTGGTAATATTTTTCTATCTTGGTGGTGCCCCTAGATGGGGCAGTGGCACTAACAAGCATTTGTTTAATGATCTGCAGGGCTGCTCAGAGCACAGCAGCTCCCCAGCAACATTTAAAAAAAACACATCAGATCTCCTCTGTCATTAAATCCATGACCCTAGGACAGCTCACCATATTTTTTAAAGCACCCCGAGCTGGAGCTGTATGCTCTTCAGCTGGAGTGCAAGGGCCTCTTGTGGCTGGTTCTATGGCTTGACTTTCTGGCCTGAAAAATATTTTGAAAAGACTCAAAGACATGCTAATTGTTATATTTTAAATAATGCTTTATTGAAAATATAATCACCGTTAATAAACATTGCAATGTGTCAATTTATGAAATATACATTTGATGATAGTTAAAGTTCAATTTTTGACAAAGCCAATAGGTCTGTTTTTTTATACCTGGATATGCTGACCCCTTGATAAAGACAATAAGCACACTGACACTTTGGCAAAAGCCAATAGATCTGCCTTATTTAAAATGACACCCTTTATATTGTTACATTACATAGTCAGCTGTGCACTGCGGGGATGTTGGGCACAGGTCCAGATATTCATCTTACTTTATGTTAAAAAAGGAATAAAAATTAACTAAACAAAATAAGGTTAAAGTGACGTTATAGTTAGGATTTGTAATAATATATTCTTTTGCATTTAAAAAACCTTAGACAATCACTGAAGAAACCAAAGGTTGAAGGGACATTTGTAAATGTCAGTTAAAACATACAGTCTTAAATGAACAAAACCACTGAAATTCACTAGTTCTAGTTATCTCAAGTAACTATAACTTGTGCCCTAAAGTAGCTATAACTTGTGCCCTCACGTTGCACTACTAATTACCTCCTATATTATATAATTCATGGCATGTTCTATGACATTATTGATAACATGACTGCAAAATCTGAAATGACATCTTTGATGACAACACAGTGCATGGTGGGGGCGAGAGCTATAGTTACTTTAGGGCACAAGTTCTATTTGCTTGAGATAAGTATAAATGGTGAATTTCAGTGGTTTAGTCCGTTTAAAAAGGTATGTTTAACTAATATTTTCACCTAACTATAACATCCCTTTAACCTTTGTGTTTTTTCAGTGACTATTTCTCTCTCTCTCTCTCTCTCTCTCTCTTTATATATATATATATATATATATATATATATATATATATATATATATATATATATATCCATACAAAAAGAGAGTTGCCCCCTCGGAAGAGCCACACACAGGTAGGTATACTTAGGTTTATTCAGGAAGCTGCAGCACAGCAGGCAGGAAACCTTGCATCAAAATATTCAGGTCGCCGACGCGTTTCGTGCTAACTTGCACTTTTTCAAAGACATGTTTGTTCTATGACGCAAAGCAGTATGGGCACTCTTTTTCAAGTCCTGAAACCCGCCCATGTGGGCGTTGACTCCGTTTTGCAGAGCCTGCTGGTATCCGTAGTGCACATTAGTAGTTCTCCAGTGAGTTGCTTATTGCGTTACCACAGTTCAAAAACTAAATAAAATCCCAAGTGGGTGTGTAAAGCGTCCCGCTCACACTGGGCTCCACCTTAACTCTTCCAGAAACGGCCTCCTGTCCCAAATCGGTGATCGTCAATTTATGTCACCAAAGGTCCGCTTCTATGCGGCGGGGCTCCTTCCACGGCTGGGCCAGCCGTCAAACATCCATACAAAAAGAGAGTTGCCCCCTCGGAAGAGCCACACACAGGTAGGTATACTTAGGTTTATTCGGGAAGCTGCAGCACAGCAGGCAGGAAACCGTGCATCAAAATATTCAGGTCGCCGACGCGTTTCGTGCTAACTCGCACTTTTTCAAAGGTATGTTTGTTCTAGGACGCAAAGCAGTATGGGCACTCTTTTTCAAGTCCTGATACCCGCCCATGTGGGTGTTGACTCCGTTTTGCAGAGCCTGCTGGTATCCGTAGTGCACATTAATAGTTCTCCAGTGAGTTGCTTATTGCGTTACCACAGTTCAAAACTAAATAAAATCCCAAGTGGGTGTGTAAAGCGTCCCGCTCACACTGGGCTGCACCTTAACTCTTCCAGAAACGGTCTCCTGTCCCAAATCGGTGATCGTCAATTTATGTCACCAAAGGTCCGCTTCTATGCGGCGGGGCTCCTTCCACGGCTGGGCCAGCCGTCAAACATCCATACAAAAAGAGAGTTGCCCCCTCGGAAGAGCCACACACAGGTAGGTATACTTAGGTTTATATTTACAAAATTTCGACAGCACCCACGGAGGTTTAATGAGAGGAACCACAAGGACCATAAAGCAATGTGGCATACGCCCACTGGGGTGGGTCTGGAATTATAAATGTTCTCCTTTGCTGCCGTGACTTTTGTTGTAGCCAGTGATCAAGGGCAGAGTGCTGCCCGAAACGCGTTTGGCTTCCCCGCATTAACTGAAGGAGTAACCATGATGTGCTAGCAGCCCACATTAAAATTATGGAGCAAACTTTCTTTTTTTTTTTTTTTGTTTGTCCTCATTACCCAGGTGTACAAGAGTTTAACTCCTTGATCACTCCCGATATGGCGCCAACCAGTGATCTTTTAATTACCCGGTTGGTTCACTCTACACCTTGCCTTCTGTACTCAACCATAGGTGACTGTTTCTCCCAATCGTCCATCCATCACCTCCAGAGTATTTAAGCAATATAGTATAGAGGCCTAATCATTGGACTATTATATAGGTGATTGTTCCCAGTTCTCATAGGGGAGCCAAAATTCATTCCGCTTACATTTATGTTCCCTATCTAACCTATTGGTGTATTTTATTGACGCCCACCATTCTATTTTATTTGGAGGAGTTGTTTTAACCCAATTTTTACATATTTCCCTACGAGCAAGTAAGATTAGATAAAATAGCAATTTTTTGGTATTATTTATCAAAGAGATATAATTATCGGGAAGCCCAAAGAAAACCAAAGATTTGCTTACCTGGAACGCTTCTCCAAGTATTGAAAGAATTGTGTTACTCACATCCCGCCAAAAACCTTGAATCGCCGGACATTCAACAAACATATGGATGTCATCACCTTTCTCTTTACTACATTTGGGACATCTTGACACAACTCCATTCCCCAGTTTAGATAATTTGTACGGCGTCCAGTAGACCCTGTGGAGACAAAAAAGGTGGTTCCGCCTTAAATTTGTGGGCCGAACCGTGGAGTATAACATGTCGCAAGATACTTGCCATAAGTCTTCAATCCGTTCTCCTGGCAAGTTCTTCTCCCACAACACCGTTGGCAGATTAAAGTCACCATCAGCTATCTCCAGTAACAGCCAGTACCATTTCGCCACCTCTTTTTTCTGAGTTATTCCACTTGCCAAGCATGTTTCCAGTTCATTGGACAGTCCCGCTCCATGACCATCCGTGTGACTCCAACTCATTATTTGAAGATACTTGAATCTTGATAATCGACCATTAACTATTTCTTGACCTTCTTCCCAAGATATTAAAACTCCATTCTTCATCAGTTGGCTCCAGATAGTTATTCCAGCCTCTTTTAATGGTCGAGCCAAACAGTCCTTAGACCACTCTGGAGATCCCGGGGAGTCAAAGATAGGGGCCATGTTATTGCGTAGCCCTGTAGGGTCTTCAGACGTATCTTTTTGAAATAATGCGGGTCTCCATATTTATGGATAAAACCATATTCTCCCCCTTTTACATCTCTTAACATTGCAACACACATCTTTCCGACTTCTGAGCTATCTGGTGCCTTGAACAAACCTTTCCCTCCTTTTAGCAGGAAGACCCAGGCATAGTAAGATAGATCTGGCAACCTCAAGCCCCCTTTATCATGCTGTCGTCTTAATTTTTTCCATGATATTCGCACTCCTTTCGAGGCCCAAATAAAACTAGTAATTTTTGACTGGGAACTTTTAAGCCATTCTTCCTTGAAGGGCATAGGGATGTTCTGGAAAAGGAAGGTAAACTTTGGGAGAATTGTCATTTTGACAAGATTAACTCTTCCATAGATAGATAATGGGAGATGTGACCAACCCAGTAAAAGTTTCCCAATTTCCTTATTAATCTTCTGAAAGTTGGATTCTGGTATTTGTTCTACCTTCTGGACAACTCTAATGCCCAGATACCTCATTTCCTCTTTGACACTACTCACTTGTGTAGTAATATTCCATACCATTATGACCGTTTTGCCTTGATTTATCTCATAACCTGAGATCTTCCCAAAATACGCAGCCAGATCATAAACTGCTGGTAGTGCAAGACCGAGGTCTGAAGTATATACCACCAGATCATCTGCATATAAACCCACTTTCTTTTGCCAGCCTCGAGATTGAAAGGGAATGATACTCTCATGTTTTCTGATTTTCTCCGCTAAGGGTTCGATGTAAAGATTAAAAAGTAATGGGGATAGCGGGCAACCCTGTCTTGTTCCCCTGAAGATGTTAAAGGTTTTAGATAAATTCCCATTTATTAATAGTTTAGCTGTGGGGTTTTTATATAACTGATTAATTGCCCTACAACATTTTTCCCCCAGGTTGGACAATCTCAAGATTTCCTGCAAATAAATCCAGTTTACGCGATCAAACGCCTTGGTCGCGTCTACTGTAATGACAGCTAGTGGTAGTTTATCTGTGGAAGCTAAATCTATGGCACCTATAAGATTGTAGGTTAGATCTTTGATGCTTCTACCTCGCACAAAACCTTTCTGATCTTCATGAAGGAGTGCTCCCACTACTCCATTCAATCTATCTGCTAGTATTTTCGAATAGATCTTATAATCCGAGTTTAGCAGCGAGATAGGCCTATAAGAGTCACAACAGTCTGGTGGTTTATCAGGTTTAAGTATCAGAGTCAAAGTAGCTTCGTTCCATGAGAGGGGGAATCTCTTCACCATTATCAAACACTGCTGAAAGCAGCCTACAGAAAACCGGAATTCAATATTTTCCTAATTTTTTATATAGCTCCATTGGAAGACCATCAGGCCCTGCTGCCCTACTCGCTTTCCCTGCTTTAATTGCATTTCTAATTTCCTCCTCTGTTATTGCATAATTGATGGCATCTTTTTGAAGCTCAGATACTTTACAGGGAGATTCTTGGGCTAACCAGTCTTCCACCTCCCTTCTTGTCGTAGTTAGGTCCTCTGCATACACTTCCCCAAAATATTTTAATAAAGTTGCCTCTGTACTGTCCCCCACTCTAGTGCAACACCCTGCATTTCCATAATTTAGTTATTTTATAAAACTTTTTGCCTGATCATTTTTTATCTTCCATGCAAGTAACTTGCCACACCCTTCCCCATAATTGAAATGAGCCATTTTACTTGCTTGCCATCTTTCTTGTAGCCGTCGTTCCACTACCACCAGAAGGTTCGTTTTAAGGGCCTGAATGGATAGTAATCCCGCCGCGTATTCTATCTCATTACATTGTACCTTTTGTTCTAATCTTTGAATTTTATTTTCTATATTTGCTATCTCTGCCTTTCTCTGTTTGTTTTTATATGCCTGAAGTGATAAGATTTTGCCCCTTAAAAAGGCCTTATAAGTGTCCCATACTATCCCAATGGGAGCACTGTCCAAATTATTTTCAAAGAATTCCCGAGACTCCAACCCTAGTTTATCCATCATGTCTCCATCAAACAGTATGGTACGATCCATCGTCCATCTCCTTTGTGATGTGGAGCTCGGGGGTACCAAGAGCAACGTAACTGCCGAATGATCGGACATATGTGCGCCCACATGATTTACATCTCTAACCTGATTTTTTATACTTTGATTGACTAAAAACAAATCTATTCTGGATTGGTGGCCATATTTTTTATTATTAAAAGTAAAACTCTTTAAAGATCCTCTTTTTTCTCTCCATATATCACACCATCCTAAATTCTTTATCGAGTTTATTATCAGTGATCTTGTTTTGTTATGTATTATACTTCTGCTTTTTGTAGAGCGATCTAAACTACCATCCAGAACCACATTAAAATCTCCTGCCATTATGACTGGGTCGGGAAAATCCAACAATTCTGAAAGTAGATTGCCAAATGGGATCGGGTCATCAAGGTTGGGCCCATAGTATCCAACTACTGTGTAAAGTTGTTCATAGCATCTCATCTTTACAATCACCCACCTACCAGCCTTGTCCACCCTACTTTCCACTACTGCTATCTGAGGGTTGCCTTTTATCAGGATCGCCACCCCTCTTATGGTGAGTTGCTGCTCTGTACATACCATCTTCTGTACCCATTTTCTATTTTTAAACAGCTCTTTCATTTCCTCACTTGTTCAATGCGTCTCTTGAAGTAATATAATATGAGCTGGGGCATCGTTTAGGTACTGCAAAATCCTCTCACACCTGTGACGCACCCTAAGGCCATTTACATTCCACGATAGAAATTCTATCTGTGGCTTCTCAATTGCAGTCATATTTTTTTTTTAATTTCCTTTTTTTATTTCTTAGCTTCATGGCTCTGTTACATCCTGAGTTCTGGAATATATAGAGGACACCATTTTTTTGTTTTTTTTCCCTTTGCTGCCACACCCGTGCATAAATAACTACCCGTGTTCCCCTCCCCCCATCCCTTGGAAAACCCCCTTCTTCTTCCTTGATGGCCTAGGCCTGGGCCTAGGGAGGCCCCCCGATTCCGGAGATCTGTTCTAAGTGCATATCTGCCCAAACAGTTTATACTATACCGCTAACCTTGTTTCTCGAAATAATTTACCTTAGAGACTAACGGAATGATTTTAGTTCAACCTATCCTGTACCAGCTCCTGATATTGATTTGAGAAAATCCTCCGCATCCTCTACCCTACGGAAAGTCTGCATCCTATTATTGTGCATTATACGTAGGCTCGCAGGAAAATTTAACTGTGCTGTCGCACCCAATCTCTTAAAGGGCTCAATTAAATTTCCAAATTCCCATTGTTTGTTTGCCGTGAATTGGGAGATATCTGATCTAATTTCGAAGTTAATATCATCCACAGTCAGTGATTTCTGTTTCAACGCCTTTAAGAAGAATTTCTTCTTTTAGATTATAAGTATGGAAATTAACCAAGATTTTCCTCGGCTTAGTTTTATTTGCATTCAGTCTATATGGATCTCTATGGACCCTCTGTATGTCTTTGATTAATTCTCCTTCTGTCCATTTTACTTGCAGTCCTTCCTTGATCAGATGTACCACAAGCGCCTAATATCTTCCCCCTCTACTCCCTCTGGGATCTTTAAGATACGGAGATTACACCTTCTTTGATTATTTTCCAATTACTCAATTTTTTCTTTCAGTAACCTCTCGTTGCCCCTGAGGTCTCTGATCTCTTTTGTGTTAACTTCCGATTGAAGTGTTAGATCTTTCATTTCTACTTCCAGCTGTGCAGTTCTATCTGCTATGTCGTCCAGCTTTTTTCCCAGACTTTCACATGAAGATCCTGATCTCTTTTTGGTTCAGCTCGGATGTTTCAAATCTACTCCTTACTTCAGTTGTTAAAAGCTGGATCATCTCAATGACTGATTGTGGCTGTACTTGTATTTGGGGCTGAGATAGTAATTGATTTCCTGATTGCCTCATTTCTATAAATCATGGATCCCCCCCATCTTTAGAGGTTACATTCAGGTCTTCAGAGGGTGTTGTCTGTAATTGTCTCAGAAGCTGAGTTTGAGACTGAGGCTGCTTAAAGGTTGGCTCCATTGTTTCAAGGTTGGTAAGCACCTCCGTCCTAGCTTGATCCCCCTCTCTCTCAAAAAGTACTCCTTCCTGGATTTCAGAGATTTTTGCCAGAACCTGGAATTTGTTAGAGTTTACACTTTCCTGCCCCCCTAGTGTGTCACTCACGGGATTTACTAAGGCAGGGTTTTTTAACAACAGCGTTTTGGGAACTACCTTAAAAAAGGTCCTCAACGAGGGGGTGATCTTCGGATTTACTGCTTACGACTCTCCTCTCTTCACCTTGGATCTTCTCCTTTTAGGGGTTACCCACTCTCCTGTATCCGTGTCTGCTAGCTTCAAAGGGGGAGATACTTTAGTTTCACTATTTATTTGCAACTTACTTTGTGCCCCCCTCATGCAGCTTTTTCCTTTTCCACTTCTCAATTGGTATCTATTTTGCTGGACCTTCTCTACCCCTACTCCTACTCCTTCCACCTTTTCTGCAAATTGAGTCCCCCCTGTGTTTAACCGGTCTTCTCCTTTTTTTCCTAAAAATAAACGTGATTTTTTTTCCAGGATATTTGAAAGTCCAGTGCTTCTAACCCCTCTGCTATTTTCCCTTATTAGCTTTCTATCCGTGTTTCCCTTCCCTTTCTTTACATTGCACTGCTGCACTAACCTGTAGAGTTCTTTTCCCCCGGAATCTCCGTTCACCTCTGAGTTAGTCCAGAGCACGTTGTCTCTTTGTTTGCTGGCGGCTCGATCACCTTCGCCCTTGAAGCCTGCAGTACTTGTTTTTACTCTGCTCAGGACTCCCCTACTGGATCGCTGAGCTAACGCCCTCCGTCCTCTGCTGAGCTCACGAGCAACTCGCGCCCAGCAGGGGTCCTGAATCGGAGACCCCGTGATCTCCTCTGGCGCTCGCTGACCGTCCAGGGCTCCCGCCGTCAATCTCACCAGCAAGCGCGTCTGTCTCCGTCAATCACTACCCGACAACCACATCAGTACGTCGGGCGCCGAAAATCCAAAGAACATCCAAAGAGCCGCCGAGACACCGCCACGACCACGGCACTGCAGCACTAAGCCCTCCGTGCGAGGATCGAATCAATCACCACACGAGAGTCGAATCAATCACCACAGGTATTCCATACTGTATTAGCGGTTACTCCTCCATTGCGAGCGTTACGGGCATTTCTATTTTAGCGTTCCATTCGCATTTTGATCATCCTTGTCGGGAGCCTCCGCGACCGTGTACTAAGCGGCTGCCATGTTTTCCCTCAATCAATGGAATTTTCATGGAGCAAACTTTCTTGTGTGTTGGCGTTTTCACATGGGCAACGTGTTTTGGATGGAATTTTAGTGGCGCGCCTCGCCGCGAAAACGCCCCACTGCATGAAAGTGGACATTCGGCTCCTGGAGTTCCGGGAGCTGAGAGGACAAGAGAGTCCGCTTAATGTGAGATTTGATATTTGCATCATAATCATGTTTTCCCTCCAGAAGTAACCCACTTAGGTAAGAGACCTTTATATTTACAAAATTTCGACAGCACCCACGGAGGTTTAATGAGAGGAACCACAAGGCCATAAATCAATGTGGCATACGCCCACTGGGGTGGGTCTGGAATTATAAATGTTCTCCTTTGCTGCCGTGACTTTTGTTGTAGCCAGTGATCAAGGGCAGAGTGCTGCCCGAAACGCGTTTGGCTTCCCCGCATTAACTGAAGGAGTGAAAATGATGTGCTGGCAGCCCACATTAAAAGTATGGAGCAAACTTTCTTGTGTGTTGGCGTTTTCACATGGGCAACGTGTTTTGGATGGAATATATATATATAGGATTGGGGTATCACTTGATGTCTGAGAGGCCCCTCACTGTATGGGCACTCATGGAGGACTTCTACTCCCAGAATGCAGCGGCCTGGGGAGTGGAGCGCGAGATGTCCTGCAACCTCAGAAGTGGAGGAGGGGCAAGTAATCACCTGACTGGGAGTGGCCATAGTAACAACTATATTCCACCAGACCCCCAGGACATTGTTTTACCTTTGAAACGGGCACTGATGAAGCTAATTAAGCGAAACCCGTCTGACGTGCGTTTCAAGGTTGCTGCACACAAGAGCGCCTTAAATCATTAAAGTCAGTTTGAAGCCTATCCCGGAGCTGTCTCGCACTTTGTCCTTACCTGGAGGAAGACTGGTTGGTTGTGTTGGCCAGCTTGCAGGTGCTGGCCTGGCGGGACGCCCTCTCGGTCTGGAGCTACGCGGGACACCTGCAACTTTGGTTGAAGTATTGTCTACAACGCGTCGCCCCCCCCCGGTGCTACGCATTTCCATTTGGAGGTTATTGGCACATGAGGAGAGAGGAGGCAGAATTTTATGCCTGAAAAGGGAGACTCGAACTGACTTGGACCCCCCGAGATAGCTGCGCAGGAGTGGGGTTCACCAACCAACAAGGATTGGGGCATCACTTGATGTCTGAGAGGCCCCTCACATATGGGCACTCATGGAGGACTTCTACTCCCAGAATGCAGCGGCCTGGGGAGTGGAGCGCGAGATGTCCTGCAACCTCAGAAGCGGAGGAGGGGCAAGTAATCACCTGACTGGGAGTGCCCATAGTAACAACTATATTCCACCAGACCCCCAGGACATTGTTTTACCTTTGAAACGGGCACTGATTAAACTAATTAAGCGAAACGCGTCTGCCGTGCGTTTCAAGGTTGTTGCACACAAGAGCGCCTTAAATCATTAAAGTCAGTTTGAAGCCTATCCTGGAGCTGTCTCGCACTTTGTCCTTACCTGGAGGAAGACTGGTTGGATATATATATATATATCACTGAAAAAACCATAGGTTTCAGGGGCGTTATAGTTAGTTGGACATTTCACTCGTACAAAACCATAGAAATTCCCCCGTTATAGTTAGTTCAGCTAACTATAACTCGCGCGCCCGCAATGCACTGCTGATGACGTCACATATTACATCACTCATGACATGGTCAGTGACCTCACTCATGACATCACTCATGACATCTCAAATGACATCACTGATGACATCATCCTTGTGATAGAGTGGCAGACCTCCTCTCACCCTAATATAACCTTTGATACACACACTCAAAAATACAAACTAACATTTTCAAAACAATGGACATACCAATACCAGTTACAACACACCTATTCAGTAATTCCAAGATCTACACACACATCCACTCATTCACCAACAGTCCCTATACAGTCACTCATACATGTACTCACTCATCATATGTACTCATACACCTATACATCCTGTTACACACCGCCACTCATCCATAGAGTTACTCACACACAGTCACACATGCAAACAAAGTATCAAACATCCATTTACTTGCATATAGAGTTATACACACACTACCACACTTACTTCTACAGAAACTTACACATACTTACTCTCTTAAACAATCACTTATAGAAACACCTACTTATTTGTACAGGAACTCTTCCAATCTCTCACTCTCACATATACTCACTTATATACACCAATACTCACATATACTAGTTTAAAACATATGTAGTTACTCATAAAGACACTATTGAGACAGTCATTCACTCACTAACACACCCATACACATCCACCTATACAGTCCTGCACACATGCTGTCTTCAACACATACAAACAGTGAGTCACTCATTCATGCATCTATGCACTAAGTAATACCCCCACCGAACCATACAGACACTCAGACACTCATACTGATACTCAAAAACCAACTAATAACCCATATAGACACTCATGTAGCTACTCACCAACCCATGCAGCCACTTATACACAAAGTGAGAGACTGATACAGATATTTTCATATTTAAACATTACTCACTAACCCATGTATTCACTAAGATACACTTAATCAGTCAGTTATACAATCAATTTTACAAAAACAAATCATCCATTTAGACACTTATATACCCATTTATTCTTCGATCGACCTTGAGATATACATATATAAAACATATTTAATTTTCAGAAAAACACACATTCACTGGATGATGTCATCAGTGATGTCATCAGTGATGTCATCAGTGATGTCATTTGAGATGTCATCAGTGATGTCATGAGTGATGTCACTCACCATGTCATGAGTGATGTACTATGTGACGTCATCAGCAGTGCATTGCGCGCGCGCGAGTTATAGTTTGCTGAACTAACTATAACGGGGGAATTTCTATGGTTTTGTACGAGTGCAATGTCCAACTAACTATAACGCCCCTGAAACCTATGGTTTTTTCAGTGAATTTCTAAGGTTTTTTAAATGCTAATTTCTAACTATAACGTGCCTGAAACCTATGGTTTTTTCAGTGAATATATATATATTTATTATGCTATGTATACATGTGAAAATGTCTCGGTCCCCTGTTTGCCTCGGTGGCACGGAAAAAATGGGTGGAACTGACGTCAGAACGCCGACGAGGTCTTCTTATGGCTCCGATGACGTCATACGGTGTCGCGAGCGGAGCCGTGCTATTATGACGTCCTCGTTGACGTGGGAGAGCTAGGAAAGAATTTCTGTGGAATGCTGGTGCAGGGGATATTCACCTAAGTGTTCAGGCTAGTCCTTTGGGAGCAACTGTTTATGTTTCCACTCCAGAAACCGAAACCAGTGATCCGAGGGCAGAGGCCCTGCAGATGGCACACGAGGTGGGGTGCCCAGTCGTGTGCACGGGCGGGGCAGCGAAGTGACAAGCACCACAACCCACAAAAAAGGTAACGAGGGCACTGAATAACACAGGATCTTCTCTTTGTATCTGGCAGGAACAACGAAGTTAAAATGCCCTAGTACCAAAATGTAGAATTAGTGCTACAACGGTCTTCAAGAGGACCTGCGATGCCGCTTCTGCCTCCCGTACCCTGGAGGCGGCACATGGGTCACGCGGTACGGTCATACTGCGGTGGGACGCACACTCGTTGACCTCTCATGGCACTGCTCCACACCTCAGGGAGGACGCTTTCCATTAGCTATGTTTTCTGATGACATGTCGCGCCAGCCCCGTCCAACAACAGAACTCCTTTAGATCCAAACAGACTCTTCCACTCTCTCACCGGAAGTGAAACCAGGCCATGCGGACACTTTCACAATACAACAGCCGGGAATGCACTTTTCGGTAAAAAACCACATTCTTTCCTCCTAATTAATCAAATAAACGTCTCACTGAAGAACAGGGGCCAGCTTCGATCGGTAAACAGCCGTTACAACGGCGTTTTTACTTTGCGATACCATTACAACGCATGCATTACCACGCATGCGTTGTACATCACGAAGTCATTACTACGCATTTTTTTAGAACGCATGGTCATTTACCACACATGCCTTTACAACGAATTTTGTTGTAAAGGTATGTATGGTAAATGACCATGCGTTCTAAAAAACATGTAGACGATCCATGTCGTTGTAAGGAAACAGAGGCTGTTCCGTTTCCTCACAACGACGTGCACCGCCCCTCAGAGACGACGTGAAGCAGGAACCACGAGGAGAGCGGAACCACGAGGAGTGAGAGGTAAGGGGGCATGGGGTGGGGGTTTCTTTTCTAGGGTTTAGGGTAGTGCAGTGGTGTTTGGGTGGTGTAGGGGGTCGTGCTGGGGGTAGTGTTTTAGGGTTTAGGGTTGTGCAGTGGTGTTTGGGTAGTGTAGGGGGTCGTGCTGGGGATAGTGTTTTAGGGTTTAGGGTAGTGCAGTGGTGTATGGGTAGTGTAGGGGTCGTGCTGGGGATAGTGTTTTAGGGTTTAGGGTAGTGCAGTGGTGTTTGGGTAGTGTAGGGGGTCGTGCTGGGGGTAGATGTAGGGTTTAGGGTAGTGCAGTGGTGTTTGGGTAGTGTAGGGAGTCGTGCTGGGGTAGTGTTTTAGGGTTTAGGGTAGTGCAGAGGTGTTTGTGTAGTGTAGGGGGTTGTGCTGGGGGTAGTGTTTTAGGGTTTATGTTAGTGCAGTGGTGTTTGTGTAGTGTAGGGGGTAGTGCTGGGGATAGTGTTTTGGGGTTTAGGGTAGTGCAGTGGTGTTTGGGTAGTGTAGGGGTTCATGCTGGGGGTAGTGTTTTAGGGTTTAGGGTATGGCAGTGGTGTTTGGGTAGTGTAGGGGATCGTGCTACGGGTAGATTTAGGGTTTAGGGTAGTGCAGTGGTGTTTGTGTTGTGAGGGGGTCGTGCTGGGGGTAGAGTTTTAGGATTTAGAGTAATGCAGTGGTGTTTGTATAGTGTAGGGGGTTTAGGGTAGTGCAGTGGTGTTTGTGTAGTGTAGGGGGTCATGCTGGGGGTAGTGTTTTAGGGTTTAGGGTAGTGCAGTGGTGTCTGTGTAGTGTAGGGGGTCATGCTGTGGGTAGTGTTTTAGGGTTTAGGGTAGTGCAGTCATGTTTGTGTAGTGTAGGGGGTCGTGTTTTAGGGTATAGGGTAGTGCAGTGGTGTTTGGGTAGCGTAGGGGGTCATGCTGGGGTTAGTGTTTTAGGGTTTAGGGTAGTGCAGTGGTGTTTGGGTAGTGTAGGGGGTCGTGCTGGGGGTAGTGTTTTAGGGTTTAGGGTAGTGCAGTGGTGTTTGTGTAGTGTGGGAGGTCATGCTGGGGATAGTGTTTTGGGGTTTAGGGTAGTGCAGTGGTGTTTGGGTAGTGTAGGGGTTCATGCTGTGGGTAGTGTTTTAGGGTTTAGGGTAGTGCAGTCATGTTTGTGTAGTGTAGGGGGTCGTGTTTTAGGGTACAGGGTAGTGCAGTGGTGTTTGGGTAGCGTAGGGGGTCATGCTGGGGTTAGTGTTTTTTGGGTTTAGGGTAGTGCAGTGGTGTTTGGGTAGTGTAGGGGGTCGTGCTGGGGGTAGTGTTTTAGGGTTTATGTTAGTGCAGTGGTGTTTGGGTAGTGTAGGGGGTCGTGCTGGGGGTAGTGTTTTAGGGTTTAGGGTAGTGCAGTGGTGTTTGTGTAGTGTAGGGGGTCATGCTGGGGGTAGTGTTTTAGGGTTTAGTGTAGTTCAGTGGTGTTTGGGTAGTGTAGGGAGTCGTGCTGGGGGTAGTGTTTTAGGGTTTAGGGTAGTCCAGTGGTGTTTGTGTAGTGTAGGGAGTCATGCTGGGGGTAGTGTTTTAGGGTTTAGGGTAGTGCAGTGGTGTTTGGGTAGTGTAGGGGTCGTGCTGGGGGTAGTGTTTTAGGGTTTAGGGTAGTGCAGTGGTGTTTGTGTAGTGTAGGGGGTCATGCTGGGGGTAGTGTTTTAGGGTTTAGGGTAGTGCAGTGGTGTTTGGGTAGTGTAGGGGGTAGTGCTGGGGTAGTGTTTTGGGTAGTGCAGTGGTGTTTGTGTAGTGTAGGGGGTCATGCTGGGGGTAGTGTTTTAGGGTTTAGGGTAGTGCAGTGGTGTTTGTGTAGTGTAGGGGGTAGTGTTTTAGGGTTTAGGGTAGTGTAGTGGTTGTGTACTGTAGGGGTCGTGCTGGGTTCTAGTGTTTTAGGGTTTAGGGTAGTGCAGTGGTGTTTGTGTAGTGTAGGGGGTTGTGGTTTTAGGGTTTAGGGTCGTGCAGTGGTGTTTGGGTAGTGAAGGGGGTCGTGCTGGGGATAGTGTTTTAGGGTTTAGGGTAGTGCAGGGGGGTTTTGGTGGTGAAGGGGGTCGTGCTGGGGTAGTGTTTTAGGGTTTAGGGTAGTGCAGTGGTGTTTGTGTAGTGTAGGGGGTCATGCTGGGGGTAGTGTTTTAGGGTTTAAGGCAGTGCAGTGGTGTTTGTGTAGTGAAGGGGTCGTGCTGGGGTAGTGTTTTAGGGTTTAGGGTAGTGCAGTGGTGTTTGTGTAGTGTAGGGTGTTGTGCTGTGGGTAGATTTAGGGTTTAGGGTAGTGCAGTGGTGTTTGGGTAGTGTAGGGAGTCGTGCTGGTGGTAGTGTTTTAGGGTTTAGGGTAGTGCAGTTATGTTTGGGTAGTGTAGGGTGTCGTGCTGGGGGTAGTGTTTTAGGGTTTAGGGTAGTGCAGTGGTGTTTGGGTAGTGGAGGGGGTAGTTTTTTAGGGTTTAGGGTAGTGCACCCAACCAGCCACAATATCCGTGGACAAAGGGGATCCTGACTCTTTGGAACGCTCCGTCAATTGAATAATTTGGGTCAAGGGCCCTACCACGTCCAAGACCTATCAATTCCTTTCTTGGGATCCCTCATATACTTGGAGAAAAAGGTACATAGTTTCTCATCAATTTCAGGCGTGTGTGCCACCTTCCCCTTCAGTGAGGGCCTGGGGCATTCTCCCCTCATCCTATTCCTGAACTCCCTTTCAAGGGGTTGATGGATTTCCCCCACCACATACTCTGCCACTTTGGCGTCAGGTGTCCACTCCGCCGACCTAGGATGGTAATTTGGGTAGGCTCGAACATGTCCGAGTGGACCCCGTCCCCAACCGGGGACTGAGAGGAGTGGGACTCTGGACGCCAGGGACGCCCCGAGTCCTTATCCTCATCAGAGGAGAAATCGTCCTCCGATACACCCTCTCCCTCTAAGGGAAACCCGCCATCGGGGTCTACAATAGTGGTGACAGTGTCGCAATTTTCTCCGGGCCCCTCCTCCTCCCGGCAGGGTGCATGTTTTAGCGTTCGCGCACTCTTGAGGAAGGTCTCCGTAAGTTTATCAAATCCTTCCAAGTGCCCCGCGTTATGCTTAACGGCCCTTTTATTCCCCATCTGGGAGCTACTGGGACCCGCCACCACCAGATCTGGGTCACTGAATACCCCAGGGATGCTTTTCGCCAGCTTATCAACCTGATCCCTAAGAGGAGCCAGCGCCCTAGAAATAGCCAGAGAGAGGGCTTGGTCCACTGCTGGAGGGAGAAGTTGGAGGCCATTCCTCCTCCACTTCCTGGTAGGAGGAGTAAAAATGGTCTTCTGGAGAAGACATGATAGCAGAGGGTGTCAGCACAGAACAAATGCCCTTAAAATCCTTAAGGCAGCCCCTCGCCGGTGCTCCAACAGCTGGGCTTTCCCCGAAGCTGTTATAAGAATAGACTGAGGCGCAATACCAATTACCACCACCAGGTGGCGCTGGTCACTAACATGGCCGTGTGGGGAAATCACCGCGTAGCGGTGTCAAAATTAGGCGAGGGTTGGTCGGGAATCAAGCGGACACTAAAGGAGTGATCGGATTCCCAAACGCGCGTAAAGACCAGCGGGAGCGCTCGACGGAGCTGCCTTGCTCGGACCAGACGTGCCTGACAGGATCTCACCGCGCACAGAGCACACAGCGGGAGAAACTGCGAGGGGGAGAACGCGCTCGGGCAAGAGCCTGCTGCGCAGGGAATATGAAACAATACCAAGGCAATAATGCTAATAACGTGCACAAGAAACCGCTATACAAACAGCAACAACGTCAGATTAAGCCAAGAATGTAAGGAATGCACTTAACTGACGAGCAGTGAAGAAAGAGGAAGCGGAAGGGACGTCACAATATTATATACGATGGACTGTGATATGATTGGACTATAGTTGCCTTGGAGACTACCCCCTAATGGTTCATGGGTTGTGTAGTCTTTTGTTTAATGATTGTTGTGTTACGTTTTCTTTGAACTGCTATGCAAATAAAGTGAGGAAAGATATGCATAATCCTCACCTCCGTCCTGCCATAGAATTCATTAAACTTTATTTGATCTGATTTAGAAACATAGATCATAAAAGTGTACATAAAAACAGTAAATCCTCTTTCCTAATACAATACAATGAGAATTAATTAAAACCAGTAGGTAAAAACGGGTGTTACAAAGCCCGGTTCAGAGCAACTTCAGGTTAACAGAATCGTAAAGTTCAATGTTTCGCAAGATCAATCTCATGTACTTCGTGCAAAATACGCAATAAGGGGTCCAAGTAAGATGTAACGCTCCAATACCTGACCAGTTTGCACTATATAAAACTGCAGAAAAACTAAAAATAAAAAGTGTTTTGCACACTTCTGTCATTGGGCTATATGTGGGCTACATCTAGGTGATATTTGTGCTACATTTGGGCTCTTTTTTCACTGGTGGCCATCTTGGGAGACTTATTTGTTATGAAGTTTCCTAATTTCGTCATTTACTGCAGTCTCCTCAGTAGGAAATGCTTTCAGTTTTTTACTTTGATTCCATCAAGAAGGCATTCAGATGTGTCACACATTTGCCATAAATTCAGAATGTTAGCACTCTAGTTGTTCATTAGATAACTGTAGTAAAGCTACTGCTCACCAGGGAGTTAACTGGAAGTCTACTGCTGGTATTGAAAGTGATTGTTTCAGTCTGCATGTCAGAATTTTCTAATGAAATAGAAGAGGATTTGAGATCTCACTTAAAACATGCCCTAAATTTTCTTTCTGCAGCACTAACCATAATTTCTATGGCAAAATGAACCCCCTCATTTTGTTCCTTTTTAAATTAAATGTTTTAAGTGTTACCAGTTTATTCCAATCAAGATGGCTTCAGGTGTGCCATACTTTTGTCATAAGTAAGACTGTTAGCGCTCTAGTTGTTCTTTAGAACACTCTGGGAAGCTGCAGTAGAACACAAAGGCATCAACTGACAGGCTGCTCCTGTTGAAATATAACAGGAAGATATTTGAGATCTCACTTAAAACATGTCCTAATTTTTCTTTCTACAGCACTAACCATAATTTCTATGACAAAATGAACCCCCTCATTTTGTTCCTTTTTAAATTAAATGTTTTAAGAGTTACCAGTTTATTCCAATCAAGATGGCTTCAGGTGTGCCATAATTTTGTCATAAGTAAGACTGTTAGCGCTCTAGTTGTTCTTTAGAACACTCTGGGAAGCTGCAGTAGAACACAAAGGCATCAACTGACAGGCTGCTCCTGTTGAAATATAACAGGAAGATATTTGAGATCACACTTGAAACATATCCTAATTTTTCTTTCTACAGCACTAACCATAATTTCTATGACAAAATGAACCCCACCATTTTGTTCCTTTTTAAATTAAATGTTTTAAGTGTTACCAGTTTATTCCAATCAAGATGGCTTCAGGTGTGCCATACTTTTGTCATAAGTAAGGCTGTTAGCGCTCTAGTTGTTCTTTAGAACACTCTGGGAAGCTGCAGTAGAACACAAAGGAATCAACTGACAGTCTCTGCCCTTGTTGGATGTACATGTTTTACTGAGAATGTCAGACTTCATTCTCACATGACTGAGAAAGATAATGTGAATTTACAGAAAATATGCTCTCATTTTAGCTTCTGGAGCACCTTCCAAAACTGTATGCGACAAGCATGTGAAAATAGTTTTCTCTCAAACATGATTCATGATATCCCAGTAGAAGGTTTTTCACAGGGTAAAATCACCTTAGAACACACCACAATTCCTGAAATTAGTATGGTACCATCAACAAATGAATTCTAATGTAACTAAAGTCTGTTATCACCCTTTATAGTGCTCCTTTTGGTAACCCTCAAAATCTTCGATTCACTACAATGCATTTCAATGGGGTACTATCATTTATATTGGTCCCAAGATGGCTGCCAGCAATTCCAGGATGAAGTGCTGACAGCCAATCAGATCTCACGATGACATGTGTGGTTAGGCTCCGCCCAGATATCGATATGTTTTCTTTTCAAATTTCTCAGGAACTACTGAACGGATTTACACCATTTAACAAAAGGGTTCTTTCTGAACCAAGAACTACCTCTTTGCCAAATTTGGTGTAATTCCGTTCAGCAGTTCGGGCTGTAGCCGTGTCTAAAGTTTCCTATGGAAAATTGCATGGGGAAAACATGTTTTGGGACCCCCCTTTTTTCTCGGCCCCCGCTTGCCAAATCACCCCGAAACGTTCAGGATAGGAGCAGACCGGAGCACCCCACGAGTTTTGAAAATTTCGCGAAGATTCATCAACCGGCGCCAAAGTTATTGGAAATAGAATGTTGTGAATTTCCTATGGAAAATAGGTCCTAACTATAACTACCTACTGGCGACCGCCAGTAGGTAATATATATATATATATATATATATATATATATATATATACACACCTCTATCCTGCACCACCGGCGGTCAGGTGCACGCTAGAAAACCACGAAACCAGAGCTACGTGAAAACTGGCGAGCCCCCGTTCACTGCATTGGAAGACCCATGGACGGAAGGGAAGAGAGTAGAAGCATTTGTTCGGCGCTGGGAGCTGAAGGGCTACCCTTGGTGGGAACTTGACCTCTGCACGAAGCCCCAACGTACTACAAAGAGTAATGAACGGAGCCGGGCTCTGCAATTGACATTTGTCAAGCAGGGGTTCTATGGACATGAAGATTTGCATGCTTGCATTTTGTTCCAAATAACATTCCAGCAGTAAAGAAAACAAAAGAGAATAAGGTGAGCGCTGTAGTACGTTATTTGTAAAAGAACACAAGTTAAGTAAAGCCACCTTTCAAACAACACGAGTGGCCGTACTGATTTACAGTCTGACAAGAAATGCGAAAATATTTACATTTTACTGCCAGCCAGTGATTAGACTCGGTTCAATGAAAGGAGTGAGAAAATGGCAATAAAATGTACAGGAAAGCACAGCGCTCACTAAGCCATCGAAAAGAGAGATTAATGGCTTTTTTAACTGGTGGAAAGGATGACATTGTGACATTACTGAAAAGGAAAATGGTTGTTTTAAATTGTACCTTATTGCAAGTGAGTGCCATACGAAAACGGAAAGAATTAGAAACTACAAAAAGAGGAACTCTTCTATGTTCACGTGATTGGCCTCACCTGTGGGGAACATTTATAAACTGTGAAACAGCCATTTTTACTCCAAGGTTGACAAAGGCTGTAGGTTCAGCCGAAACGCGTTCCTGTTTCTTTTATTTGATACAAAAAGCTGTCTGCAAATAAATGAAAGGTCACTACAGAATCGAGTGCAGGTCTTCTCTTTATGTGGGGAAAACTGTTCTGATATATATATATAATTCACTGAAGAAAACAAATGTTACGGGGGCAATATAGTTAGTGTGAAGGTTTTACCCACACAAAACCATAGAAGTTCAGCTGTTATAGTTATTCTTATACGTATGTTAAGGAACAAACTTGTGGTCTAAAGTTACTTAATGGCACGAGTTATAGTTCCTTTAGATAAGTATAACTATAACTGCGGAATTTCTGTTTTTTGTGGGTAAAACGTCAAACTAACTATAACGTCCCTGTAACCCTTATTTTCAGTGAATTTCTATGTTTTTTTAATGTAAAGTAATATATAATTACTGTATGTTAATACAACCACTGCTGCACACGGCCTTTGGTTTGTGGCCAACCCACCCCCCTGCATACACCCAAACGTACGCTGTGCACGGCAGAGGTATGGTGTGTGAGGTTTTTTTTCTCCATTGGGATTTGGATCCACGATTCCATTGCGGACTTACACTGGGTGTCAGGCTGTGTGCCGCAGATCAGCCAAACAAAAATATTGGCCAATTTTTTTCCCAAGAGGGGTCCCTTAGAGACACCTCCATGTGTCATATGGGGCCAGGATACCGCTATCCAGACCCCTTATGTGTGCTTTTATTTATGTTTTCTCCCCAGGGGGCCAACCAAGAAACAAAATGGCAGCTGCAAATTTCCTTTCAGGTTGAAGCCAGCGAATCAGGGCCTTGCATTTCTCCTGGATCCACATCCCTACATGTCTATATTTTTCTTTTCTTAAAAACTCCAAAACTGCTAAACAGATTTACCCCAAATCACAAAAGGCACAACCTGTGGACCACAATCTAGCTTTCTGCCAAATCTGGTGTAATTCCGTTCAGTGTCTTGGGCTGTAGCCATGTCTAAAACGTACAAAATCCCCTTAAACATTTCATGGGGAAAAGGCATTTTGGGACCCCCTCTTTTTCTTGGCCCCCTGCTTGACGAATCACCCCAAAACTTTCCAGACAGCAGCTTAACTAACTTGCGTACTAGTTTTGATAATTTCATAAAGATTCATCAAACGGCGCCAAAGTTCTTAGCAAAACAAAAAATGCTTTGTCTATAGGAAAAGTAGGTCCTAACTATAACTACCCACTGGCTACTGCCAGTAAAAGATATATATATATATCCAGGAAACTATGTGTCCGTGTACATAATTATGATGTCATTGACATGATTTGAATATAATGAAGCTCAGGATGTGCAATTGCTTGGCATGGTGCTTGGGCCATAATGTGAGCAAGGAAAATAGGCCCTGGATAGGTAGTAAAGTAAAGCTACAATTGGGGTGCATATCAGGTCAGGGACACCTTAAATCTTTTCCCCCCCAGTGGTGCTGCTCTGATGATAATTAGATCCTTTAAGAGGTGGATAATAAATATCCTCATCGGGGTATAACTTCAGCTGAATTGTTCAACAGAAAAGATATCACTACACTGGTCTGTCACCTTTGATCTGATGCTTTGCAATATTTTCACCTCAGTTGCTTATGTGGCGCAGAACCATTCATCTCCTCTTAGATCAGGGGCTGGCAGGACATCTTTAAGGAACATACAAAGTTACACAAAAAAAAGGCCAAAGCTTTGAGTAGTCGATATTGGAAGGAATTATGCTACGGTATTAGGCAATGTTTTACTGTGTGTGAAATACTATTCTTAACAACTTGTTTTTGCAAAGTGCTTCTATCATTTCTAAGCACTATCAACAGTAGGTGTTTGTATCATCCTCATTAATGGCACTCAGTTTACTGACCTCTTAGCTGAAATCATCCGATACTCAGTGATGAGAATTTATCTCACTGAGCCATCCTTCTGGAATCAAATGAATGTATATGTACAGCTCACCATATATTTCTATATCTCTAGAAATGTCGTCCAAAATGTGTAAGTATTGATGACATCAGAGTTGCACGTCATGGGATATCCAGCAAGGATTGCAGTTCTGTGCAGCCTCCATTCTCATCAATCATCATCAAACAGGATTTATAAAGCACAGCTAATCACCCGTGAGGGTATCCAGGTACAGAGGGTCTTGCTGCTTCGAGAGAGATCAGTTGAACAACCAGGTCTTGTCCTTTCCAGAATTCTAGAAGGGAGACCGAGGTCCGGAGGGGCAGAGGAAGGTCGTACCAAGATTTTGCCGCATGGTAGCAGGAGCGTCCATTACTGTTGCTTTGGCAGACTTGGGGGAGTGAGCGAGGAAGTGGGACACAGAGCGCAGAAGTCTGGAGGGTTGGTGGAAGTTCAGTTGGTGGTTGGTGTAAGCTGGTCCCTGGTATTGTAGTGCTTTGTAGGTGTGGAACAGCATCTTGAATTGGCACCTCCTCTGAATGGTGAGCCAGTGGAGTTTCTTGAGGCGAGGGGTGATACTGCTTCAGTGAGCATCATGAACCATACGATTTTGGGGAGGGGCGTCTTTGTTCACATCACCATCTGAGCAGCAGCTTGTGTGTATCCCATCTCAAAGCAATGTTAATAGTGGGTGTTACTATTACCCAATTTAATGGCCCTCAATTTACAGATCCCTGAAGGATGGAAGCAGAGTTGTGGGCACTGTATATTCTGAGATGTTGCTTCTATGCACTGAAAATAGCAGATGTTACCAATATGGAATTCAATGTACTTAGTACTGACCTCTGAAGGAGGGAAAGCTGAGTCAGGCTTGCCAAGATCACTGTATGTGCAGTGGTGAATATTTAGCTTACTGAGTCATCCTGCCGGCATTTTAAGCATGCAGTATGATTTCACTCATCTAGGTCAGCCAAAATTGGTGAGCATTGATGATCTCAAAATACGATGTCATGGTTTTGACGGCAAGGATGGTGTTTCTGCAGCCTCATCCCGCTTCAGGGCACAACGAGAGCCATAGTGGTGGGCTGTTCTTTTTCACAATATCCAAAGTGCAGCAGTCTCTACATTTGACATTTCTTAGCGCTACATTTAACCGGTGGTGCTATTACCACATTTAATGGTACTCAATTGACTGACATCTGAGGATGAAAAGCTGAGTTGTCCTTTCCAGAATAGCCCATATGCAGTGATGACCTTTAAGCTGGCGAACCATCTTGTTGATGTTGACTAAATTCATGCATTTGTATAGAACACAATCTTTCCTCCTCCTTAGGTTGTATAAAATTAAGGCTTCCGGTTTTCTGTTTTTACTGATTTTTTACAGATAAATACGGACAGAAAACAATGTATTTCCTGTGTGTATTTATTTTTAAAAGTGGAAAAATACTGAAAATGGTGCTTCTTTTGAGAGACTCTCCATGCTGTCTTTCATGAATTTCAGACAATAACTGAGCAGATAGCATGGAGAGTTAAAACATAGGATGAGATTTCCTTAAAGAAAGGCATATGCTAATATATATTTGTAGTATAACCAGTGCTTAATTTGTAAAATATTAAGTGCCAGGGCTCTAACCGGGAGGCCACTGCAGCTTGCACCACCCATCGCCCTTGTCATTGCTGCCAAAACAACTACTAATCATCTCTCTCGCTTGTAAATGCGACAGTTCAGATTATTCCAGGTCCCCAAAGCTAAAGGAATGGCTGGGGAGGCAGGTATTTGCAATTTTAATACATATTGTATTCCTAAACAACCGTTGTTCTGCTCAGCTCTAAATTAGATGAGCAGCGCCACCTTGTGGTAGACTGTTCTAGGTATGGTGTTGACAAATAGGTGGCGAGCACCGGAAACCAATTAAGTGCCCGTGCTTAGCACCGGAAAGCTCCGGCTCAAATTAAGCACTGAGTATACCGTTAATATGCACCTGTGAGTGTGGTCTTTTGTTATACGTGACTGCTTAATTTGGTAAAACATGACAGGCATCCATGTATGAGTGCACGTCCAAGAGTTAAATAAACGTGGAAATATACCATTTTACAGCTCCATTTATTCTCAAAACACCAAATAAATATGTTTAAACACCAATGAGATGGTCAAAAAATAAATATGGATAAATACAGACAGAAATGTTAAAAAAATAAATACCATAAAACCAGGAGCCCTATAATGGATGGGCATTGTTGACGTAAACGTTCAGGTCATGAAATAACTGGCAAGAATGGCGGTTCTGCACAGGGTGTCCAGGTTTTAAAAACCAAAAAGCAGAACATGCTCCAAACATAAAAATGAGGCTATAATTTTACATCGACCGAGGGGCACAGAATGGCTTACCTGACAGCAAGCACCAACAAAAAGGAGGCCCTAAGTGGCTCCTTAATGCAGCTTTGACACTTAGGGGTTATTTACTAAGGTTCTGTTTGTGGCACAAAAGATTGCTTAACATTATGCATTTACTTACATTTAACAAATCCTGGAGGTACATTGTACATAGTTACGCAAGCACCTATAGAACCTTCAGTAAATAACACACACATGGCATCTGTGTTGCTTCTCTTACTTTCTGATGTGGGATGCTAACTAATTCTGCACTGGTACTCACAAATACTTGTCTCCTCCTTTTGTGAAATCTGGGACATCTGCTACATTTCCAAAAAACTTCTATTGAAAATTCAGGAGTCTCATGGAAAATCCCTGGGTTACACAGCCTCTGTTATCAGCAGGCAAAGAGTACTATGAGTAAGTGGTGTCTTTAGCCACACCACTGTAAATATCAAGTGTAACTATTACCCAATTTAATGTTCTTAATTACGAATAGCTGAAGTGCAGAAAGTTGAGTTGGGCCTGCCAAGATCACTGTATATGTCAGCAGTGAACATTTAGATCAATTAATCAGTTCCACATCAGTGAATGAATGAAAGTATGTGTACAGCACATATACGTTTCCACATTTATAGGACGTTCCTATACAAAAATAGGGGCGAAAGTGAGTACCAATACATTAGAGTGGGGGTGCCATAAGATGGCCAGCAAGAACAGCTGTTCATCACAGAGATCTAGCTATCAATAGTGCAACAAGGCATGGCACAAGGGCTTTGGGGACCCAAAGGGTCCACTGCACCCTGAATATGCTATTTTTGCCATACCAGGGGTTGGGAAGGGCAATTTTTAGGTTGAGCCTGGGCAGCGCATGTGCTGGTGCGAGGCATGCAGTATTGGAGTATGGCTTGAAGGCCTGCCCACTCTTCGCCCATATTTTAATTGGCTTGTGTCATTGTCCTTCGTAAACACTGGCTTTCGAGTCGTTATTAGGCTTGTTAGTCCCTCCTTGGTACCGCCTTGTCTGCATTTGTTACCTCTCATAACGACTGGGCCTTTTACTTGACTTGTTACACAGTCCACTTTATCTTGGCTGTGAGCACTATTTTGTTTAATGATTTGCCCCTATTCCACCCACTACGTCGCAGCACGCCGCCCGCTTTTATTTTAATTATAATTACTAATGGTGGTCTGCTTTAACTATAGCGGCCGCGTTTCTTTATTTATTTTAGCAGCGCGGTCCGCTTTAAGTATAGCGTCTGCGCTTACTTATTTTTTTTTATTTTTTTTTTGTTTACTAGCGCCCATGCAGCGCTTTCACATTTATGGAGGCCGCGCCCCTTTCTTTGGACAAGCCACATCTAAAGAAAGGGGCGCCCCCACTGTCAACTTGACAAACAGATGGGTTTTTTTTGTCAAAGCGCCCCATGCGGCGGTTTTACTTTAATGTTGGCCACACCCCATTCTTTAGACGCGGATTGTCTAAAGAAAGGGGCACGGCCTCCATGAATGTGAAAGCACAGCATGGGCGCTAGTAATTTGCAATGCAATAGGTTTCGCATTTGCCAGTGTTTAAGCTATTGCATTGCCAATAGCTCAAACTCTAGTAAATGCGAGACCTATTGCATTGCAAATGCTTGTTCTTGCTTGCATTAGCGCCTACGACACCCTTTATACACCACTGGTACAGCATCTTCCCTTCTGCTTCAATGACTATTGAAAACCATAATCAGTAGGGAATCTCTAGCCACACTACAGTATGGGTGGCAGCTTTCACTTATAAGCAGGGCCACTGGAATTATGTGGCATTGGAGGGCCAGATTGAGTGGTAGGGTTGAGTCAATTATGCTACAAGAAAATGGAAATTATGCAGCGTAATGTGCAGATTTTGTAATAGTATCAGTTCAATTTTGTTGTTTTTACTCTTGTTAACCCTTTATGGGCAATGGTTGCACCTCATTAGCACTATTTTAATATCCCACTAGAACAATAAGCAACAGAAAGGTTGCCAGTCAAGCTTTGCACTGCATTTGTTGGAACTTTTGAACCATCTGAGCTAGAAGCAATTTTTTTGTTTGTTAAAATCAGCAGATTATGCAGCCAATGATGGAGTATGTGGCAAATCTATACTTATATGAAAAATGCAGCGGCTGCACAGTCGCATAATATCAGTGGCCCTGAGATAACCAATGTAAATAGCAGGTGTTACTTAATACCCAGCTTAATGGTTCTTGGTTAACCAGTCTCAGTATAATGGAACTCGGAGCAGCCCCTGTAAAAAAAACAAAAAAAAACAAGCATTTAGACATCCTGCATACATGCCAAAGGACCCTGTAGTGCCCTTGAGACCCCTTGAGGTAGGCCTTTCTCTTGCCACGCGACATGAACCAGGCGCGCAACGCCCACTGGGCTCCAAGGGCTTCAGCCCCCTCCCCCCGTCGTGTGTGGCAGCCCCGGATGAGACAGCTTCCCAGGCACACACAGCCGCACCCGAGTACTTCACAGGTCTTTAAAAGACCATTTTCTTGGTAATGAGGCTTTGTTGTTTTTTCACCCCTTCTTAGAGCCCCTGCAGCTCCACTCTGCCTATTGCTGGAAGAATTAGCCCCCTGGAAATTTTTTCTTAGCCCCCCCCCCCCAAATTTGGCTCTAGTTGCGCCTCTGACTCGAACACTGTATACTGGTTCTCTTTAGGAGTGCCTCGAGCGGTCAACCCAGCATTTATTTATACCTTCGCGCCACGCTGGCCCTCAGGATTTGACATGTGCAACACTGTATAGTATAGGCAGGAGGCACTCTGCAGACCTGATTCGGACGGGAGACTTCCGTTTTTTAAGCTAAAAACGTCTGTCTCCAGCCTGGACTTACCACTTCTTTAATAGACAATTGGGGAAGTACATTCTCCCGATCATTTTTTTTTTTTTTAAATCTTCCACTTTCCTCTTCTAGGATGTTGGCATGCATAGATGCCATCCTGAGTACGAAGAAGCAAGCGTCCGAATTTTGAGACCACATAGAGTAGCCAGCGATACATTTCCACATCTCCAATCCACGTCCTCCCATAAGAAGTCGTGAGCACTGATGACATCAGAGCGCGGGGTCATGGGACAGCCGTCAGCCCTGCAAGGCTCTCGCGAGCGGCGGCCCCCTTTGTTCGCACCACGCTTTGGGCGGCAGCTCGCGCTCTTTGTCCTGCGGCACCTGAGAGTGGGCGCGCGCGCCTCGCACAGAGAGGCAGCTGGAGCCGAGCGGCGCGTGCGGCTCGGATCACAGGACCGCTTTAACAGAGCCGTACCGCACCGGACGCCCCAACTCTCACTGGGATGGTAGAGAGCAGGAAGCAGGGGTGCGCTGTATAAATGTTTTTGGGACGTGCATGGTCCACCTCCCTCTCAGAGCGCTCATTCTATCGCACTCGGTTTTCTTTTTTTGTAACACCCAATGCAACCAATGTTTCCTACATTCACTCCTGCTTTTTTCTATTTTGTTGCAAAATTGTCACAGTTCGTTTTATGTATTTTAAAGTGAGCTATTAGAAGTGCAGGTTTTAAATGCATTTTATTTTTAGAAAACATAAACCTCACTCAACTTCACCAGTAAACGAATCCTGAAATTTTGATTAACACTTTTTTGTTAATGTTCTTACTGGCTAAGGCTGTGATAATGCAGCAATTTACACCGCTTAGTTGCATCCGTTCTGCAGTCCATAGTTGCATCCGTTTTGCAGTCCAGAAACTTGTGCAGGCCTTGAAGCGTGTGTATCTCAGCTTGTGGCGGCGAGGTTGTGAAGCTGAGACTCCATAACCTTATCGTCCACATGCTGCTGGGCATTAATTGCGCTTACTTTCCCTTTTCCGGCGGTGTAACTTATTGGTGGGTGCAGTGACACCAGGGCCTGGGGCGGCCAGGGTTCCTTGCACACAATTATGATCTTTCTTAATCAGTGCTTGATTCGAGCGGGTAGTTGCAGGTGGGGCCCAGTCATTTTTGTGGAATGACACTTATTTTTTGTCAGTAGACTTTGATCCATAGCAAGAGCGAGAAAAACACAAAAGTTGGAAAGACAGTAGAAGAGAAAGAAGAAAAAGTTATAAGCGAAGAAAGTAGGGACAAAAAAGAACCTGCAAGAGTGATATAAAGAGGCAAGGAGATTCCGGTGCTGGGTTAAAGAGGCATGAGGTGGAACCAAGATTACGCGGCCGTGGTATTTGACACCTGCGACATTCAATAGCGCCACCTGCAGGCTTGTGAGCAAAACCTTGGGCCCCGATACGTATTCTTTTACAAATTAAGCACTGGTCTTAATGTTTCTCCTAACACATAACTTTTTTATTCAGCAGCATCAGACCTATAAAATGTATTAAATAGGTATCGAGAATGTGAACTATTTATGATTATGGGTTAAAAGAGAGTGTTAGAGGAAGTAGTTGACCAGGAGGTAGTGTTAAGGATTGATTGGAGAAAACATTTGCAGTAAGGTGATTTTGAATGCAAAAAAATGAGCAATAAAGTATGGTGAGTCCACCGCTTCAACATTGTCCTACCAGGCTCCTGTTAATTATTTTATGTCCTCACACATACACCACACACATCCCACATACGCACATATATATTACATGTCACATGTCTGACTGCAATTATCTCACAAAAACCAGAGGTTTTCAAAATTACCATTTCAAAGGTAACAGATGTTATTCTGGAGATTGTGATCTATATACATTGCAAATAACAATATTACATGTGAAATTTCAGTGAAATACTATTTTATTGACTAAGAGGCCTAGTCTTACTATGAAGTAAACAAATCATCCTACAGCTTGATAAGCGTCATACAACACCATGGACATCGATTACCAAAAATACCAGTGTACAGAATGTAATCACAAATCCTTTGACCCCTGATATAGTCTCAGGTATGACCTCTTGACCCTCTGCTGATGCCCTCCGGAGCTTCCTATTTACGATCAGTGGATGCTCAGCTTTCGTATTCATGTGCTCGGGGACATATTTGATTCTGCCTATAAAAAACATATCTAGATGACTACACAGGTATCAATCTCAAAAACATCCAAAAACCATTTAGACACTTGTGGGTGGGCCACCAGCCCAGATGCTCATCATTAGCGTTCACTTCTATGCGCACCATCGGTGAAGGACGCCCAGCATTCTGAAATCCCTGTATACCTGTAGAGAATTTCTTTGCTGAAAGTGCACCTTTTGGTGTGGCGTGGTCATTTTTAGCAAGAAGAATGCCGCGTGGCAGTAATTTTTGGGGCCCACTCCAGATTATTTATTCATGTCTAGCCAGGTCCCCTGCAGGAGGGCCCTATACAGCAGGGTGACTGCTTTTGTCCGACCCATGATGAGGAAAAGAAGGCAAAGACAATCCTGTTCTGGTGGTTCCGCCACTCCCGAGTTCCACCACTCATGCATCGTACACACCAGTGTGCTGTGCAACAAGAAATACCCCCCTGGGCGCTTGTAAGACTCATGAAGGGTTAAGAAGGGACAGTATTCACCCCTCACAAAAATATCTCCCAGCACCACAACTCCGGCCACCATCCAGTGATAGAGACTGGACTAGCGCCCTCGTCGCTTCCAGCGTTGAGCCTCCCGGAGCTGGACCTCACACATATACGGTTTTGTGGTATGTGTCTTTTTAAGGGCCCTGGCCCAAACTTAGCGCGCTGTTCTGATGAGCAAGTTCAGATTCCACACACCAGACCTCAACACTATCCTGGTCAGTAACTCCCAAGTCGGGGAACCACTTTCCCTTGAGTACCCACAGCATCCCACAAGTAGGACAGCCAATGAGCCACCCTTTGCAGCTGCCCTGGGGGCCGCGAAACCCTCTTCCAGCATTGGCAGACTTAATTTCCAAAGCGCCACATGACGTTGCGATGTGCCCCAGTATAAAGACAAGACACTATTGAATTCTTGATACAACTTCCGGGGCAGCTCAAGTAGAAGAGCCACAAACAAATAGAGGAGATGGGGCATGACAACCATCTTGGATACAGCAACCCTGCCACTCACAGAAAGCAGCAATGTTGTCCAAAACTCGGTTAAGGTAAAGGAGACGGCCCAGAGATCCCGATTCTGGATATGAATCCCTAGAGTGCTGGAGGAACTTTGCTCAAGGCTCTGGACCTTTTCAGCCTCAAAAAAGCAAGTAGGGAAGGGGTTGTGAGCGTATGTTCCTCCTTTTCAAAGGTGTGTGTTCTGGTCAATAGGGTAATTCCTTATTTAAATGCAGCACAATACAAGTTGGCCTTTGACCCTTCTGGTGCTGGCATCTCAAAACCATTAAGTACTACAAATTCCTTATCGGCAAAAAGCACCTTCCAGGCACTGGAAAAAGCAGCTAAAAAAGAAACATCAAAATGGTGGGAAGGAGCATCCCTGAAAAAATATTTAGAACACAACCTGATCCCGAGAGGTTTACGGATTCTAATATTCCCTCCAATAGAGACCACGGCTCCGGATAAATTACAACTCTGGGAGGATAACTTACGCACTGCCTCAAATAACATGCTACGTCAGCTGATAGACATAGCCCAAGAAGAATTTGATAAAAACAAACTGGAAGTTGACGCCCTTTCAAAAAGAATTGAGGGTGCAAACTGGGGTGAAATCACAATAAAAAATTACGAAATTCTAAACAAAATTCTAGATGCACATGAAGAGGATTTAATACAAAGAAAAAATCGCAAATTCCGACGAGACCTGACTGACTATCAATCGGGCAGAGTCTACACATTTGCCCAAAAATATGATATCACCACAACAACTCCACCAACTCAGATGAACAACTCAACAGAAACTCCACTATCAACTGAAGCAGAATCTGTGGAAGAGTTAGCAACTAATAGTAACACACAGCCTAAGGTAAATATTCGGGAGGAAGTTCAACGACATCGCCTGGGTACTGCCCAAGACAACCGCAGCAGACCACCCAACCTCTCGACACCAAAACCAAGTGGCATGGGCGTACAGACAAGAGCAAGGAAAAAGGAACTACACAACACACCGAGTCACATTCAGAAATAATGCCCAACAATCTGGTGATCAATCTCTCCTCAACTATACTCACCGAGACTCACAACCAAATTCTCAACAAAGGACTTTCTTTTTGCCCTACAGGGCACTGGGACCTCGTCCAAACGAAGGTTGACCATTTCAAATTCACGAGGAAATTAAAGTTGCACTCCTTCTTTACTGACAACCCCACAAGGCATGCATTATTAGCAAGAGCCCAACAAAGTAGTGACCTCACTGCACAAGACTTAGAAAACATCAACCTTTTGACAAACCTATCAACGGATGCCCTACCAGATAATCTGGAATCTTTGACAACTACTGCTGAGGAACTGGGAATAGACATCTTCCACTCAAGACCTAATCCTCTCAAAAAGAAATTGAAATTTACACCAGCTCTACCATCTGGCAACTCTATAGATATGTTCTTCAAAGCCGTAAACAAAGATCTGGACAAAGAATTTGAAAAATTCCAAACCAAACAGAAATACATATAAAAAAACATAACGAACAAAGAGAGTAAGGCCCCGACAGAACTGAGAAATGACCCCAACCTCATAATCAAGGAAGCAGACAAAGGGGGAAACGTTGTCGTATTAAACACTTCAGACTACTTGGAAGAGGCCCACCGACAACTAAGTGACACAACCTGCTATCTGAAAATTGACCATAATCCCACAAAAGCAATTCAAGCAAAACTTCTTCAACTCCTCAACATCTGGTATGAAAAAGAGCTTTTAACTTTGGAAGAAAAACAACTCTTGTACATTAATAATCCGATCACTCCAACCCTCTACCTCCTACCAAAAGTACACAAACCAGGAAGAATACCTAAAGGCAGGCCAATCATTGCAGGAATCGACTCAATCTGTTCTAATGTGGGTGCTCTTATTGACGCAGAATTACAACCCCTCATGCGTGACCTCCCCTCCTTTATCAAAGACACCAAAGATGTCCTACAAAAATTAGAGAACATAGTCTGGCAAGATGACTATGTTCTCTCTTCAATTGATGCCACCAGTCTCTATACCTCAATCAAACACACGGATGGAAATGCAGCAACCAGGAAATTTTTACAGACCAGATCAGTTCACCTTACAGCTAGAAACAATATGATACTGGACATGCTTGAATTTTGTTTATTCAACAATTACTTTCTCTTCAATGGACATTTTTTCATACAACTCCAGGGTACAGCAATGGGGGCAAAATTTGCACCCCCATATGCCTGCCTCCTGATGGGCGAGGTAGAGAGACACTGGCTATTGGGAGAAAGATCGGATGACCTCACCAATAACATCATCCTGTGGGGTAGGTATATCGATGATATTCTGCTTGTCTGGCAAGGACCCGAAAACCTTCTGAAACGTTTCATCGATTCTCTCACCCCCAACAAATGAGGGAATTGAGATCACATACACCATCTCCTAAACTGAATTTCTGGACCTTACAATCTACATTGAGAACAACAAACTGCAAACTAAAATACATAGAAAACCGACTAGTGCAAATTCAATCTTACATGCATCCAGCAGCCATCCCACTCGCACCATCACCAACATTCCAGCAGGTGAATACCGCCGAGCTCGCATGAACTGTAGCTCAAATGAAGACTATATGGTTAACTCCAATGAAATAACCCATCGCCTGAAACATCGGGGTTATAAATCACAAGCCCTTAATAAAGCCCAGAAGAGGTTTGCTGATACTGAACGACACTTGCTGTTACACAACAGCCGTATCAGAGAAAGCAAATCAGTCATTCGCTTTACTACACAATACAACAATGGACATCAATACATCCGTAAAACGTTGAATAAAAACTGGCATCTTTTGAAGGAAAATCCAACTATATCGGAAGTGCTCCATGACAAACCACAGCTTAGTTTCTCCAGAAGCAGAAATCTGAGAGACATCTTATGCCCATCTTTTCTGGATATAAAACAAGAATCTATCAAGTTTCTACAACAACCCAAAGGCTTTTACACCTGCTCAAATTGCTCGGTATGCAAACTGGGTAAATCCAAAACAAAAGAAGTCACTGTCAATGGCAACATGTACAAAATAAATGACTTCATTAACTGTGAAAGTACCAATGTAATCTACCTTATCTCTTGTCCGTGTGATCGACACTACATTGGGAGTACCATCAGGCCACTGAAAATTCGCATTCAAGAGCACTATCGAAATATTCACAAATCAGACACTCGACAACCCTTGGTGGAGCATTTCCTGACACATCACTGCCACCAACGAAATTTCACATTCATCGGCCTCAAAAAACTGAAACAACATAAACGAGGCGGGAACTTGGAACTACGTCTCCGTAAAGAGGAGAGTGCACTGATCATAGGCCTGGAAACGGTGGAAAAGGGCCTTAACAAAGAATATGAGTGGCATCACTGGCTCTAAAAAACCAGATGAACCAGTACTTTGGCAAGGAGACCGCCTAAGAATACATTGTAATGCTGACCTCATGCACAATGTTTCAAATGTAATATATTAACTGTATCTGTTAAGAAACCTGTGCATTAAGCATGATCAATCCGCTACTGACATGTAGCAAATCCATCTTCTTTTGTTGGCTTTACATGAAACAATCTATAGGCAAACCTCCCAAAATTCGTTCTACACTTATAATCCTGCACCATTTCCAGTTAACCTGACGGACCTTTTTCTGATTGTCGAATATGTCTACACTTATAATCCTGCACTATTTCTAGTTAACCTGACGGATTCTTTTTTGTTTGCCAAACATGTCCTTTGTCATCTCCTATAATAGTCTTTGCCACAGCAATCCCTCTTCCTAATTTCCCTTGCCTGTATCGCCTTCCACACCTGGCTTCCATAGACTGCATTTACTGTCTTAAAACAGACTAGGCAACACTGCTATAATCTCAGACACTTAAACCACTCGGGTTATTTTTGTGTCTTAGTTTGGGCCGTGTACGAATATTTGCGAGCCCTTACGATTGCGTCGGCCTCTTTCTTTTCAAATAAACAAATTTTTTCGGCACCTTTTTACTGCTAATTTATTCCACCGAGATCACAATATGCACCGTCTTTGACTTGCTTCACTCTACCCACTTCAAAATGGCGGCTACATTACCGCGCTCCAAGATGTCCTTCTCCTACAACTTAGGGCTACCATTTCGTGAACACATACTCGTAAATAGGTATCTGTAAATATTGTCTGTCAATCCGGCCCTTTCAATCCTAGCATGTATTATATATAGAAAATAGAGTTATGCTGCATATACACATTTGTATTTCCCTTGTTGCCTCGCAACCCTTCCCGATCACGTGGGAAGTATCATTTCCGGGTCACCCCGGCTAAACACGCTATTTAAAATGGCGCTTACCACTTTCTCACATAGCGTAACGGATTCAACCGGGGACTCGACGAGAGACTTTCATTGGATCTACTTTGAAGTAAGTGACTGCTGTACCTCCCGTTGGCCAATGTTCCATCTTGACCGTGCTAGCGCTGCGGTAGCGGCATTTATTATGCAGTCTCGCTGCCTTCTAACCCGACCTAAGCGACACGCTATTATTAAGCGCGTAACTCTGCTTTTGCTCCCCCCTTTTTGCCCCAGTGTTAAACCCTGTCCTGTTGTCACTTAACCTGACCTAAGCTAAACGCTACCACCAAGTGCGTAACTCTGTTCTTGTTTCCCTTCTTTCCCATTGCTAAACCCTGACCTCCCAAAAACGTAAAAACGTAAAAGCTTACCAGCATAAGTGGCTGGTAAACATGCAGACAGTGAAGCTCTGACCATTTTTTCGGGACTTATATTGTGCACACTGACGAGATCCTTCATTACGAGTCATGTTATGATTAATTTAAAACCAAGTGGCGTCCTCCCTAGCGAATGTACATACTTTTTAAAACCCTTTTTAAAACCCTTTTGAATCTTATCAAAATGAAACTTGCACTTTTGTGAATATGTCCACCTTCCTAACAACAATAGAGCGTCTACATACTAACCAACAGCAACACCCTCTCCAAACATGATGTATTGTTACTACTTAAATGGGAATTTTGCCATGTATGTCTTGGGGGTCGTTTAATAGAAAGGCGTATAATCAGTGAGAACTAAGCAGCATCATCGTTTTCTTACCTGATGACTAGGAATCTGTTGCAAAATATATGTTTGTCTTTGCAGATTTGGATGTTAAAAAATAATGTTCCGTTACAATATTGGAAATGTATAAACTAAACGTTGAGACAATGTTTGCTGGAATGATATGACTAGGTATTGTACATCTATCCACTAACTTAGTCTCCATTTATATCAAGCATGCTCTGATCCTGCATGAATCCTCCTAACACTGCATGCCCAGATCTTCGGGCAAGACCATAGCGCTATCAGTCCATCATCACGCCACTTTGACCAATACCCGTGAATCACTTTCACTGCAACATTTTTTGTATCGTTAAATACGTCTCATGCCAGCACTATTCCTGTCTTGTTCTTCGTCTTTTCTTTCTATCCTTCTTTCTTTTCTAGAGTAAAAAGCGTGCACATGCGAATCTCGGTTCACCTTTGGCACACTTCTTTTGACACCTTAGGCCTAAGGTAACTCTTTTTTAACCTTTCAAACTTCTTACTCACAGCACTTTTAATTATATAAAATTGGAAATACCATGAAAACACCGTCTCACTCTTTCAAACACTTTCCTATCTTTTCCTTCACTCCAACACTCGGCTGGTGTCCCCCCCCCCCTTCCCTGGGAGCCTTGTGCTCCAATATTGACATTTCTTTCTTTTCCATCACAGTCTTGAGAAAGCCCTGGCTCTACCCGCCACACAGGGTGAAACACGTGTCGGCTGTTCTCTTTTCTTAACAACGTATTCTATGAAAAATTTATAATGAGTGAAATGGATTTAATCAAGTGGTGAATAAAAAGAACCATTCTCACTCAAATCAACTTGTATTGTGCTGCATTTAAATAAGGAATTACCCTATTGACCAGAACACACACCTTTGAAAAGGAGGAACATACGCTCACAACCCCTTCCCATGTTGTCCAAAACTCCACTGACCACTGTAATCTAAGCCCGGGCGGTGAACTCCGCTCCGTCTGTGGAGTTTGCAGAGTTTTCCGCTCTCCGCGCTTCGTGGAGCACACGGAGTGCCGAAAAACTCCATGGAGCGAAGTTTTTTTCCCTCGCTTGCGCTTCCCAACGTCAAGTTGGCGAGCGAGGAAAATCCACCTCCCGGTGAGATTTTTCCTTGCTTGTGCTCCCCAACGTCAAGTTAGTGAGTGCGAGCGAGAAAAATCCAGCTCCCGGCGATATTTCTCAACGCGGGCGGTCAGATTTCTCAATGTGGGTGGTCGCGACCGCTCGCGTTGAGAAACCTTCTGTTCATGTTGAGAAAGTTGCCGCTCGAGTTGAAAATCTACTCGAGTGGCAGAAAAGAAGCAGCACCCTCTTGCACTGCACATGGTGCCATTCATGTTGATTTTCCAGCACAGGACAAACACCCTGCACTGAAAATCAATGTGAACAGGCATGACCAAGTGCACTCCGCGAACTCCACCCAAGCTTACCTTAATCCAGCAAGTGTGCGGCTGTAGTTGCCATCAAACAGTAAATTCACGGACCGATAGAGACCCCCAGGTATCGGATAGTGTTCTGTTCCGACTGCAGTGCCAGGGCCGTCAGTGGGGGGCTGCCTTCTGCATCTCCCCCTGCAGCAGATACACAGAAGACTTGCTCCAATTAACCGCTAGCCCCGAGTGCCGGTCAAACTCCGTCAACACCTCCACCGCCCCCTGTAAATCAATCAGAATTCTCGCCCAGCAGATAAGAGTAACATGTCATTTGCATATAAAGAAAGGAACGTACGCCCATCAGCAAAGCACCGCCCACAATATCTACAACCTAAACAAACCATACGAGTGAACGGCTACATTGCCAGAGCAAAGAATGAGGGGGATAGGGGACAGCCCTGTTGGGTGCGCCTTTCCACTGCAAAAGCTTCCGATATTAGAGAGCCGGTGCGGGTTCTACCAAGTGGACGAATGTGAAAGAGTTTCATCAACCTGACAAAGGCAAGGCCCAAGTCCATGCCAAACATAGTAGCCTATAAAAATTCCCACCGGAGAGAGTCAAAGGCCTTTCAGATGTCCACCGAGAGGACCAATGCCCTTCATGGTAGATTCTCATGTTGGGCCAAAGCGAGGAGCAACTGGTGAATATTAGGCATAGTACTACACGTGGGGATAAATCAGTATGTACCAGGGATCACAAATGCAAGTGGGCGGCCAACATTTTTCTCAAAATCTTATAATCCATGTTAAGCATGGATAGTGGGGGGTGGAATCAAGGAAGAGCGAGTCTTTGTCTTTCTTTGGAAGTGATACGATAACGGCCTTACGCAAAGATGAAGGGAGCCAACCCCACTGACGAGAGTCATTAAAGAGGACCACGTGGCATAGAACTCTACAAGGAGAGTATCGAGGCCCGGCACCTTCTCCCTAGCCATATCCTTAATGGCGCCCCTGACTTCTGTTCAGTGATATCTGCCGCAACTGTTCCACCTACTCTGGACTAAGTGCAACCAGCAAGGAATCCGAAATATATAATCCAACAAATCTTCCTTGCCACCCCCGGGCTCTGCTAAATACAACTCAGTAGTGGTGCAGAAACGCCTTACCAATCTCATCCTAAGAGAAGACGTCCTGTCCCTGAAGAGTCATGCACCTGAAGGATAGTATACCCCCTGCTTTCAGCCTGAAGGAGCCATGCCATCATCCTGCTAGACGTATCCCTATTCGCATGTGGCCTTGCCACATAGACTTATAGTGAAAGCGCCGCAGGCGTTCGACCAATTCAAACAGCTTCTCCCACTCCTCCAACACCTTACACCGCCCATCCGGAGTCCCCTCCAACTCACCCTGGAGCTCATCAACCACTGCATTCTGATGCTGGACATCTACGCGCAGTTGGGACTGTGCCCACCTTTATTGGAGATACAATAACCCCTAAACACCACTTTCATGGGCTCCCATTTGACTCCCACCGACGAGGCCAAGCCCGCACTATCTAACCAGAAATTCATGATATGATCACCCTAGAGGACCCGGAAGGCCTGACCTTCAAACATCGCTGGATCCAAGCGCCAGGTTGGGACTATGGGTCTAGAGGAGGATCATTGCAAGGTGTACATGATTGGGAAGTGATCAGAGTATGTCTTCACCACGTACTCAGTGCCCACCCCCTACCATACAACGTCTGACAGGTGTAAAGTCGGTCAAGGCAGACCTCAAGGTCATGCAGAGCTGAACAGAAGAGTAGATGCAAGAACATGGATTGTGAGTCCTCCAACAATCAACCAAGTCCCACTGGAGCGCCCACGATCGTGCCAAGTCCGGCAACTTGGTCACTGGTGGACTGCGAAGGGGAGGATGCAATCTATCTAACAGAATATCCACCACGCAATTAAAGTCCCCCCCACAATCCTCCAATAAGGTACCATGAGTGCTAAAAGAGGAGCCAATCCCGGACAAGAACACTGATTTGTCAACAATTGGTGCGTAGGCATTCAATAACAAGACATCCCTACCGTCCAGTTGACCTAATGCCAGCACATAGCGACCTCCGGATCCACGACTGCCCTGTGCAACTGAAAAGGTAACCTGGGCTGGACCTAAATAAGAGCTCCATGCAAAAAGCAGAGTAAGTAAGCATACAATTGACCCCACCAGCGCCCCCGGAGAGAGCCCGGAGTTCAGATTCCACGAGATGCTTCTC
Organism: Calotriton arnoldi; assembly: GCA_963921515.1. Taxonomy (NCBI): domain Eukaryota; kingdom Metazoa; phylum Chordata; class Amphibia; order Caudata; family Salamandridae; genus Calotriton; species Calotriton arnoldi. The sequence continues at coordinate 964,630 of CAWUFW010001833.1, read as the reverse complement.
CTGTAGAAATGCAAATTGAACTTCCCTCTGTTTCAAATACGCATGGACGTTATACCGCTTAGTAGGGGAGGCAAGGCCTCGCACATTCAATGTAATCACTTTAATCTGTGCTACCATAATTGGTAGCCCAGCGGGCGAGAAACTGAAGTGCCCCACTCAGGCTCAGCACCACTGAACCCACCCATCGCTCATGATTCCAAACAAAAGAATACCACTGCTGCGCACACACCACCTGCAAAAAATGGAAGAGTAAAACACACAAACCCCCCAGGACTGAGATATACAACCATCTTATCCAAATACCCCAGCACGCAAGGCTCACCAAGGAGCCAAATAATGGCTAACGGGCCAACAAGTTTCCATGACGGAGGAAAACAACCAAAGAGGGGGGCCACCAGCTACAGAAGAAGGAAGGAGCACACTAGCAAACCAAGAAATACAAGGGGGCTTGTCCTGCAAGACCCACCCAAATCCAGCTCCTCCCCTGTCCCTCTCCTGTCCAGACACCACACCGGAGGAATGGACCACACACATCCCGCACTGAGACAGAGAAACAAATGTAAAGGATAACAAGGTAATATAAAAGAACATTACGAGCACACACATTGTTAAACAATATCATCCAGCGACCCCGGGATGACCCCCTGTAGAGTGTTCTCAAGTCCGGGATAACTGAGTCACAAGACTCAGATGCAGAGCTGCGATGATCCGGGGAAGGAAATGAAGAAGATCCTTCACGGAATCCCAATGTTGCAGCAGTATCTACCGCCCTCGTTTGCTTTAACGAAACCCGTGAGACCATAGGTTGGGTTGTGCCCATGTGCCATGGTCATTGTTTCCCTGGGCGCAGAGGCCTCTCCGACTCCGGCATCTCAGTCAGTAAAGTAGTGTACTTTGTCCTCAATCTGAACTCGCAGTCGGATAGGAAAAAACAGAGAGTAAATCAATCTCAGGTCGTGCATCTTCCTCTTCACCACTAGAAAAGAAGCCCTCTGAGTCTGGACCTGGAGAGTTAAATGAGGGTATAGCGACACTCTTGCATTGTCCATGGCAAAAGGGCCATATCCACATGCCTGCTGCAGGAGGTGGTCCCTATGGCAAAAATGCAAATGGCGTGCCACCACTGGACGCGCCGGGGCCCCAGGGCGAGGCTGTTGGGCAGGCACTCTGTGTGCATGCTCTAAGGCAAAGTATTTGGAGACACCCTCTGGGGCCACCACCTCCTGCAACCAATCCACTAGATATGCCATCAGGGAGTCCCCCTCAACCCTCTCGGGCAGCCCAACAATACGGACATTATTCTGGCGTGCACGACCCTCCTGATCATCTAGCCCTACAGCCAGGTGCCAAGTCTGCGCCTTGAGAGTTGTGATGCGGTGCTCCTCAGATTGGGCGGTTGGGGCTAGAGACTTCACTGTGCTCTTCAGTGAATGGACCCTCTCCAACAGTTTCCACGAGTCTTCATGGATAAGACCCAGTTCCACTGACAGCAAATAAATATTTCCTTCCAAGCGCTATACAGAAGAGACAATGGCAGCCAAGAGTTCCTTGAACTTGGTGTCCATATAGGCCTTATCCCCTGACCCAAAGCTCTGCTTGATCACCTCCTGCGGGGGCGCTGGCAGACGCATCCTCTTTGGGCATTTACGTGCGCCCCATGGTGGTCCCGGCCCCCCACAGCGTAGTCATGCCCAAAGTTGCAAGAAAGTTCAGAGAGCAGTAGTGGGGGCATCACAATGACGGGCTAGACCCAGCGGCAGTCCAGACCATCAGAAACTTCAACAGTGCAGGTATGGAGAGGCGGAAATAAATCCCCAGGCCAGCAGCGCATCACAACAGACTGCAGAGTAGTCATTACCCCAGCAGTGACCTCTGGGGGGCCCCTATAAGCGCAAAAAGTATAGATGCTACTGTGGGGCCCAAAATAGAGGCAGACTGAGTCGCATGTTAATCCCTTCAGCCCCCCGCAGTAGAGAGTCAAATACCCACCCCATAGGGGCCAAGTCCAACAGCACCTCCAGGTGGTATAAGCCCCAAAGTAGGATGTGAAGCAAGTTACCAGCTGAAATGCAAGGCACTCACCTCGTGCCCAGGCACTATTAGAGGCAGCACAATCCAACACATAAGGTCACCACCCAGCACCAACAGAGCATGCCCAAGACTGGGAGTGCGCCCCCGCAATTCTTATGGGGCCGCCAAGTCAATCCGGGCCAGAAACCAACTGCAGATCACTCTGAGGCAAGGAGGAGCCAAGAGACATAACACCAAATTAATCCCAGTGGCCCGGTTGTCCAAGAAAGTCTAACTCCCCAGCAGCGATCCACCGGGGCTAACACAAACCCAAAGAACTGAAATGTCAGCATTAGGACTCACACAGAGGCAGGGGAAGTCACACACACGGTAGTCCTCGCAGGCTCCCGCAATAGTAAAGGAGAGCGCCTCCCATCAGCAGTCCCAAAGGGCCAGGTCCCACTGCCTGTCAGCATAACAGCATTGGGTACAGACAGGCACATCCCCCCGTAGCCTGAGCCGTACAGGGACAGCAAAGTCCATAGTTCTAGGCCCCCTTATGTGCCACAGGAAGGGACCCAAGTGTGAGAGTGTGACACTCGTGAGCTGTGCAGGGCCGTCACATTAAACAGGGTCCGGCCGTAGGCCTGCCATGACTCGCTGTAGGTTCCGGGTGGGCAAATCACCAACTCAATCCCGGGAATCCACTCGTCAAAGGGGCCCCCGAGGCAGGCACCACAGGCACAGCCCTCCAGGGGTGAAAACTGAAACTAACCACAGCATCTAGAACTGGAGCGCAGCTGCTGTGAACAGATTGGGGCCACAATCTTGGATGCGGCCGTAGCCAGACCATGGCCCGAAATACAGCACACCAACCTCCAGGCCAGGTATTGCAGCAAAGTAGGGGCCCGATGCACCAGGGGCACCCGTTTCAGTCAGGCACATCTGAAGGGAGGCAGAGTCATTCCACTGCAGCCGCCTCTGTGATTATCGCGGCCTCTGGGCACCAATAGGGGCAGCCATTTTGCAGGCTGCCGAAGGTTTCGAACAACAGGGGCCGATCATCCAGGTGCTCTGACTTTGCCCCCAGCACCACTAACTGAGGTCCCTTAGGGCCACCACAGGCCCAAAGACACTGCTCCTGTGTCAGTGGGGTGAGGCATGCAAGCTAGAGTAGCCGGGGGATCACGGGTGGCAGGAGCTCAAGCCGTCTGCATCCTCAGGCCATTGTGGTTGGTCCCCCCCCCCTTAACACAACCCATCCATAACCTCTAAAAAACCCTCACCACTTCTAAACTCTACCAGTCCTTGAACTCTAAAAACACTTTCTACATCTAAACTCCATCCACCCCTTAATTCCTAAAACCTCTGAGCACCCGAAACTCCACCCAATCCTGGACCCTAAAAACTCTTCACCATCCATAACCACTACCCATAACTGAACCTTAAAAACCCTCACCAGTCCTAAATTCTGCCCATTCATAAAACCTAAACCCTCCAACACCGCTACTTCACCCATCCCTTAACCCTAAAAACACCTCACAGCCCTAAACTTCACCCATTCTAGATACCAAAAAAAAACTTCACCACCCCAGAACTCCACCCATCCCTAAACCCTGAAATCCCATTCTATGCCTGATTTTTCCCCATTCCGGACCCCTAAAAAGCCGCAAATATTACCCATCCCTGAACCCAAAAAACCCTTACTAACTCCACCCAAGTTTAATATAATTGTGACTTTTTCCTTAAACTGCTCTCTTTTAACGCCTTCGCTGCGATCGGAATTCCGCCCAGGTGCTGGACATTCCGATCGCGGGCGTGGTCGTGACGAGCTCAGCTCGTCATGCGCACAGCCCGACCGCACAGCATGACGAGCTGAGCTCGTCATGAGCAGGGAAGGGGTTAAAATGTTTCCTTTAATTTAAGATTTATTTATATATCCTAAATTGTCTTTCCATAAAATTGGTTTTCCATGATTTGGTTTCCTCCAATGTGGTTTCTCAGAGTTCTGTGTCCATTAATTCACATACATCCCTATGTGTTTGCCTCAAATTGTACCTTTGAATTATTGGAAAGGCATAAACACCCTTGTATTTATCTCAGCCTGCAAATAAACTGTACACTAAAAGCCTAGAGCTCATACCAGCCTCTATACTATTACATGTTCTCGGAGAAGGAGCTTTGAAGTGGGCAAAAGATGATACAAACCTTTCCTGAGATGCAGTAGTTGTATCTGAATCTGTACTCTGGTTTTCGGCATCGAACAGCTAGGCCTGCAACAATGAAAGTAGCTTTTGGGTGCTAGTCACTTTAAGGACATGTTAACAATACATTTCTATGTGTCCAGTCACCCAGCCTGTCAATAGGGTTTATTTTGATAGTTCGAATTGCAGTTTTTACACTGCTGAAGTCGTGCTACAATGGTAGGCCTGAAGCCATATTTGCACTGCCACTGCAGTGAAGGGCACAATATATGCTGCAGTCCACTAGTGAAATTTAACTTCCAAGCCCCTGCAGGTAAGTTAAATATTCCAAATAGAAATATGCAAATTCAACCATGTTTAAGGGGGAGCCTCGACACTTTACTACTGGTTAGCAGGAGCCAAGCGCCCAGAGTTCTAAAGCCGACAAAAATATAAAGTCCTGCAAAAGGCAAATAATCTGGGGTGAACATACAGAAAAGGTGGATTTCCTATACCACACTTCTGTAACTACATGAAAATAATACCCTGGGCAGGACCAAGATGAGATACTCAATTGCGGACTTTCCACCAGGATTCTTTAGCTTATGAATACCCCGTAAAATAAAACCCATGGCGTGGTAGTTATATGGTAGTTGCATTCATCTGTTAAAAATGTAATTTAATAGACAAATCTAGCCAAGCTAGTTTCAGAATTGAATGTTTGGTTTAAAAATACTTAATACTTTTAAAGCATCATATTAATTAAGCTGCCACCTGAAAATATTAAAAATGCAATCTATGGGCCTTCCCTTCCGCTTCCATAAGACATGCTGGCACACCCAGCTTTCAGTTAGATAAATAGGAGTTTTAAATAGTATTTATTGTCTACCTATGTGTTGTAAAGGTAGCACAAGGGAGATAGGGGCCTTTTAATAGAAGTGATATGACAGTGTAGACACTATTATTCTTGACATCTGTCACATCACACTCATTTAACCATTGTGGACTGTACTGGGGTGAAAGGGGTCCCCATTTAAGATACAAATGTTATTGAGGCAGGTGTGCTGCCCCAGTCTTCAGTGGAGGTCACAAAGAGGTGAAGAAGTTACAAAACGATTTGGTGTGCCCACAAGGTCAAATTGCAAACCTAAAATTAATTAGTGGCTTTATGACATGATCTGGTGGCTTCTGCTTAGGTCACTTCAAAGAAAAAGGACAATCTCCATTCAAAAACTGCCAATCATTAAATTTGAGAAAAGGGTTCAATGCACATGTGACTAGATTTTTCTCAAGATTAGGTAGGTGCGATCACACAAAAATAGTACCGAATTCTCTATGAGGAATTATACCAATTTTAAATTGTATAGGTGGCCCATAAAGCAGTACACAAAATGGATCCCAGGTATCTAAATCAACGAATCATCCATGATATAACGTAAGCCAGTCAGGATCTGATCCAGGACCCTACTAATCACCGTAGCCTTCATATAGGCCCGTAGTGGTGTGTACAATGTCGCAACGAGGTACTTGATATTGACAAGAGCACCATCTTGAACAGAAAATTATAGAAGCCCAGCAGACATGTTGGTGATGGTGTCAGGGGCCACCCCAGCTATATGTATAAGTGATACGCACATCCTTAAAAATGAAAACTAGGGTACTCATTGATTAGCAGGATGAGTCAATACTAGGAGGAAGCTGGTAACTGTGAGCGTCACAATCTCTGAGTGGTTGTTTAGTTGATTAATAGAGGCACTTAACTGTATCAAACCAACACATTCTAGACTGTTTTTAAAGCAAGAACTCAGAGACTCAGCTCTTTAATCAGTACATGAAGTCCGCTGTTGCATGTAAGCACCCTCCTACGGTGGCGGCTGGTGGAGAAAGGGGGTGGCGGGGCTCTGTTGTTTTTTTAAATTAAAATATAAAATTAAAACACACTTACCATTTCTCCCACCTCTCCTCGTCTCGTCTCCGCTTCGCTTCTCTTCCTGATTCCAGTCTGGAAGAAGCTGCAGGAAGCACCCATGCACACAGACTCCCTGCAATGCAGCGTTGTGATTGGTCTGAGCGTCGCAGATCGGCGCTCAGATGGGGACAGGGAGCCTGTGTAATGCACAGCCTGCTGGGGACTATACAAAGTGTGCATGAATGTTTGGCCGGTCCAAGACGGCCGGCCAAGCAGTCATGCGCACTTAAGTGTGCCCAAACCACTCCTCCTCCCTGGGTCACCAGCCCGGCCCGCCCTAACTCAGCCCCGCCCAACCCAGCCCCGCAGTAGTGAAAAATAAAATGATAATAATGTTGTTATTATCATTTTTTGTTTCCCTTTTTCACTGCTCTAAGAGCGGTGAGGCGACGCTCCTCCACCTTAGCGGAGGAGCCGCCACTGCCCTCCTATGATGTAAAAGTGCATACTTTCTTACTAGCACAATATATAGTAATAGGGCACTACAGCTGAGTTACCAGCTGGTTATAACAGAAAGATAGATGTGCAAAGGTTGATGGTGAATTCCAAGTCCAACTGGTATTAGGAGATAGCTCAGTGAGTTGACCGTTCACCACTAGAAGAAAAAGTGCTAGGCAGGTCACATGTTTGAATCCCTGCCAAGCTGACTCCGACTTCTTTGCTCTCAAAGGTCTGTAAATTGAGGCTAAAAATTGGGTAACAGTAACAACATATGTTATTTACAGTCCGTACAAATGACAGAATTACGACTTAAAGCACTATATATAAAAACAAAGTATTAATATTAAGTTAAGCAACTGTGCATGTTCCGTAGAACTTAAATTCAAGTGAATAATATTCTAAAATATATTAGAAGCAGACAGTTTTTATAAGGGCTTTTGCTGTCCCTTGTGGTAGGCCTACATCCTAGTGTTTAATATCAGCGACTTAATTCCTTCATATTGCTACAGTTTTTATTTTATGTATCTACGTGTGCGGTGCATTTTCCTTATGGAAGTATGGTTACTTGAGCATTAGTATTGGAGGCTGCGAAATACAATCCACAAGCTTGATCAATGAGCTTAATTTACAGAACAAGCTTTAACATTTTGCTGACCTGGTTTATAAAATCAATTCAATTTATTAAGACAAATTGTTCATGTAAACATGTACAGAACAATACACAAACCTATCTTTTTTTGTGTGGAAGTTTTATATAGCGCAAACTCAACCGAAGGTATCAGAGCTCTTTACATGAGCACCAGTTGCTTTACAGATGAACACGTTCGTTTTTCAGGCACAGGGAGAGTAAGTGATTTGCCCAGAATCACAGGATGTTGAGCCCCCCTGCCGAGACTCGAACCCGGTTCACCAGCTTCGAGGTCGACCGCTCTAGCCGTTAGGCCACAATATCTCTAAGGAACGTTGAGCAATGACTGCTATTCAATTACATATAGTCAGTGGCTGCAAGCATGGCTGGTGGGTGACAAGACGGGCACGGGGGGGGGCCATGGGGGATAATTTAAAAAAATAATAAACTTACCTTGAGGCCGGGTCCCGCGTCTCTGCTCCTTCTCTTCTGCCAGGAACAGGTAGCCAGGCTCCCTCCCCTAAGTCAATCACAATGCTGCAATGCAGCGTTGTGATTGGTCTGAGCGCTGTGACACGGCGCTCAGCCAGGGGCTGGAGGGGTGGGCATGTTCTCCACACAGGCTGTAATGCAGCCTGCATAGAGAAGGGGGAAAGTGCGCATGACTGGTTTGGGCGGCCCGAGAGGGCCGACCAAACATCATTGCGCACTTAGGAGTGGGCAAACCACTCCTTTCCCTGCTCAGAGAGCAGCCCCGCCCACCCACAAAGCAGCAGGACACGAAGCATTAAATGATAATAACTCTAAGTTATTATCATTTTATGTTTCTACTTGGCACTGCTTAAAAGCAGTGGGGCGACGCTCCTCCGCCATAGCGGAGGAGCCGACACTGCATATAATCAGCGAGATGAGAATGACATTACTTCATAATGCCTCTTATAAGGTACAAAGAGGGATAGCAGTCCCCACCAAGGAGGAGCTTGGAGGCTATTCTGAAAACTTTATAACCTTGTCCATCTGCATCGCTTCCCAAAGGTGACACCCATGCAGTCGAAATGAAGACTATTGCTTGCTTGCATAGTAGCGCAGTAAAAGAAAATTCTCGGTCCCAATTCTAACATGGACGTTGATTCTAAAAAGAGTCAGGTCGCAGAAGTGACATCACATACCCTTTGACCTGAGGATGACATCACAGGTAGTGACTTCATATGATCTTAGACCTAATGTCGTAACAGGAAGTGACATAATATGACCGCTTGTTGTTTTCAGTGTGTGGCGTTAACGTGTCCAGAACAAGTGGATTTTAATGCAAATGTGGCAAATTGTAAAGATGGTACAGCACACACCTTTATGGGGATTTTTAATATAACAAGTTTTCGTTTCTTGTTGTGATCCACAAATAGTCATCACCGAGTCCGAAGCTTTCCAACAGTGAGTTTGAATTGGAACAACAATTCAATATCACAGGAACCCACATTACTCCACAGAGAATGCAAGCCTTGCCAGGATGCTGAAAAGCACAGTGCAACACCCCAAATTGCTGAAATAGAAACTACTGGAACATGGAACTCTCTAAGTACCTCATCGCCAATATCAGCCAATATATTGTGTAATCAAGAGGTTGCACCGAGCAAGTATTTTAACCCAGACTGCTTAGCGGGACTCATCACAGCCTAATATGCTATTTAATAATTGTTCTAGACTTTACCCCATTATTCCAGTGTGGCACCAGATGCCACTTGCAGACCCAGAGGCCAGAGATTTCCATATGATGTCCTTGTGCGGTGAATGGGAAGCTGCTGAGATGTGCAGAATCTGGCAGAAGCATTAACTAAAGAAAATGAACATGCATCTAACAGAGACGTGTTTCTTTCCCTTGTGTTGCTCTGGTCATCTGTAATGGAGGATGGCTGCTATGGCAGAGGCAGGGGTGTCAAAGTCTGAGGCTGCAGTTGCAACCTATGGTGAGTCCTAAAATGTCTGTATTTGGGGGAAGAATGTCACAGTGTGCTCAGAAACTGTTAGCAGTGCCACCCCCTTGTAGGGAAGCTTTCTGCACTTTATAGGTCCAGAACAACAAGTTTTACAAAATCCATGAGAAAACAAAACAAGCATTGACAAAGCAAATGTCTGGCAGACAACACCAGACTTATTGGCGTTTTATATTGATGCTCTCCATTTAAACTCTAGGGGCCAGATGTACGACCATGTTATTTTGCGAGTCGCAAATTGCGCTCAATTGCGAGTCGCAATTTGCGACTCGCAAAATGACATGTACAACAGTGCCAGAGACACTGTTTGCGATTCTCAATGGGGTCGCAAATTGCATGCCTCATCAATATTCATGAGGCACTCGCAATTTGCGACCCCATTGAGAATGGCTGGCCCTCCAGTGGCGTAACGAAAGTTTAAGGGGCCCCCCTGCAATGTACACGGAGGGGCCCCCGCTCAGGATTCAATATGGAGTGCTCAGGCCTAAGTACTGTGCTGAGGGGGCCCCCTGCAGCTCGGGGGCCCCCTGCAGCTCGGTGGCCCCCCCGCACCGAGGGGATGCGGGGGCCTGTTTTACGCCCCTGTGGCCCTCCCAGGTATGGTTGCCTGCTGGGCTCAGCAGACCACCATATCTGGGACTGCTTTTAAATAAAGCAGTTTTTTTTTAATGCCGCCCGTTTTCCTTAAAGGAAAACGGAATGCATTTAAAAAAGAAAAAAATGAAACGTTTTAGTTTCATTTTTTTAAAGACAGGTAGTGGTCCCTGGGACCACTGCCTGCCCTAAAAAAATATTTGCCCCCGCATTTGCAAAGGGGAAGGGGTCCCCTGTGGACCCTTCCATTTTGCGAGTGAATTACCACCCTCTTGAAGAGGGTGGTAATTTGCGAGTGTTTTGCAACCACAATTGCGGTCGCAAAACATTCATACATGTGCTTGCGCTCGCTATTAGGAAGGGAACGCCCCTTCCTAATAGGGAGTCGCAAAACCTATTTAGCGAGTTGCAAATAAATTGCGACTTGCTAAATAGGCTTTGTACATGGCCTATGCTGTTTTTGCATGCGCAAATGGGTTCGCAAATCCGTTTGCGCATGCAAAAACGGTCGTACATCTGGCCCTAGGTTCTGCTGGACCAAGGATGCATATAAAGAACTCTCCTTTCATTGTATGGGTGTGAGATACCTTCTCCCAAGGCTTTGGGGTGACTGGTGGTGGGTGGTAGCTACATTTAATTACCTGCATTCCCAGGAGAAGAGTTTACTCCTGCTCTACCTAAAATGCACTAATGCTCTAATAACAGCAGTCGTCCCCCCTGGAGATATCTGTTCATTGTTGGCTACGTGGATAACATGTCAGAGTCCTATTGACAGTGCATCTTGTAGATGTGCTAAACAGCTCTGTGTGTTTCTGGAACCTCCCATTATGATCAGGGTGTTTATGGAGGGCATGCACAGTATACATATTGCCCCTTTTAAGTTCTGGCTTGACAGCACAACCATCACCAGCTCTTATGTGATAAACAGTAAAAGGGTTTACAGAAGGACTACTGAAAGAGGGGCTTTGGCTCAGCAAACATGTTGATTATGTTGAGGACAGCATTTGTTTGGGCAGAGGTTGTGTGCTTCCACTGAAAAAAAGTGCTTGTGTTGCACTTTTTGCTATGAGGGAAAGCTTATGCTTAATACAGCTGAACTGAGGGCCTGATTATGACTTTGGCGGTCTTGTGACTGCTGTTGCGTCGGATTCATTGCCCGCCAACTAGGCAGTCCACCTGCCGTATTACGATGTTGTCAGTTTGCAGAACGAAAGACTGCTGGATCACTGCAGCCACCGCCAGCCATTCGCAGACCACTGTGACGTTGGTAGGGAGAAAGCAGCTGTCAGAGGGCAGTACAGTGAAGTTCTCCGCTGTCCGAATTACGAGTTGGCTGTCTGATGAGCCGACCGTGGCGGGAACCCCTGCTTTGAGTCGGCAGAATCGAAGGAATTGGGGTTCATACTCACCCATTTCCTTTTCTTCCCCTCAGTCTCTCACGTGGATCCCTTTCCTCTAGGTCTCCCTTTCACAGCAGCATCTTGACTCCGAAGAAAACTACCTCGTTGGCGCAGAAGTCCAGGTAAGTCCGTTTTGCAATATTTACCCATTGGCTTGACCGGGCACATATGGTCCATACTCCAGCAATGGGAAAGTACTAGTAGTAGGTATTTTGTCACATGTGTCATGCATATGTGTATTCAACACTTTTGCAGTCAACATATACACACATGCATCCAAACATATGAAAAAACATTCACCACCGTCAGTAACTACACCACTGGGCCAGCGGTGACATCGTAATACGGCGGGCGTGAGACTGCCGTCGCAGCGGTCTTCTTGGGACCACCGTTGCGGTGGTAAGACTGCCAAACTCATAATCAGGCCCTTAGTTGGTTGTGGGTTAGGGTATCCAGATTGCCTGGATTTGTCTGGAGAGTCCCTGTTTTTGAAGGACTGTCCCTGTGTCCTGGTTTGTGAGACCGGGTCGGGGGAGCACGCATGCTAATGAGAGTATGGTGCAGGTTCACGTTTCCAGCAGCTCTCTAGTCACAACAGAGACATACAAGTTCAGTACTTTGAAGAGCCAACCGCTGTGCTGCCTCACCTTAATCAAGGAGCATAACAGGTATTAATGATGGGTGAATCAGAAGCCCATCAGCCAAGGCCAAGCCTTCCCTGTGGACCCGTGGTGGTATGGGGAGGGCATGTTTTCATCTGATGGGTTTAATATACCAGAGGCTGACACAAGCAAAAGATGTTACTGAAAACCTATTACAGAGCGACTCAGGGCAACTTTGTTTTCTTTAAATGTTTCCATGGCATTGTCTCAGTTTCCGAGGAGCATAATAAATGCACCTCTTGGCCAGAGATTTGAGCCCCCTGGGATCAATTAAGGCCCCCTTGGAGACTTGCCCCACAGTTTGAATATCTCTGATATACACCGAGTTTGAAAAGTGGAAAACGCTCATCTTTTTCATTGGTTCCTGTTGCTGTCCTCTAGAAATGCTGGCTTTTCATTGGTGAATACACTTAGTAATCCCTCCTTTTTGAATTGTGTATGAGGACTGGCCCTCTTACACGGGTTCTTACTGTTCAGGTTATTTATACTTGGAACTCTTTTTTTTTTTAGTTGGGCTACATCTTTGCTCCTTAAGTGTTCTGTTTACTTGTGCACTGAAACTTCAGTTGCTTCATTTGCTTGTGGTCTGTCCCTTCATTTGCTTGATCCCTTCATCTCCGGGTGCCTACTCCTCACCCCTCCCACAACACTGCTCCAGGCCCCCACTACCCCTCCGAGGCCACAGATGTTTTGCACAGACACTGCTTGTCCACCCCGAGCATTGAATTCTTATGTTATTTTACATTTCTAGCTTTTCTTTTTATAGCGCACCTATCCATAAGCTCGGGAGAAATTAAACAATCAGGCTGACACCAGACTCAAACACTCATCCCCAGCTCCCCAGTTGGCAGCTCTCACCGCTGCGCCATATCCTTTCCTTGGTCATGTTGCAGGGTGCAGTACCACATGTGGCCATAAGAGGTCCCACTGGACACCTAGTGACAGCCTGTGGTACTGCACCCTCACAACACAGCTTGTTTACTGCTGGGATATTTTTTGCCCAAAAAATAAATCTAATAAACATTTTTTTTTAATACCATGGCGGCCGCTTCGTGGGCCACCATGCGCATTACTTTTATATGCACGGGCGCTGAGCTTTGTTTGAGCACGGTGCCTGCTTTTATTTTTACAAAAGCAAAAGCTCTAAGTCTTGCAAATGAGCAGCTTATTGCATTGCAAATGCTTGTATTCCTTTGGTTTCTGTAACTTGTAGTTTTGTATCACCATTAAAAATAAGGAAGAATTAGTCCCAGAATGCAAAGTAAACTGGACCGATTAAGCTGCTTATGAGCGAAATGCGATAACCTGAGATCTTCGTTCTTTTCTAGGCTAGCCTAATATTTATAAATAAAACAACGTGCACAAATTTTGAAAAAACTGTCTTATTTTTCTTGAGTATTGTCTTTTAAAAAAATACGTTTATAGGACGTGCCCGTATGATTCTCCTTCTATCTCATGGATTTTGTTATTGTGTTTCTTCAGCAACCACAGTATGTGACATATCTTAAGTCCTGTTTCTATGTCTGTGGCTGGCCCCATTCTCTGATCTGAAAATCAGGTTACACTATTATGGTGGCCATCCAATGATCAAGTCCATAGGCCTGATCTGTTTATTTAAAGCAACGACAAAGCCCGTTGGCCTGTGTATTTTTGTGAAAATATTATGTTAAAGCTAATATGCATTGAAGGGTAGCTGCTATTGTTCTGGGTTAAATGGTGAAGATAGGAATTTTAATACAAGGAGTCCCACTGTTTAACATGACATGCAAGGTTGGCCATCGCACCGTCTGATAAACCCTTGGGGTCGAAGATTTTCACCGTGGTAATGTTCGTTAACTCTTATTAGAAGGGGTTGCTCTCTCTTTTGCAGTGTGCAGTTTTGTATATAATTATAATTTTATTACTGTATGTATGGTAGTTGTCTTACCGATAATCTATTACTCCAGATAATAGGTCATGTAAGGCCATGTAATAGGCCATGTCTTTCCGATAATCTATTACACCAGATAATAGGTCATGTAAGGCCATGTAATAGGCCATGTCTTTCCGATAATCTATTACACCAGTTAATAGGCCAAATAAGACCATGTCAAACGCTATAGAACTGGGTTCTCAAGTCTTTGCCTTAATAAGAGCCACTTATGTTCAATAAAAACACCTGAGCCACTAATATAATTACTGTTGTAACAGTGACCACATCAGACACGATTACACTACTGGACACCATATGCATACCGTGATCACCTCAGTGCGTTAGGCAGGGTTGCCATCAGTCATGTAAAACAGGCTTTGTCAATTTTGAATGCCTCTGCAGCGGGTAATGCCTAACAGACAAACTTTCAATGCCCCTGACACCAAGGTAAAAGTATTAGTAATAAGCCTCGCAAACGCCACATAATATTTCACTCAAATATCCGCTTTTGAGTGAAAAATTTCAATTTATGAGTTCTGAAAATACACACACTCTCTCGAACACACATTCTGAATTTTGGTCTGCATATATCAATTCAGTCAAGCAAAAGCTTCTACTTTAGTGAGCTGGGCTGGTCACAGGAGAGCTACTGACAGGTTGCAGGAGAACTAGCAGTAGCTCACGAGCTACTCATTCGAGAATCTTGATATAGATTTTATTGGTTCACTGGGAAAAGTTAAGTCAGATGCCATAGGTTTGATCTGTTTAATATGAAAAGTTATGACAAAGGCACTTGTCGAAGCCAACAGGCTTTTAAGAGTGGATTGTTATAACATTCCATTAATGTGTGTAGACAAGTATTTTGCTACATGGAATCCCAGAGATTACTGTAATAGTCAAGGGTTTTGGTCCCATTTACCCCTTTGACGTATTTGTTGTTAAGAAGATGTGGATTGTGTTAATCCATGCAAGAACCTCTTAAGATTTCATGATAAGTGAATCTATCTGTCTGTCTACTTAGAGGGGATTTGTGTCATTCCTCTTCTGCCACTGGTCTGTTCGAGTATCATTAACACTCTGCTTCCATCCATGACAGCTCTGAGCATGGAGCAATGGGACAGCCCTCTTCAGTGATTGCCTCCATTGCCCTTTCACTGTCTGCATTTCACTGAACACCAGTGAACATCCACATGAAAATGAATGAGCTTCAGTTTGAAGAGCTGGTCAGCAACCCCCCCCCCCCCTATTTCCCCACTATATAGGCCCCTTTCATTTCATATTTTTATTTTTGTGTTTTTAGAACGTTGTCATCAAACTGTGCTTCTAAGCTACTAGCTTGATACTTATTTCATTTCAATTGACTGCAACCCTTGTTAGCTACTACTTCTAAACTCGGAGGACATCTTTAAATGGTATTGTCCATAAGGTATAATTGTTCTACCATTCCAAGATGGCCAACACGTTACTTCTAAATTTGGCGGCCATGTTCGAACTTTTAAACAATAATACATCAAGAAAACTACCATAACAATATGGCTGACCACTGTTATATAGAATTTTATTTATTATTGCAAGTGCACACACACCATATTTAGGGGACAGCATGTTTTCTTTTTTAATTTGTCTTGCATACTCTTATTAAGCCTGCGTGTACTTATTAAGTTTATCATAGGTGTGTGAGTGAATGCAAGAATACATCACCCAGTGGATGACTGAATGCATGAGTTCAAGGAATGAGTGGTGACAGGGTGCAAGAATGTTAAATTACTGATTGCCTAAGCTCACCAGTCACTGAAAAAACTTTTTCAGTTATGCACCAGGCCTATTGGCATTGTGATTGCTTGTTTAACTAGTGTCAGATGTGTGTCTGTCCCTGCTGACACGACCTGTGCTTAATCTGAGAAAACAATTAGTACAAGGTCCCAATGGTTATTATAGGAACCCACAGCCTGTTCTTTAGAATGTCGGGATTTTCCATTAGCAAGGCTGCCTAATCTTGATCCCACCTCATACCTCCTTCTTCCATCGCCCTACACTTCCTGTCTCTTCAGTTCACTCTTGTAGGTTCTTTTTCATCCCTCCTTTCTCCCTTTGCAAGTGTATTCCTATCTTTTTCTTCTCTTTCTTTGTCTTTTCTGCCTATCACTCGCTCACTTAGGGTCAATGTCCGATGATGACAAATGAGTTTTAGTACCCAAAAAATGAGTGCAGGTGCTCACCGCCATCAACCACTGGCAGAAATTAGGCACCGGGCATGACTCACCAGCCCCTGCCAATTCCTTAGCAGCCCATACCAGTGTTTGGAGCATGTCTGGTTTTGGACCCCAATACATATGTGGACCTACCAATCCAGACAAGACCTTTCTCCTATCGAGTGGACAAAAAGCCACTTTGCTCCCTTTGCTGGGAGGGTGGCTTCTCAAATTAAAGCAATCTCTTTGAAGTGATTGAATATTAGCTTCCCATCAGTGCCTTAGACTTTATATAAATTCCAGAAATCTGCAGCCACTGCTTTGGAGGACCCTTGAAGACGCAGGCCAGCTGGGAGAAGAGGGCATTCTCAGCAGCAGGGCTCTGTTGTTGTTGTCTTTGTGCCTGGGGCCAAGCCTGGGAAAGATGTACCCTGCTGTGCACTACTAGGATGAACTTTCTCCTTTCTCAGAGGTGGAGGATATCATTAAGTGGCCCAGGGACGCGGACAAGAAGACAACTGACATAAGATCCGTGAAAGCCCTAAAGGCTGCCTCGAAGAGTGACACTGATGGGCATCTTCAACTTTAACTGTCTTTATTATGTATAATATCTAAAGTCATCATCTATAATGTTCAACTCTAAACTCGTAGAACCAGAACTAGTGCCTCCTGGTTTACCTGGGGAGGCACTTAGTATGACCTATCTGGGGCCCAGGTTATTTCACTCCACTGCCCAGAGGATCTCTAGGCCTTCCGCTGTTGCTAGTTCCCTGGATCTGTCAACTGTGGGACTTTGTCAGGGGCTGACATATTGGCTTTTGAGGCTTCTAGTTAACTCATTGTTTGCCAGGAAGATATTGCTCATGTCTGGTATGTACTGCAGTGCAGCCTGTAAAGTTTACTAGAATTTTAATTTCATACCCAAATACCTTGAATTTGAGTGGCAGAACTCCAGTTACTAGCCATTTTGTACAATTGGGCACTCCTTTAAGACATGAGAGCCTCGTATCCTGGTTCACTGAATTATCCACTGAAGGACAATTAATTTTAAGTTGACAGAACTGTTCCATGAAATGCTTACATGTTTCTCTGACTGATATGAACTTTGCTACAGCAAGCGCTATTGTCTCTCAGCTTATGGAACAGTGGCGTTAGATGTACAAAGCATCAAATACACTTCATAGTGTCTATTGACTATAGTGGGCAATGACAGCCAGAGCTTGCGCCAATTTTCACAGGGGTGCATGTAGCTGTCTGCATTAAAGTCTGCAGATAGCAGCGTCGATCTTACTTGACTCCAGTGATTCAGACTGAACTGCTTTTAATCCTTTTTACCAGTGGAGGCTCCACTGCTATGGCGGAGGAGCGTCGCTCCACCTGCAAGCAGCGTAAAAAAAAAAAAAAAAGGAAAATTATGATAAAACCTGGTTTATTATCGTTTTATTTTGTTTCCTGGCTGAGTCTTGGGGGCGGGGTTAGGGGGACGACGGGCACCAACAGGAAGTGGTGGGCACTGCTATCAGTGTGCATGTCGGTTTGGCTGGTCGTCTCAGGCCGGCCATACCGACATGCGCACTGAAGCTCTCTCCAACCCAGCTGTGTTGCCGGGTTGGAGAAAGCAAGCACAGGCTCCCAGTCTGCCTGGGAGCGTAAATCGAGGGCGCTCAGGCCAATCCTGAAGCTGCTCTCATGCATAAGAGCAGCTTCAGGATTGGCTGCAGGGGAGTCTGGGAGCCTGTGCCTGCAGTGGAGCCACGAGAGGAGCAGAAGACCAGCGATGCGGCGGGCTGCAGATAAATTCTTTTTTTACTTCCCTTTTTCTTTGTTGTTGTTGTCTCCTTCCCCCCAACCCCCGCCCGCCACTCTCCTCTGACACCGGTGTTACTGCTTATTACTTGCTGCAAGTGCTGTTTTACACCCCATTAGCTCCCTACCTTCCCCTTCCATCTCCCTATCACCCCCTGCCGTCACACACCAACACCACCAACAACTTGGCGCTAGTGTGATTGAACTACATTTGAGTGAATCAGAATATTTGAAGGAGGTGCTGAAAAGTTTGTGCTCAGAGATCAGTTACTGATTTCATGTGTGAATGACCTGTAAACACAAAATGGACCTCCTGCTACGTTATTTTATTCATCAGCTGCAGAGTGGGTGCCAAATTTCTTTACGCCCAGGGCGCTATCTGAGAAAGGTCTGGCTCTGATGACAGCCCACTGTAGCGGCCTGAACGCCCCTTGAAAGTCATTTGAAGACAACCCAACCACGCCTGAAAAACCTTGTTGATTGCAACCAGGTCCCTTGGAGTGATGTAACCATTCACACTGCTGAGACTTAGTATCTCGCAGTGAAGTTCTCTAAGATCAAGAATAAAGTGTGGGGGAGTATCTCAGCCCCAGAGTGCTCCGGGACTTTTGGATATCTTTATGTTGTCTCGATTGACCTGCTCAACATTATGTACCTTTAGATACAATTGTAATCCAGAAATAAGCATCACCAGTGACTGTTCTGATCTTCATTGCAAGTGGTCTTGGTGTCCATTTGTAAAAGAATTACGGCAAGGGTCCAAACCTTTTCTTGAGATTCGGCCGCTGGCTGAATCCCAGGGTTGCCGAATACCAAGAAAGAATATTCTTAATTTCACCTTATGCCTCCTTGTTCCACCACCCTGCATTTCCTATGTAATTATCTCACTCTTTCAGGTTCTTTTGGTCCCCGCTTTCTCCTTTGGTCACTGTTATTCTCACGTTTCATCCTCCTTCTTTCCCCCTCTTCTTTCTCCTGCTCTGGGTGAAACCCTGATGATGAAAAATAAGTCCTGGTCCCCAAAAATGAGTGCTGGTGCCCACCACCTGCAACCACTGGTACACATGAGCCACTGGTACACATGAGCCACTGGGACACATGAGCCACTGGCACACATGAACCACTGGCACACATGAACCACTGGCTCATATGTACCACTGGCACACATGAACCACTGGCACACATTAACCAGTCACATGAACCACTGATACACTGAACCACTGATACACTGAACCACTGGCACGCATGAACCACTGGCACGCATGAACCAGTGGCACACTGGCACACATGAACCAGTGGCACACATGAACCACTGGTACACTGAACCAGTGACACACATGAACCAGTGGCACACATGAACCACTGGTAAACTGAACCAGTGGGACACATGAACCACTGGAACACTGAACCAGTGGGACACATGAACAACTGGTACACTGAACCAGTGATACACATGAACCACTGGCACCCATGAACCACTGGCACCCATGAACCACTGGTACACTGAACCACTGGCACACATGAACCACTGGTACAGTGAACCAGTGGCATACATTAACCACTGGCACAAATGAACCACTGGCACACGTAAACCACTGGTACACATGAACCACTGGTACACTGAACCAGTGGCATGCATGAACCACTGGCACGCGTGAACCACTGGCACGCGTGAACCACTGGCACGCGTGAACCACTGGCACGCGTGAACCACTGGCACGCGTGAACCACTGGCACGCGTGAACCAATGGTACACTGAACCAGTGAGACACATGAACCACTGGCACACATGAACCACTGGTACACTGAATCAGAGGCACACATGAACCACTGGTACACTGAACCAGTGGCACACATGATCCACTGGTACACGGAACCACTGGCATGCATGAACCAATGGTACAGTGAACCACTAGCACACATGAACCACTGGCAGACATGAACCACTGGCACACATGACCCACTGGCACACATGAACCACTGGTACACTGAATCAGAGGCACACATGATCCACTGGTACACGGAACCACTGGCATGCATGAACCAATGGTACAGTGAACCACTAGCACACATGAACCACTGGCAGACATGAACCACTGGCAGACATGAACCACTGGCACACATGAACCACTGGCACACATGACGCACTGGTACACATGAACCACTGGCAGACATGAACCACTGGCACACATGAACCCCAGGTACACTGAACCAGTGGCACACATGAATCACTGCCGCACATTAACCACTGCCACACATGAACCAGTAGACCATTAATAGTAATGGGGTGATCCAGTAGCCCTCAGAACCTGGGAAATCTAGTGGTATGTAACAACAATTGGTTCTGTGGGAAGTTATATTTCTTTCACAAAAAGCATTACTTATTACACAAATATTTTATGTAGGTCTGATGACTCAATCATGCTTTGATATAGACCATAAATTATATGACACCGACAAAGAAAAATAAAGAATCTTATGGTATTTTAATAATCATATATCATAAATTGCTGGAAAGGAAAATGAATCACAATAAATTACATAATAACACAGGACTGTTAAGGGACATAAACATTGAAAGAACAAGGACTGGAGACATATACAAAAAAATGAAAGTACATTCAGATGTGTATTAAAGAATATGTGTTGGTGTCAAGTAATAAAAATGAATAAGAAATTAATAAAAATAGGCAAGGAGATAGAAAATTACTCCATGAGTGGCCCACCTATAGTGCCAACAAGTAGTAGCCTCAATATTTCTTATCAGAATCTCACTTTCAATGAGGTGTCGAATAATCCACTAAAGAAATCGCTTAAATGTGGAAGGAAGAAATGGGAGAAAATCCATCTATCAGTCCCATGCGGATTAACAAAAATGGATTGAAAGCTCGGTCCAGCAAGGGATCTTACCTGAAGAAACTGGGAAACAATCTACCAGGGAGTATACAGAGAGCTCATTGAGTAGCTCTAGGATGAATCAGTGATTTTCGGAAATCCAGTTAGGATTCTCTGTGGGAAAACTGATAGGTAATCAAAACTCAATGCTTTACTGGGCGTAAATAGTGGAGCACAGGTACATTAAAATGTGCATGTATTAAAAAACGGGGGCGCCGTGGATAAATAACTTGAAAAAGGTGGATGGATACAAAGGGGTTTTGTAGAAAGCCCAGAAAGTCCAGCCTAAAAGGCGGGCGTGGTAGCTGTGGACCCTATTTCAAAATTCCGGTGAAAACATTGGTGCGAATAGAGCTTAAGTAAAAGGTGCAGGTAACCAGTCTAATAGACATAATCTCCGAATATTCTGTGAGATGATTATCTAGAAAAGTGCACATATACAAAAAGGTTTAGCAAAAAACCCGATGCTCGAGCCTAAAATTGCAGGCGTAGTGGATGTAGGGCTCAAGTCCAAACGTGCGGGTAAATAAGCTAATGGACATCGTGATTGTGCATATATACAAAAAGGTTTAGCAGAAAGCCCCGATACTCAAGCCTAAAATGCGGGCGTGGTTGATATATGGCTCAAGTCCAGAAGTGCGGGTAAATAAGCTAATGGACATCGTCATTGTGATTAAAAGAAGACGTCCCTGTAGAACAGGGTACAGTTCATTCACTCACCTGTAAGGGAGAGAATGAATCCACTCTCCTTCAACGCTGGAGCAGTCAATGGAAAGCCACCCAGCGGAGGAGACGCAAGGATTATGAAGAAAATGGCAAGCGTCCGCGTGGACGTTCCAGCGTCAGCGTCCGTTACTATGGAAACTAAGCTGACGGCAACGGAACGGACAAAACAATCTTTAATACTCTCTAAGTCTAAGACAAGTTTAACCAGGCCACAACGGTGGTTATCGACAAGTAATACGATGTTTATGACTAGTTTTATATTGTCTGGTCATTATGTTATCATGTTAAACTGAATATCGGTTCTTGAGCTGGAACGCTTACATGGTTGAGTTCAGCCCCGTTGCACCATTTATATGTATAACAAGCCTATAGACATGTACCCATTTAACTATACATTGCCAAGCAGGGCATTGCATTGTTCCTTTACAAGTTACAGGACCTGTATGACATGTTTTATATGTATGTTTTATTTGGCTTACATATGTTTTTTGAAATGTGTGATGATGGTATAATTTAGTTACATCACCCTCTATTACCCACATCAGGTTATGTGTCTCAAGATCTATTGGATGTTTACATGATTCCATTATTTTTATGCGATACACTACATCTCTTTCAAACAACTCTTTGCAGCCTCGAGTCCTTGATCCTTTCGGGCTTGACGTTTTTCGAACTATACAGGGTTCTGACTAGTTATTTATTTTCTATAGCCCTTGCCCCGATTCGATCTTGTCGACAACTCTTCTGAGTGTATTTCGTCTGTTCCGTTACCGTCAGCTTAGTTTCCATAGTAACGGACGCTGCCGCTGGAACGTGCACGCGGACGCTTGCCATTTTCTTCATAATCCTCGCATCTCCTCCGCTGGGTGGCTTTCCATTGACTGCTCCAGCGTTGAAGGAGAGTGGATTCATTCTCTCCCTTACAGGTGAGCAAATGAGCTGTACCCTGTTCTATAGGGACGTCTTCTTTTAATCACAATCACGATGTCCAATAGCTTATTTACCCGCACTTTTGGACTTGAGCCATATATCAACCACGCCCGCATTTTAGGCTTGAGTATGGGGGCTTTTTGCTAAACCTTTTTGTATATATGCACAATCACGATGTCCATTAGCTTATTTACCCGGACGTTTGGACTTGAGCCCTACATCCACTACGCCCGCAATTTTTTGCTAAACCTTTTTGTTTATATGCACTTTTCTAGATAATAATCTCACAGAATATTTGGAGATTATGTCTATTAGCCTGGTTACCTGCACCTTTGACTTAAGCTCGATTCGCACCAATGGTTTCACCGGAATTTTGAAATACGGTACACAGCTACCACGCCCGCCTTTTAGGCTGGACTTTCTGGGCTTTCTACAAAACCCCTTTGTATCCATCCACCTTTTTCAAGTTATTTTCCCATGGCACCCCCGTTTTTTATTACATGCACATTTTAATGTACCTGTGCTCCACTATTTATGCCCAGTGAAGCATTGAGTTTTGATTACCTATCGGTTTTCCCACAGAGAATTCTATCTGGATCTCCGAAAATCACCGATTCATACTAGAGCTACTCTATGAGCTCTCTGTATACTCCCTGGTGATTGTTTCTCAGTTTCTTCAGGTAAGATCCCTTGCTGGACCGAGCTTTCAATCCATTTTTGTTAATCCGCATGGGACTGATAGATGGTTTTACTCCTATTTCTTCCTTCCACATTTAGGCAATTTCCTTAGTGGATTATTCAACACCTCATTGAAGGTGCGATTCTGATAAGAAATATTGAGGCTACTGCTTGTTGGCACTATAGGTGAGCCACTCACGGAGTAATTTTCTATCTCCTTGCCTATTTTTATTAATTTTTTATTCTTTTTTTATTCCTTGACACCAGCACATATATTCTTTAATACACAGGCTGTTATTCTGGCTCAGTCCTGATGAAGACCCGACGTGATTAAGATTTGCACACATAAAAGGGTCGACACGTCGACGATATTCTCTGGTATTCCCGCAAACCTGCCAAGCTTGTTCCACGTGTAAACATTGATAGGACACTGGCTTGAACAGGCGTCTGTTCCTACGAGATACCCCGAAAATGAATAATTTATGTATCATTGTAATTGGTGTATGTTTTAAGTCCATGATCTGAATGTACTTTGATTTTTTTGTATATGTTTCCAGTCCTTGTTCTTTCGATGTTTATGTTCCTTAACAGTCCTGTGTTATTATGTAATTTATTGTTATTCATTATCCTTTCCAACACTTTATGATATATGGTTATTAATATACCATAAGATTCTTTATTTTTGGTTGTCGGTGTCATATAATTTATGGTCTATATCAAAGCATGATTGAGTCATCAGACCTATATAACATATTTATGTAATAAGTAATGTTTTTTGTGAAAGAAATATAACTCCCCATAGAACCAATTGTTGTTGCATACCACACATGAACCAGTGGCACACATGAACCAGTGGCACACATGAACCAGTGGCACACATGACCCACTGGCACACATGAACCACTGGCACAAATGAACCACTGGTACGCATGAACCAATGGTACGCATGAACCAATGGTACACTGAACCAATGAGACACATGAACCACTGGTACAGTGAACCACTGGCACACATGAACCACTGGCACACATGAACCACTGGCACACATGAACCACTGGTACACAGGAACCAGAGGCACACATGAACCACTGGTACAGTGAACCAGTGGCACACTTGAACCACTGATACACGGAACCACTGGCATGCATGAACCAATGGTACACTGAACCAGTGAGACACATGAACCACTGGCACAGTGAACCTACTAGCACACATGAACCAGTGGCACACATGAACCACTGGTACACTGAACCACTGGCACATATGAACCACTGGCACACATGAACCACTGGCACATATGAACCACTGGCACACATGAACCACACACAAGGAGATGATGGACGCAGTGCTGAAACTTTTCCAACACTCACTCACAGTCACAGATCTGGGTTGAATCCATCATCATTCTTTAGCTCACTTTGCCACCCCAGTTCAGACACAGCTATATGCAAATTAGTCTTGACCCTGTGCCTCATGGGAACAGTCCAGCCCGAACTGCCAAGCCATGTCTTCCCTGGAACAGAAACAAGCATCCTGGGACCGGTTTCGGGCTAACAGCCCTCATCAGCCAGGCTAGCTTGATTCCAGTGGCAAAGTGAGGAAGGGACCCACGTCTGGGCATACCCAGCCAACTTAGGGCAAACAAAGCAAACACAAGGAGATGATGGACGGAGTGCTGAAATTTTTCAAACACTCACCCCCAGTCACAGATCTGGGTTGAATCCATCATCATTCTTTAGCTCACTTTGCCGCCCCAGTTCAGACACAGCTATATGAAAATCAGTCTTGACCCTGTGCCTCATGGGAACAGTCCAGCCCGAACTGCCAAGCCATGTCTTCCCTGGACCAGATACAAGCATCCTGGGACCGGTTTCGGAATAACAGCCCTCATCAGCCAGGCTAGCTTGATTCCAGTGGCAAAGTGAGCAAGGGACCCACGTCTGGGCATACCCTGCCAACTTAGGGCAAACAAAGCAAACACAAGGAGATGATGGACGGAGTGCTGAAACTTTTCAAACACTCACCCCCAGTCACAGATCCGGGTTGAATCCATCAGGATTCTTTAGCTCACTTAGCCACCCCAGTTCAGAGACAGCTATATGCAAATCAGTCTTGACCCTGTGCCTCATGGGAACAGTCCAGCCCGAACTGCCAAGCCATGTCTTCCCTGGACCAGAAACAAGCATCCTGGGACCGGTTTCGGGCTAACAGCCCTCATCAGCCAGGCTAGCTTGATTCCAGTGGCAAAGTGAGCAAGGGACCCACGTCTGGGCACACCCTGCCAACTTAGGGCAAACAAAGCAAACACAAGGAGATGATGGACGGAGTGCTGAAACTTTTCAAACACTCACCCCCAGTCACAGATCTGGGTTGAATCCATCATCATTCTTTAGCTCACTTTGCCACCCCAGTTCAGACACAGCTATATGCAAATCAGTTTTGACCCTGTGCCTCATGGGAACAGTCCAGCCCGAACTGCCAAGCCATGTCTTCCCTGGACCAGAAACAAGCATCCTGGGACCGGTGGCACACTGAACCACTTGTACACTGAACCACTGGCACACATGAACCACTGGCACACATGAACCACTAGTACACTGAACCAGTGGCACACATGAACCACTGGTACACTGAACCAGTGGCACACATGAACCAGTGGCACACATGAACCACTGGTACACTGAACCACTGGCACACATGAACCACTGGTACAGTGAACCACTGGCACTCGTGAACCACTGGCACTCGTGAACCAGTGGCACTCGTGAACCAGTGACACTCGTGAACAAGTGGCACGCGTGAACCACTGGTACACGGAACCACTAGCATGCATGAACCAATGGTACACTGAACCAGTGAAACACATGAACTACTGGTACAGTGAACCACTGCCACAGATGAACAACTGGCACACATGAACCACTGGTACACATGAACCAGTGGCACACATTAACCACTGGCACACATGAACCAGTGGCACACATGAACCACTGGTACACTGAACCAGTGGCACACATGAACCACTGGCACACATGAACCACTGGTACACTGAACCACTGGCATGCATGAACCAATGGTACACATGAACCACTGGCACACATTAACCACTGGCACAAATGAACCACTGGCACGCATGAACCACTGATACACAGAACCACTGGCATGCATGAACCAATGGTACACTGAACCAGTGAGACACATGAACCACTGGTACACGGAACCACTGGTACACATTAGCCACTGGCACACACGAACCAGTGAGACACATGAACCACTGGCACGCATGAACCACTGGTACACATGAACCAGTGGCACACATGAACCACTGGTACACATGAACCAGTGGCACACATGACCCACTGGCATGACTTCTACAAAATTGACCTTGGAGCGTCAATTACGCGTTGCGAGGCTTGGCTAATTACACTGCAACAACGAATTTTAGAAAATGGCTCTGCCAAGGTATCTCATCTCCTCAGACAGTGATGGAGACAGAAGGTGTGAAGCACAAGGCCTTTCCTGTATCCCGTGCCTGCCCCAGACCTCCAACACGAGGCCCCACAGGACGTACTGCGCACGGTGAGACATCTCTATCCACAGTCAGTGCTTGTTCTGTGCCTGGGGCTGCAGGTGGGGGGCACCAGCGCTCATTTTTGGGAGCATGACTTATTTTTCACCCTCAGACTTTGACCTAAAGCATAAGAGAGTAAAAAACTAAAGAGGAGAAAGAAGGGAAAAGATAAGAAATCGGTGATAAAAAGGGAAGGAAAAAAAGAGAAAGCAGGGAAGAAAAACAACCCATAAGAGTGAGATTAAAAAAATAGAAAGTAAAAGGATGGTGAAAAAAGGGTCATGGGGTGAAGACCACGTAGCCTGGGTATTAAACTATGACACAGAGCAGGGGGTGACAGCTAGCTGTGTATATTACAGCTCTGGCAAGGCGAGTGTCAGTTTGAGGAGTCCTTTCCCAGTGCTTGAAACCTTCAACAAAGGCAATTAATCTAAATTGATTTCATGTCTACTATTTTTCTCGTTGCTCATTTGTTTTCCTTTTTTCATTTCTCAAAAATTGGAAATCGGCGTATTAGCGACCACATGCGCTTGTGTGCGTTAAGTTTTGTTGCGAAGCCAAGGCGAATGACACCATCTTGAATAGAACAGACACCGCCATAAGGCGCCAATTACAGACTCCAGCACGTGCCAAGCGATGTGCAACCGAGCCGGTGTTACTATTGGAGGAACGCGCCGGGCTCTTTCTTCCCATTTGCTCATTAGCTTGTTTTCAGCAGCGCCAAACACGGAGCCACTCTATTGGCCAGTTGCTTTTCGTCAATCCCCTTAACAGTAGAACCGGTTCACAAGCGCGCACCAATTACAGGAAAAGAGGCGCACATGGGGCATATGTGACTCACCCAGTATCAAACAATGTGTCAGCAGGTAGCCAAGATTGAGTAACTCCAACCATGGAATGAAATGCCAGCTAGACTGGAGCTCATCCTGTCTTCTCTTTTCAAACACAACAGCATATTGCTTGGAAGTGTCTGTAGACTAGACATCTGCCAGGCTGAGTGTGTGCTGCATGGTGTCTGACTGAGCACATATCTCTGAAACTTGCTAGCAGCAGGCTTGGCACTTGGGCATCTGATCGCCCCACTGGGACAGGTAATGGCTGCGTCTTTTAGCCGGATGAGTTCATTGTGGGAGCTTTGGTTAACAAGCCCTTAACGCCAGGTGAATGAGATAAAATTAGTTTTCCTAAAGATTACTTGCTAAAATGTATTTTTCGAAAAACATCTTTTTCAGTAACCTCGTTTCTCCAAAAAACATCTAAGATCAATTTTACTCTTGCATTCCGTGGCACATAAAATTAGGTTTAGTCAGTTTCATTAATTCAAACTAACAGTTTATCTATTTGTAAAGAAAACTATGTTTTCTAAACTCTGCAATAAGTCATTTAGATATTTTTAAAAACAGTATATAAAGCAATTTAAAACAACACCAATTTACTTTAGTGTTAATACTTTTTAAACGGGTTGTTTAGAAGTTATATCCATTTAAGTGTCTGCGTGTTTAGCGTGATAAATGCACACTTAAGGCAGTGGCGGCTCCTCCGCTAAGGCGGAGGAGCGACGCCCCACTGCTTTTTTTCAGCAGTATAAGAAAAAATAAAATGATAACTCAGTTATTATTATTTAATTTTTCCTTTTTCGTGCGCGGCAGCTTTGCGATGCGTGGCAGGGCTGACAGAGCAGCCGAGGAGTGGTTTACCCCCTACTCCTAAGAGCACATGACTGTTTGGCTGGCCCTCACGGGCCGACCATAACAGTCATGCGCACTTTCCCTCTTCTCCACCCAGGCTGCATCACAGCCTGGGTGGAGAACATGCCCAGGCCCCCATTCTCCGTCTGAGCGCCGAGCCACGGCGCTCAGAACAATCACAACGCTGCATTTCAGCGTTGTGATTGGCTCAGGAGAGCCTGGGTGCTTCCCGGCTGCTTCCTCCTCCTGCCGGCAGGAGGAGGAGAGACGCGACCAGGAGGAGCAGCAAGGAGGACATGGCAAGCAGGAAAGCTGAATTACATTTTTTATTTAACCTCAACCCACCCCCCACCCGCCCCTCCACCCGCGATCGGTGCTGGCCGCCGCTGACTTAAGGGTACACGGGCAAGGAAGGAGGGGGGGGGCGAGTGCAGTGTTTCTACCATAATGTTAATTGAGAGAAAAGGTATAGTGGGTATGCAGGAAGAGGTGGTTCCTCCCATTGGCAAGGTTGCTGACTGTGATTTAAAAAAAAAAAGAAAATAAAAGATATTAGAGGGAGGTCTAAATGTATAATTAAAGGTTGTTGGCAAACGAGTAGATGCAATTAAAAGTTTATTGTAAAAGATGTTTTTAGATTTTTTTTTTAGCAAAACTTATTCAGAAAAATGATTTTAATACAAGTAGCCCGAACATGGAACACCGTAGAGGAGACCCTGGACCCCGAGCGGGGCACTGCATCCCATTGCATTTATAGTCTGGATTGCTTTTGATAATCCTCATTATGCCTAGCCACCTCTTCTTCATTGCTTCATTCCTTACAAAGTGAGGCATACTTCCTGCCTCCCTGACTGACTATTGAAGGACATCGCTTCATGCAACTGTGTTACTTTCCGTTTTTTGCCCAACCCATAATAGGCGTGGCTCAGCTCAGTTACAACCCATAACATCTGCGAAGTGCAAGGGCCCTGGATTATTCCTACGTGCAACAGCCCCGGAAAGGGAATTGGCAGTGGTGTAGCTAGGGGGCCAGTCTGTTTTGGGTGCGGCGGCCTACCCCGCTCTTACCTGCCGTCTCAGGGCGGCATTAGCTAGCACCCCCCGCTCCTCCCAAAAACTTGCCAGCACCCCCCCCGCTCTTCTCTTCACTGCGCCGGGACCGCCACGGGCAGCCAGAGGGCTAGCTACGCCACTGGGTATTGGGAAACCAAGAGTGGAAAGATGAAGAGAAGGCTCTTTGTAATAAAGATTACAGCAAATAATCCAGATTTACACAAAGCGGCGCAGCACTCAAAGTTGCTGTGCTGCGTCGTGTGAGAGGGAGAGAGCAGGAAAGCGCCATATCTACAAAGATATGGCGCTCTCCATCCCTCTCTCAAGCGCTGGGGCACAGTTGGGCTGCCCAGCGCCACGCACACACCTTTGCACCATAGTGTAAGGGTGTCTGTGTGAGCCTATCATAGGTTTTGTATTGGAAGAGTGCCCATCTAGTATAAATACTTTGCTTACACAAACTTTAAAACTTTGCCCATTTCAGATGTGTCGTAGTCGAAGACAGCCCCCTTTGGAATTATTTATTACAGTGGATCCAAACCATTCAGCCAATCCAGATTATCACCAGAACATGACACCACCACCAATCTCAGAGAGACCAAGTGTATCAAAAATATACAAATTTTTTATTAAAAATTCTCAGGCAGTATTCAGGCAGAAACAACCATCAATATACAATATACAATGTTAAAAAAATGGACCAACATATACACACAGTTAAAAATTCACAATTAATACACAAATTATCATAGGGAGAATAATCAAGAAAAACCGAGTCGCGATCTCGGGAAGCAGGTTCGTAACAAATCTGTTAACAAACTATCGGACACCTCCATCCATTGACAAATCCTGTCCACTGAAATCCAAAAACACACCTTCAAACCTAGTAAAGAAATCAGATACACTTTCATCTTTCTTCTGACGACATGCTGTTAACTTGTCCCAATCTACTCTTCTAGGTGGAATAAGAGAGTGCATGTAGGTAATAATTCGGCCTGACAAAGCTAGTATCTCAACCTTAGGCTTCTCACCAGTCTTCCTCTCCTTATCCCATGCTCTGATCTCATCCCAAGTGCCACCCAATTCCACAACATGGTCCTGTGTATGCACCTGCCGCCAAATATCAACTGGTACCAACAAACCAAAAAACATCTCAATGTATGTCAACGTCATCACTGTCGACGATGCGGCCTCTGTCAATTCTTTAAAATATGCAGTAGGATTTTTCCTAGGATCGGGTAACTGACTCTTGAGAGATAGAACCTCACTTCTCTTCCACGGGGTATAAATCCATTGCTCCTGAAAACGGCCTTCCACTCGCTGTCGTACAACAATATCTTGTGCATTTCTTATCTCCGGTATTAAGGGGTGATACAAGGGGTGGACTTCCCTCATCGGGAACTGGAGTATCGCCTTTGGACTTTTCTGAATCAACCTACCTCGATAACCGAGTAAAACTGCAACATTACCAAAAACCTGGTCAGGTGCCATGTCCGCTGCATATACATTGTCCCTAATATCATAAATGACCTGAGGAGCCACTCCACCAAAACACTGCTCCCATAACCCAATCAGAGTAGCCGACATGTGTTTGAGGGCATATTGCTGCATAAACGGCTCGTAGTCCTTTAACACACTCCACACATCCTCTACCCTATAGATGGAGTTACGAGCCCACTGGGCGGCTTGATTAGCAACCATTTTTCTTCTCCTCCTCTCACACATCTGATCGTATCAATACCCGTCCCAATCGTTCCTTAGCAGCCGCCAACTCCCCACTTCCAAATCCACGCACTGGCGTTCCAATACTCAAGGATGTTGGGGTATGGGAGAGCGGGGAGGCAGCAGCAACGGAAGCATCCGGTACTAATGTTATCAAAGGCTGTGAAGTAGGTACGAGAGCTGACAAAAGAGATGCAGAAGCAACAGGTGTAGCAGGAAGACTGACAGTCGTAGTAGCCGCAGGGAGAGAAGCTGAAAGAGAGATTGGAGAGGCAGTGACCGAAGAAGCCCGGTCGCTAGCAGTAGAAGCAGGAGCCGCTGAGACAGGAGGAGCAGGCGGCTGCGGGATTGCAGGATATATTCTCTGAGGGGCATACGGAGGTGGAGGTCGGGTCTCCATAATTCCTCCACGAACGGATAATCTCCCTCTCTAGAAACATAAGACTTATCGCATTGTAATCGAAACTTCCTACCCGCACACTCTATTCCTTTCTCTATTTTCTGTCTATCATACGCTACAGCTTTCTGAGTCACTGTCTGCGTCCTCCCTTTCTGAGCCTCTTTCTCTGCCTTCATCTGCCTCTTTTTAGCCTCTTTCTGCCAGACTTGGAGTGAATCAAACATTGACTGCCTACTTCTTTTTGCGAATAACTTATCCTGCAAGAAATTCAATTTTTGTTCATCAAAGGTGCCGGTCAACGGCCACTGTAACTCGGCATTGTCCCTCCTATATTTGTGCCATAATGTACTAAACATAATAGGGCCAATGCCATGTTTTACATACATTTCAAAATTCGGCATGCCTTCCGGGGTCGCAGGCTGACTCTCTTCCAATCGAGCATCAGTAGAACAACAACAACGACATCCCACACAACAAAACTTGCTCAAACACGGCATTCTCTCCCACAGACGCACGTTCACTATGTATACCAAACAAATATTTGGGAAATAGCTTCACCCAAACTGGGCCACAAACCTGGTCAAATGCAATTCTCAAATGGTACCATATTCAAAAAGAGCTCAAACAAAATCAAACGCTTGTCCAAAAACGATCCGCAGACCGTATCCAATTCAAACCAATGAAACGCCACAATCGCAAAGAACCAAAGCAAACTCACCTGGTGCGCACAGGTCAAACGAATTTATTCTCCACTGCCGACTCTTCGGACCAAACGGTCAGATCCAAGGGTTTCGCCTTTCAGGACCCCAGCCGGGATGACCACTGCGCGAGGCACCGCCCGATCAGACAGGCGGGGCAGCTGCAAGTACTAGGCTCTATCGTGCAGGGGTCCCCGATCCGGCCTGACGTGGCCCCGTCCTCCTCACCCGTCCGCGGGCGAGGATGGGTCAGCCCGATGGAGTCCCTGTTCGGGCGCCAAATGAAGGAAGTGACCCAATTAGGGTCACTCGGGTCACTCGCGACCACCTCTCAGCCGTCCATACAAATGAAGAGTCGGTCAGACAGTAGAAAATACAAACCAAGTTATTTATTAGTATTCGCTCGAGCGGAGTCCAGTCTAACTAGCCTCCTAAGATGCTACCGAGGGGACTGACCCTCACCAACATTACATCAGTTGTTATACTTTTGCAATGCCCAGCAAGAGCCACCCAGAACTGGAAATTTCCAGTTGGAGCAGGATAACAAAGGAGGCACAGAAGATGAGCTACACTCCTGGGATCGGGTACATGTTATCTCCACCTCAAGGTTACTCTGTCCGTGCCCGCCACTGTAAGCATGAGAACGGGCCTATCTAACAAGGAAAGTATGCAAAGGCACATTCATGTATTCATTAAGACAGCGAAGCTCAACCTTGAAGAAATACAAAAAAAATATCGAAGCTGCTTTCCGCTGAGGCAGACAAAATGAGACAGAAGTTAGTTTCGATCATTACACAAAATGGCAGCTAAATGCAAAATGGTGCCGCAAATCCTAACTTAAGCATAATGCTAATAGGAGGAGTCGACTGGAAGTAATTGCCAGTCCAACAGTGCAGCATTAAAAGTAGTGTGAAAATACTTGCATGCACACAAATCACATTTAGGTGCAAACAAACACTGAAGGGTACAAAATCAACCTTTCTGAAAAGTAGGCAACATGCAGGTATTACATTTAGAAGCAACACTATATTTAGGCACAAAGCACAGTACCAGTTTCCTGCTCTGGCACTTTCTCTTTTAATAGGGTTTCTCTCTTGGCACACCACTGGGTGTAATTTGGTTTTACGGGTCTTTCTTACTCCTTGTCTTTTATTCAGCCAAATTTTACTATCAGCCTCTTAAATTATGCAATTATGTGTTCTTACAGTCACAAAGTAGTCAATTTGACAAAAACATGTGTTGGCTGTATCTCTCATTCTTAAGATATGCGGCTGTATTCACTATGTCTAAGATACCGCTGTATGATCAAGTTGAACTTATATTAGAACATTGGAATGTGGAGCACTCCATTGAATACAATGGAGTGCTCCAGGCATCTACGAGCTGGTAGAAGCCCACAGAGCAACATCCCAATTTTGGTTTTTGTTCACAGCTGCTGCTGTGAACAAAGGCCTCTCGGAGCACGAGGGGATTTAAACCCCCTCTGGCTCTGAGAGGCCTTTCTTTTTATTAATTAGAACATTCTGCCCTCTAGGGGTGGAATGTTCTAATAGCCTTAGAGCCCTCCTAGTGGGCTCTATGGGCCAGTAAAGGCACGCTTCCATGTTTAAGGCCCGAGCCAAAACGCTGGAGCGGGCCTTTAATGGCCGGTAGAGCCCGCTAGGTCGGGCTCTAAGGCTATATTATAACATTGGAATGTTGAGCGCTCCATTGAAGACAATGGAGTGCTCCGGGCTTCTAGTGGCTGGTAGAAGTCTGGAGAGCAACATTCCAATATTTTTTCATTTCACAGCTGTTGCTGTGAACAAAGGCCTCTCTAAGCCCAAGGGGATTTAAACCCCTCGGTCTCCGACAGGCCTTTATTTTTAGAAATTAGAACATTCTGCCCTCTAGGGGCGGAATGTTCTAATAGCCTTAGAGCTCTCCGTAGCGTGCTCTAACTGCCATTAAAGGCCCGCTCCTTTGTTAAAGGCCCGAGCCAAAACGCTGGAGCGGGCCTTTAATGGCCGGTAGAGTCCGCTACAGAGGGCTCTAAGGCTGTACTAGAACATTAGAAT
Organism: Calotriton arnoldi; assembly: GCA_963921515.1. Taxonomy (NCBI): domain Eukaryota; kingdom Metazoa; phylum Chordata; class Amphibia; order Caudata; family Salamandridae; genus Calotriton; species Calotriton arnoldi. The sequence goes on along the minus strand of CAWUFW010001833.1, from coordinate 930,424 downwards.
GTTGAGGGTTCCATTGAAAACAATGGAGTGCTCTGGGCTTCTAATGGCTGATAGAATCTTGGAGCATCAACATTCCAATATTTAACAAAGGCCTCACAGAGCTTAATGGGATTTCAACCCCCTGGGCTCAGTGAAGCCTTTATTTTACAAATTAGAACATTCTGCCCTCTAGGGGCGGAATGTTCCAATAGCCTTAGAGCCTACCTTAGCAGGCCCTACCAGCCATTAAAGGCCCACTCACTTTTTAAAAGCCCTCGCTTACGGCTCGGGCCTTTAACGCTGAGAGGGCCTTTAATGGCCGGTAGAGCCCGGCTATATCAAAGACATCCAGAGATCATTCTATTTGAGATACTGTGTTTACAAATAGGAATAAATACTGGTATTTTGCTGTTGGATTAACTGTACTGCACATTTGGCTGTATTTTAATATAGGGGATTTGTGCACATATTTCTGTAACCTACTGTACATTTTAAAGTTTTGTGAATACATTCTGTAACTTTTGAACTACATGTGGGATACTGTTTATACGGCATTGCTACATGCTCTAGACAAGTTCGAATTTTCACATAGTGGATTGCTTTAGCAATTTCCCTATATACACTTTGTGGGAGCAAGAGTGTCTTCTTTTGCAGCACCAGTCTAAACTTGACCCTACTCCAAGACTGACCACACTTATATGGAGATTGTGCGGTTATCATATGTCCACAGCTATCACTGTGATAGTCAATACTGAATTATATGCTGAGCATACAGAAACGTAGACACAAAAAACAAACGAAAGCTCAGCCTGCCCACCAGACTCCCCAAAATGTATTTTCTGTTTCCATCTAGATTTGCAACATCAATATTTAATATTCAATTCAGCGTCAAACTAACCTGTTTACCCCTAAGTGTGGGAAAGACAAAATAAGGATGGCTCTGTGGATATTCAGTAGACCGCTGCATAATATTAAAATAAAATAAAAACCTATAAGCACCTAGTGAAAGTGGAAAAGTTAGGTAGAAAAAAAGAGGCAGAGAGTATGGTGAGCTTTAGAGAAATATATTAAGAGGTAGAGTTAGGGAAAAGGAAATGTAGATGAAGGAGAGAGGTTCATCTAGGGGTGATGTAGTGAGAGGGAAAATGTGGACAAATGTGGTTTGAGAGAGGTGGATGCACAATGAGGTAGAGGTAAACAAATGAAGTTGAGAGTGAAGTGTAGACTAAAGCAATGTAGAGAGATAGTGTAGAGGTTCAAAGAGAGAAGCGAAAATGAGAAGGGTATAGAAAGACAGGTCAGGAAATAAGAGTAGTGATGAAGAGAGAAAGATGGTGAGAGACAGAGGGAAAGGCTAGAAAGACAGGGGACATGAACAGAGAAGAGAGGTGTAGTAGAGAGATACAAAGGTGAGATGCAGAAAGGGATGAGGAGTTGAGAGAGAGAGAGAGGATGAGGTAGCAAGAGTTACATGGGGAAGAGAAAGGTAGAGACAGAGGTGGGTTAGAGAGATGTATAAAGAAAGAGGATGACAAAGAAAGGTAAGGTTGAAATGGTGAAATGAAGTGAAGAAGTTACAGTGACAGATAAGATCATGAGGAGGTAATCATAAACAGATAAAAGGGTAGCAATGTAGAGGCAGATACAGAGAGGGGTTGAGTGAAAGGGGAGGTCAAGAGAGGAGGTCATTAGAGTGAGGTAGAGAGTTGTATTGAGAGGTGAGGAAAACGAAGGGGAGATAGAGGTAGTTGCAGTAGATACAGTGGATAGGTACATAGAGATATAAAGATGGGAAAAGACAGACGGGTGAGGTAAAGGAGGGGAGGTTAAGTAAGGAAAGAGACCTGAGATAAAAAATATTTTTCAGTCTAATTGCCACGGACTGACAGAGTGCAAGGAAGAATGACTCGCATGGCAAGCAGTCAAATTAAAATGGAATCTGTCTTTTAATGTACTCTTATTGATGAACTTGTGATTTTCCTTATCACTTTACAGAGAGGTTCTTGGAAGATGGGGGCACTAGGCAATTGTTAACTTCGCCTATGCCTCCTGTGACTGGGTTCAACATTACCTTGTCTTGCCTCATCCCACAACTCCAGCATTCTGTCAACTGGTAAGGCCCTCGCAGACTTCTTAAGTCTAACTTTACGTGAGGAAGGGCGGATCCGTGATACGTTTTCAGGATATCCACATAGGATATGTTTACATACAATTGAAAGAAATGGAACTCATTTGCATATTCAGTGTTTATCCTGAATATCTGGCATGGATCCAGCACTACGTGACTTACAATTTAGGATTCCATAAGACAGAGGTCCAATGTATTGTATAAAAATGTATATCTATATTTATTTTAGAAAGATTTTGTACCAACCTCCCACTACTAAAATGCGATGCATATACTTTTATTCACGGACAACTCTACGCGTTTCAGCTCCACAGAGCTTTGTTCATGGAGAGCAGCCATGTTTTCATCCCAATGTTTATACTACCCAGCAAGTGACACCATTCTATTGATAAAGAAAGCATCCCTCATGTTACCACATTCAATAGCGTTTCCTTATTATACATCTAGCCAACTCATTAATGTTTACAGAAAAATATGCATCTCATCATACTTAAGCAGAAACATGTTAGGATGAATCTCTAAAGAAATACATACATCCTCAACTATTCTTGGGCCACTTAATTCTGTGGGTCAGTGCTTCATTTTACATTTATTTCTGCCAGTGATACCAACTTTTGATATTGTGGCTATTATAACCAAGTGAACAACCTTCAGTCTAATCATTTACTTGATGTATTTCAAGCTGCAGTGAGCGAACTGTGCCTAGTGCCATCGTTCTCCCATAGTACAGTTACTCACAGTTTTTTAATTCCTTTTCGCCTCATGGCAATACATACAGCTACTCCACCATCTTTCATTCATGATAACCATCCGAGCAACCATTTGTCCCATGATTAGTCTTCTATATCTAGCTCCAGTGAGCAAGGTGAACGTCATATCATCAACCTTCTTAGTATTTCATTAAACCATCGTCAGATGATCTCAAAGTCTGTTTAGTACTTGTTGCCTGTAATGGAATTTGTTTTTAAAAGATACAGTAAACCAAAGTATTTTACAAAAATCTCACACGTTGGTCTTGTCAGAAAAAAAGATATTTACTGTATATTATAAATGTATAAATAATTCTTCTTTCGTATTTAATCCTCTGGTGCCTTCGGTCCAAATCTAAGATGTACCTGGACTCCAGTGTCTTTTTGATTCCTTATTGGCCATATATGTTGTAAAATTCTTTTATGTGCCTATAAGATGGTTTTCCCTATTATAAGCATGTAAGATGGTTCTCCCTTCGTATCTTTTCGAGCTTGAAACTACCTACCACATCAGAGCCTCCTCATTGGTTCTTGAATTCTGCAAGAAGCTGAAGACCTGTCTCTTTGAGTAAGGCCCTTCGAGGCAAGCACTACAGACCTAGACAGTGCCAGGATAACCTCACGGGTGATAGGGCGCTATAAAAATCAACATAACATATCATACCATACCAAAACATATCATACTATAACATAACGTAAGATAGCATAACATAATATTATACCACAACTTAACATGCCATAACCAAACATAGACAAGTATACAACATGATCAGGTTTACATGCTAGGATTTTATTTATCCAACAGGGAGGTTAGAGAAAGGTGTAAAATATTCCTAGCAATCTACTCTGTGTTTACTTGCTTTGCAGCTTTTACAGCACTTTAAGCTGTACATCTCTTCAGTCCATTTACAACAATTTGAGCCCAGGTCACTGTGCACCACTTTGTCCTTTAATGCTTGTACATTTCAGTACGTTACAGAGGGTCTTCTAGGTACCAAATGTCCTATCACTGCATTTGATTTTACCACCTTTCAGTGTTTGTTCAAAATTGCTCTCACACTTTCATGTTCAGTACTAAAGGTTATGATCAGGCTTATTGTTTTCTCCTAAATTTTCTTTCTACCAAATAATAGCTCATCTGCGATTCTGTGTACCTCTTTTCACCTTTTCTGCTGCCGTAATTATTGCAGATTGTCTGTAACATTATTCATAGGTGGTGAGATGCACACTGTTCTTTGTTACGCTTTATGTTGTTCATGCTATGTATTCTCCATGCTTGACCATTTCAACTTTATATGGCGTGCAAGCTCGGTGCATGACATTAGCCACTGGGTTTGGGTAGGGTTAACCTGAAAGAGCGGGATAATAACCAAGGGTATTCTGGGACAGGTAGTACAAGAGAATCACAGCAGTAATGAAGGCTACCGGGTAAGATATGGAATCCGTTCCGCAGTTTGGATATAGCTTGCACACACGTGTCAGACCTTTAGTTGTTAATTGAGAGGGGAGATACTAGGTGAAGTGAACTCACAGCAGTGAGAGCAGCTTTTGGGTATAATCGAGGAAAAAGCTTCGGCTCAGCAGAAAAATGACGCAGCGCGGTGGAATTTATTATTTTTTGTGGACATGATGTGAACGTGGGAGTTCGGTTTTTAACTATGAACACATATCACGGTAAGCATAGTGAGGAGTTGGAGTTTAGGGGATGAGGTAGGAGGTGGAGTGGCAACAGATGGGAAAGAGGTTATTGAGAGAAGCAGGGTAGGGTGGTTTCTGAACCAGAGCTGTCCGGGAGTTGGAAATGGCTCACGAAGGTGAGACTGCTGGAAAGGGGAGGTAGTGAATAACCTTTTAAAACTGAATCTGTACAGGCTATGTTTACAAGGTGAATGCATTTAGTTCAAGTTCTGTATTGAGTTTAAGGAACATAACATGTATACTGACCGCAGTGTTATTGAATTCTTGCATTGCAGATACCCCTGATGAAGGGAAATTAATCCCGAAATACATTGGGTGACGCAAATAAAGTCGTGATATGCAGAAACATGTATTCCTCCTGTGTTTGTGCCAACATCATCACATACAGATGAATGAGTAAAATAAATTGAAGAAGAAAAACGTTAAACGAAAACAAGATTAAGTGATAAAATAAGGAGAAAAAAGAGGTGGAATTGAAAATTTGATTTATTGGATTCATATAATCCAGGATTGGGCTGTGCAGCCGGATAGGTTCCATAGAGTGGTTCCTTCGTGTTTAGATTGTCTGTAACCCCAGAACAGTAATCTTTTAACCATTTTGCATTGTCTCTTTACAGTGAGTCCTCATTACTAAATATTTTGTGAGCTCAAAATATTTCATTATATGGTATATTTTCATTCAGGAAAACTTGGTGAAAACAATTGCAATGCAAAACTCTATTCCCTACTATTTCCTTACTATAGATTAGGGTTTCAATCTTTCCTTCTATAATTCATAGTTCCAGATCCAAGAATGTAATTTTGTCCTTACTCACATTAGAGAAGAAATTAAGATTCAAATCATCATTATTTACAGTTTTCACAAATTCCTAAACCTACACCTCTGTTTCCTTCCATGTCAGAACGAGATCTATGTACCTCAGCCATGCCACATTCTTTTCTTCCATTACCCTGTGATGTTATTTAGTCAGCACTAGCTCCTACCTCCTTTCCATGTGCTGATTCCCATAGCTGGGGGTGAAGCAGGCGCCCATAGCAGTTCTGTATAATTGCCTGTGTGTGATGTCACCAATCATAAAAAAGTTGTCATAATTTTCATCAGAATTTGGTAAAGATTCAATAGTCTTGAATGGTATTGATCTCTAAAAGTGTTTTGATGCCTTTAAGCCATCCCCACGATGGATACTCATGTATAAGCAGGGCCACTGGAATCATGTGATTGTGCGGCCGCAGTGATTTTTGCATCATTATAGATTTGCCGCATTTGCCACATAATTCATCATCTGCTGCATAATCTGCAGATTTGAACAAAAGCAATTTTTGTTTCTAGCTCAAGCGGTTCAAAAGTTACAAAAAAAGCAGTGACACATGTCACCGCGTTGTGCAAGGCCCTTTGCAAAGCTGGACTGGTCACCGTTTTGTTGCTTATTGCTACATTTGGGTATTAAACTGGTACTAATGAGATGCAACTAATGCCCAGATAGTGTTACCAATTTTAAAAATGAAGATATAATTAATTAATACCATTACGGAATGTGCTGCATTATGCCGCATAATTTGCCTTTTCTTGATGCATAATTTACTCAACCCTGCCGCATAATTTGGCCCTCTCCTGCCGCATAATTCCAGTGGCCCTGTGCATAAGGAAAGGACATCTAAGGTGACAAACAAAAAGTCACTCTCCCATACAATATCATAAGTCCTACCAAGACAGTCAAATGTATTTTATTTTAAATAGGAGGGTAGTGTCTCCACAAAAGGTCTGAAAAAGTGTTCAACATAAATCGTTATGTTTTCAAAAAGGCTCACTTGAGCAGAAATTATCAGTCTTCCAGGAGGACCTTTTAATTTTTATGTACCTTTGGGAGCATACAGAAGACTCAAATTACTAGAAAATCAACCTTTAAGAAAAAAATACTCTCCTTCCTCAAGGAGGCCCTGTTGGAATCAAACATACAAATCATTCTGAAAATATTTCTGAACCTTATTGTATGTTTCTTTAGATATAGTTTCATAACATACTTCATCCTTAAATTGTTTGTGTGCTTGAATCATATACGTATTTTGGGGGTACAGCACTATGTGTCCCATTTATCCACTGATTTCAGAATTTTGTAGGCCCTTAACAGCCTCATTATACATTTTAACCTGTGGCATGCAGTTTTTTCTTTTCTTTTTTTCCTTTAGTATTCGGTTTCTTCAGATCAGTGATTACTAATTCTTGAAAGGCATCCAATGCATCAAACAGCATTTGAGGTATATTTTTTTAATCAGGTTTGTAGTGAAATATGAAATTAATTTGAGCGATGGATATGCTAGTCTGTTCTTTGTATTGAGAAAGATAGTGGAGGGATGGAAGAGGAAAAGGTTTGCATTTATATAGCGCTTGCTATCCCTGATGAGGTGTTGAAGCGCTTTTCTGTGAGTAGCACGCTACTCGGGAGCCAGAAAAGGATTAGTGGTGAATTAATCTAGGGAAGTATGTAATTTGAGCGGTGGACATGTTAGTCTGTTATTTGGATTGAAGAGGATAGTGGAGAGATGGAAGAGGGAAGGGTTTGCATTTATATAGTGCTTGCTCCCCTTATGTGGAGGTGTAGCACCTTTCGGCGAGCAACAGGCTACTCTGGACCCCAAAAAGGCTTAGTGGTGAATGAGTGTAGGAAAATATGAAATTAATTTGATTTGAGCGGTGGACATGTTAGTCTGTTATTTGGATTGTAAAAGGAACAGTGGAGGGATAGAAGAAGGAAGGGTCTAGACCACGGGTACTCATAGTACGGCCCGCGGGCCGGCGGCGGCCCGGCAAGCCTTCCTTGGCGGCCCGCGGACCTTGCAGATACCTACCTGTGTTTTTTCTTCTTCTTTTTTTTTTTTTTTTTTAAGTGCCAGCAAACACCGCCGGTTGCAGCAGCGCTCTATGGGGGCCGGCGATTCTTTAAAAAACCATTCACTTGTTAATGAGGCTTTGTTGTATTTCACCTCTTTTTAGCGCCCCTGCATCTCCATGCAGGGGCGCTAAGAAGAGGTGAAATACAACAAAGCCTCATTAACAAGTGAATGGTCTTTTAAAGACCTGCGGCTGAGTGTGAGCCCGGGAAGCTGTCTCAGCCCGGGCTGACACACACGCGGGGTGAGGTGACAGAGGGAGGGAGACAGACAGAGAGAGGGAGACAGAGAGAGGGAGACAGACAGAGAGAGGGAGACAGACAGAGAGAGGGAGACAGAGAGAGGGAGACAGACAGAGAGAGGGAGACAGACAGAGAGAGGGAGACAGACAGAGAGAGGGAGAGACAGAGAGAGGGAGACAGAGAGAGAGGGAGACAGAGAGAGAAGGAGACAGAGAGAGAGGGAGAGACAGAGAGGGGGAGACAGAGAGGGGGAGACAGAGAGGGGGAGGGAGACAGAGAGAGGGAGGGAGACAGAGAGAGGGAGGGAGACAGAGAGAGGGAGGGAGACAGAGAGGGAGGGAGACAGAGAGAGAGAGGGAGAGAGAGGGAGACAGAGAGAGGGAGACAGAGGGAGACAGAGAGAGAGGAGGGAGACAGAGAGAGAGGGAGACAGAGAGAGGGAGACAGAGAGAGGGAGACAGAGAGAGGGAGACAGAGGGAGAGGGAGACAAACAGAGTGAGTGAGACAGAGAGGGAGGGACAGAGAGGGAGGGAGAGAGAGGGAGGGAGAGAGAGAGAGGGAGAGAGGGAGAGAGAGAGAGAGGGGGAGAGAGAGGGGGAGAGAGAGAGGTAGAGAGAGAGAGGGAGGGAGACAGAGAGAGGGAGGGAGACAGAGAGGGAGGGAGACAGAGAGAGAGAGGGAGAGAGAGGGAGACAGAGAGAGGGAGACAGAGGGAGACAGAGAGAGAGGAGGGAGACAGAGAGAGAGGGAGACAGAGAGAGGGGGAGACAGAGAGAGGGGGAGACAGAGAGGGGGAGACAGAGAGGGGGAGACAGAGAGGGGGAGACAGAGAGAGGGAAACAGAGGGAAACAGAGAGGGACAGACCGAGGGAGACAGACAGAGGGATACAGAGAGAGGGAGGGAGAGAGAGGGAGGGGGACAGAGAGAGGGAGGGAGACAGAGAGGGAGGGAGACAGAGAGAGGGAGGGAGACAGAGAGAGGGAGGGAGACAGAGAGGGAGGGAGGGAGACAGAGAGAGGGAGGGAGACAGAGAGGGAGGGAGACAGAGAGAGGGAGGGAGACAGAGAGAGGGAGACAGAGAGAGGGAGACAGAGAGAGGGAGACAGAGAGGGAGACAGAGAGAGGGAGACAGAGAGAGGGAGACAGAGAGGGAGACAGAGAGAGGGAGACAGAGAGAGGGAGACAGAGAGAGGGAGACAGAGGGAGAGGGAGACAAACAGAGTGAGTGAGACAGAGAGGGAGGGACAGAGAGGGAGGGAGAGAGAGGGAGGGAGAGAGAGAGGGAGAGAGGGAGAGAGAGAGGGGGAGAGAGAGGGGGAGAGAGAGAGATAGAGAGAGAGGGAGGGAGAGAGAGAGGTAGAGAGAGAGAGGGAGGGAGAGAGAGAGAGGGAGGGAGACGGAGAGAGAGGGAGGGAGACGGAGAGAGAGGGAGGGAGACGGAGAGAGAGGGAGGGAGACAGAGAGAGAGGGAGGGAGACGGAGAGAGGGAGAGGGAGGGAGAGATAGAGAGAGGGAAGGAGACAGAGCGAGAGAGAGAGAGATAGATAGAGAGAGAGAGATGTGTGTATGCTGGGTCTGGTGGCTCAGTGGACGAAGGAGTCCGCTGCAGGGGCCTGTGTTCAACCTCATGGTCATAGTTATTTTTTTTTGCTCTAGCTCCGCCCCCTCCCCCACTGACCCCGCCCCCACCGGTGCGGCCCTCGGCCACAAACCACACTGTAAATTTGGCCCCCGAGAGAAAGTTTGTGAGTACCCATGGTCTAGACATTTCTTTTTTTTAGCTTATATCGGTAGGAGAGGGTTTGGGATGAGTAAAGGGAAGGTGGAAGGGGAAAAGGTCAGAGGGAAGGGTTTAGAAAGGCTTGATTGGGAGATCTGAATAGTGAGAGGTATGAGATGATGCAAGGAGGGGGAGAGGAGCCTAGAAAGGTTTATTTTGGATCATAATAGTGGTATGGGGTTTGTGATGAATGGGAGAGTTGACGTAGATGATATATTGAGACAGGTATTGGGTGAGAAATAGGGTAGTGCATTGGAAAGAGTAGTAGAATGAGGTTTGAGATGAGTCAGAGTTGAGGTAGAGGATATAGTGAGAGCGGTATAGGCTGGAATAGGATAGTGCCTTGGAGAAAGTAGTGGAATGAGGTTTGAGATGAGTCAGAGTGGAGGTAGAGGATATATTGCGAGAGATATAGGGTAGTGCATTGGATATGCTGAATTAGAAGCAAAGTAATAAATATAAATATACATAAGTACATGGAAGGTATAACATAAGTACATGGAAGGTATTTGTATAAGGAAGGTAGTATATGTAGATTAAAGTTGCATTTAATAAAGTCAGACTTTCAAGTGTTGCTGTACTTTAATTTTTTTTTCTTTTTTGTAATTCAATAGTGAAGCAATTGTAGATAAATAGTTATGATAAAAGATTTACTTGTTTATGCAATCACTTATCAACATATAGATATATCAATCCTGGTCTAGGAATAATTAAAACATGTTTCTGGGCAAAAAAATAATCCTAATGATAGGATCTGTTTTTCATCCTCTGTGAGCATTTTGTCACTCAAATGTATAATTACAAATTCATCCAAATTTTTAATACCTTTCTTAACATAATTAAATGATGTTTCTTCATCTTACCTTTCCCCCGGTCTGTTGTCCTCTTTTGTCTTCTTCCTCGATCACCCTTTGTTGTCATCTTTTTCTTGTATTCTTTTGTATTGCCCCCTCCTTTAATTTAAATGGGGTTATTTTTTCACATGGATCATTCTGAATTAGTTTAAAATAGATAAATATGCTTTGTATGCTTCTTGATGTTCCCTCCCCTAAATCCGTTTCCATTTTGGAACTCACATCAGAGCTTAGATCATTTGAGGTAGAGGGTTTGTGTCTTTGTCAAGTTCTCTCTATTGTTTATTCTTTTTGTGAAGAGTCAAACGTCCAGGCAACGTTATATAACTTCCTTTGTTCATAGTCTTGCTTATCTTTTTGATATTTCAAAATTTTCTTTTCTTTTATGTCATCCTCAATCTTTGTCAATATCTTTTCCATTTCTTTATAAGCAGTGTAAATTTGTTCTTTATCAGAGTCTTTTACCAAATCTATCTTTAATTCATCTATTTCCTTTAGTATGTTCACCCTACTAGTGATAGAATATTTCATCAGCATCTTTAACATTTGGAGAGATGATCCTGCATTTTTCTTTTCCCATTGTATCCTCATTTCTGGATTGGAATTTTCATAACTCTGAATCTTCATAGCTATGAATTGTTAGAATTCCCAGTCTTCTTGACATTCTCTCTACATCTATGTACTTCTGTAATGAAGTGCTCTCCCTCCATTTCATCATCTCTAACTTTCATAGTTATTCCAATATCTGAAGTTTTTTGACTAGCGCCCGAATTCGAGCTGCTGATGCTCCAGTTATCTTTCACCTGTGTTCCCGTTGGGTTACTATTTCTAAACAATTTTTAAACTGCTTCCTGTCTTTTTCCGAGCTTGTTCTCCGGCATTTTGGTTTTATTAAGTCAACGCGCCATTCTACTGGATACATTAAAATTATAACAGTGTGCATTCAAAATATCAGCCCACTCCTATAAAGAGTTCTCGGTTTAGCAAGTGTATGATGTAAGATTTATCAACGTAGGTGAACGTGCTGTAAATAGAGCACTCTCCAGTTTGCTTCCTTAGAGACCACAACCACTGAGATATATAGTCCGCAGATCGATGCTGCGCCAGCACACGCTATGAGTGTGGGTGGACTCCCTTTCACCTTTCTGTTTATCTGCCATATTAAGGATGAATCTTATTACTGTGTGGTATCGTAATGCCACAAGAACTCAAAGGTGTTGTCATATCACTTCCACAACATCATTTCCACACACACTTGCACTTTCTTATTTGCTTGCATATAGGGAATGCATAACGGTCCAAATGATTCCTGTTTTAGCAATTATCCTGTTTGTCTGGCGTTGCTTTGCTATCGAAACAGTCCAAATTTTGCAGACAATTGTACAATTTCATACATTACCATACTCCATTCTATTGTGAATACCAGAAAGCTTTGGCTAGTAATTATAACAATGTCTCCACTCCAGTTAAATAACGCATCCACCAGTAATTCTAGTTTTTCAGCCTGCTACATCCAAGCGAGTATATAGGAGCCCCAGATGGCTTTACATTTCATTGTGCCAAGGTTGAATGCCATGAGGCCAAAAGCTGAGCGGTTTGTGAATTTCACCTGAACCATGGATGGCAATATGGGACTAAATTAAACATTTTAACCATGTATTTTTTCAATTGCATGATTATATTGGGCAGACAACTGAAGTGATCACTGTATTTTGTGTAAAATAAGAGCTGACCCCTGAATCCTTAATCTGTATTTCACATATGCCCCTCCCAGAGATTCGCCAGAAATATACTAGGACCTGCTAGCTATGCTTATTCCTATGACTGGCTTGTTTATTATTGCAGGGGAGTTTTTTTGTATTATCCGTTCAATCCTGAATACTACCAACAAAGTTGCGCTCAGGGATATGCTAAGCTTTACGAGCCATAGCTTCACTTCTTAAGGCCTTCAGCCCGGATGATCCCTGGAGCCACAAAAACCCGGAATCAAATCAATTTATCTTCTTTTCACCTATTCAATGCCAATATTCTTTCGTAGACTGCTTCTTGTCTTGCAAATCTCTAGCTGAATCCAATTTCATCTAATCATTCTTTCCTATCATGGGCCCCTTACAAGGGATCTACAGATCCCGGATTTTTCTGCCACTATGAAATCATGGACCATCAATCACACTTTGTTCTTAGAGGATTTCTGTATTACTGGAGGAAGAGATTTTAATATCCAACTTTCTATATTTTAACCGTCACACTGCCTTTTAGTCCATGGTCTTGGATGTTCTAAAGGCTGGCATCTGCTAGGGGCTTGGAAAGTCAAACTTTCTAAAACAGAAGAATTACTTCTTTGGAACCAAATGTAATAGTTAGAAGGGACCTATAACTTACTTGTTCAAAGGGAAAGCTCAAATAAAACACCATATATGGTCTAAAAAGTATTTCAGCACTAGCATGTTTTTCCATGCTGCATTTGAAGCCATTTCTGCTGCTACTACAACAAACCATACAATAGCATCAATTTTCCTTTACCAGAGAGAATCCAAAGTCATGGCATATCTGGAAATGTTTTTATCAGTGGCACGTGAATTTGGCTTGATGAAGATAAAGCACAAATCCTTCTAGCAGGTTGATTAGGTTCTTCAGATTGTCTTTTTCATAAACTTGTGGTTAGTAAATTGAAGTATCTAGCGGTTTGGCTAACAAGACTGTTTGATCTAGATAAGCATACCAGATATAAAGCCGCCCTCCAGGATTCTAGCCAGTCACTATAGAATAGTTAGTTGGTCAAATTAACCTTATCAATATGGTACTTTTACCCAAAACACCAAAGAGTTTGTATATATTTAGGACTTTACTGGTGTATGTCCCCGAGTCCTTTTTTTAAACAACTAGATGCAGTCCTGGTTTTCTTTGTATTAGTACACAAAAAAATCTATTTCTCAATACAGTTTCTCCAGTTCCCTTCATTAGCGGAAGCTAGGGCCTTCCTAATTTTCAGTAATATTAGTTGGCTGCATTAGCTGGAAAAAATGATACTATTAGTCTGGAATAATTCTTTAATATCAACTTTTATATACGTATATTTCAAGGCATGCTGCGTCTTTTTTTTTTGTTCAGATTTGCCAATCCTATGTGTCATCACTGACATGTTAGATTTAAAGTTGTAATGGCTTTCTGCCATGTTTGGTAGGATATCTGTCGATAATCTGTTATTTCTATGCTACATGGATGTTACCCCATTTGGAACAGCCCAACACTATGCAAAATGTTTTGAGTTCCTCAGTGATCTCTATGGCTTAAGTCTAAACTTTAATTTGTTTATCAGTTATTTTGGCGTGGCTCCTTTAAATCCTTCCAGGAGATTGAAGTCCGATTCAATATTCGGTTTTTCAAATACTTAACAACTCGAGACATCCGCTGGGGGGCTTGGAAAGTTAAGCTTTCTAAAACAGAAGAATCTTTCACAGCGACCTATAACTTGCTTGTTCAAGAGAAAGTGCGAATAAAACACCAGATTAATGTCAATCTTCTGATGCAGATTTCAACCCTTTGTTAAAACCAACTATATATTCAATTGTATATAGAAATCCCAATACAAAATGTCCTACTTCTTTCAGCTTTACATTACCACAATAGAAAACATCCTTGCAGATTGGGCCAAGAAATGGTCCATATGGCTTGACAAGGACATTAATCAGGACATTTTCATGGACTCTCTTATGAAGGCACTATATGTCAGGGCAGTGACTACATTTAAACTCAATCATATGATTGTTTATTTGACTTTTGCATCACTCCATCTAAGATTCTCAGATGAAATTCCGAAGTGGATATGCTCAGACACTGCCAATTCTAAGAATAGGAATCATTTTTACATGTTCGCTTCCCACCCTATCTTTAAGCCCTATTGATGACAAGTTTTTATTAGAATCTGCTGGGCTCTCAGCACACATGTTCTGCCTCAAAAATTGCTAATTATTGTTCGGAATTACAACTACAATTCAAAATAACTTTGTCTTTTTTTGGTATCTTTAAATACCTTTTTAAAAAAAAAACTTTATTTGTCATTTTTATATAACACAACTACAACAACAAATTGGCATTGACATGACGTACAGTAATATACCGTTGATAGCACTGGTGACACAAGTACAGAAGGCAGCCTGCGGGGAAGAAAAGACACAATGGGGGACAATATTCGTGGAGAAACAGGCTACAATGCAAAAAAGGAAAGCTTAGGACAAGCACAGTGCACAATGTGCAGCACACCGAGGGCAACCCCCGGCCCCTCAATTCAGTTAGGTGTTTCATCGTCATCGGACCCGCTCCCCCCACCATCAGTGCTGTCCGGAGAGGAGGGCCCTCCCTCCGCCAGCCCAGAAGTGCACATTTCGCGCCAGACCAGTAGGTCGTCCTCCAGCTTCACATCCCTTCGGGTGAGTTTCATGTGAGCTTCTTCCGCTAGAGACCACTCCCTAACATCCCTAAGCCAGATAGGGACCTCTGGGCTCAACTGCCCCATCCAAGTAATTGCTATCCTGCGTCTAGCAAGCACCAGCATTAATTGCAGGAGCTTATAGGGAAGTTTCTTTGTTTTAGGTTTCCGGACAGACGCCAGCAAGCAACTCAAGGGTGCTATTTCCACCTGGATACCTGTTACAGTGATAATCTTGCTCACCACCGCTACCCAGACCTGTTGAACCCTGGGACAATCCCATGCCATATGTAAAAAACCTGCTTTCTCCGCAGCGCATCTAGGGCAGCGGTCTCCCCTGTCACCTGGAAGACGGCTCAGAGATACCGGGGTGAGGTAGGTGCGGTGCAGAAAGTTAAAGTGCGTCAATTTAAATCTGGCGTTACAGGAGACTGTACGTGTGATGGAGCCTATGTGTGCCCATTGTTTCTCGCCCAGGTGGACCCCAAGGTCTGCCTCCCAGGCCGCCCGCGATGGTGGGACCGGGGGGGTGGAGTCCTGCTTCATAGCCGCGTAGAGAAGGGAGATCAATTTGCGACCCAAACCACATGTAAGTAGAATATCAAGGGTGTGGGTCGGGGTAGGAATATCTGGGTACTGAGGCCAGGTGGTTTTCACCACATCTTGGAGTCCGCGATAGTGTAGAAACTGTCCTTGGCCTAGGCCAAAGCTCTCCTCCGCCTGTTCAAAAGTAAGGAAAGTCTCACTGGGAAAGAGGTCTGCCAGTACCTCGCATCCACCCTCCCTCCAAGATTGAAAGGACATGTATTGTCCCATGTCTATAAAGGGAGCCAATATCCAAATCGAAAGCTCCCTATGGAAGGGGGCCCTTCGTAAGATCCTCTCCGCAAATCGTTGCCACACACCTGCAGTGTGTCGTACGAGGTAGGGAAGAGATGCCCCTGACCCCCTGCCCCGCATCAACGCCTCCTGTAATGCCGGTGTATCCGCTCTGCCAGAGAAGAGGCGTTTCTCCCAGTTATCCTCATCTGTGAGCCACCGCGCCGCAGGCTGTAATTGGGCCGCGTAGTAGTATAGGTCGAAGCGTGGGGCTTCCAGCCCACCCTCCTCATAACTTCGTGAGATAGTCTTGAGAGCTACCCTGCTGCGGCGGCCCGCCCACAGGAGGGACGTAAGTAACGTGTCCAATGTTTTAAAGACGCGCGAAGGCAATGGGCATAAAGAGTTCTGAAGGACGTAGAGTATCCTAGGGAGCATCACCATCTTAGAGATGGCCAACCTGCCCATTAAGGACAGGGGGAGAGTATTCCAAAAGGTCACCAATTGCCGCAAAGAAGCAAGGGTGCGGTCGACATTCCGGGTCAACGCCTGCGCGTCTGTCGGGGCCACCTGGATCCCCAAGTAACGAAAGCCCGCCGGTTCCCAGCGCAGTCCCAAGTCCGGTAGCTCTTCCGAGGGCACAGAGGTCAATCCTGCCAGCGGGAAGACCAGGGACTTGCCGCGGTTAAGCCGCAGGCCTGAGACCTCTCCAAACCGGTCCAACTGGTGCAGTAATATCGGCAATGCGTCCCGGGGAGAAGCCAAGTAAAAGAGGGCATCGTCCGCATAGAGGGAGATAACGTGGCTCGTGTCGCCTACCCTGATCCCCCATTTGCCCATCTCGGCCCTGATCCGGACCGCAAAAGGTTCAATAGCCAGGGCGAACAACAAGGGCGAAAGGGGCACCCCTGACGAGTGCCCCGACCCAGTTGCCAATCCTCCGAGCGCGCGCCCGCAAGTTTAACCCTCGCGCGGGGTGCCGTATAGAGGATACGAATCCAACGACAGAAGTTGGGACCCAACCCTGCAGCGTGGAGAACCTCAAGGAGATATCCCCAATCTACCGTGTCGAACGCCTTGGCGAGGTCAATAGAGACCAGGACCAACTGGTCCTCCCGGTCACGTACCTCATGGAGGACATGATTGAGCCGGCGTAGATTCATGGCCGTATTGCGTCCTGGTATGAACCCACACTGGTCTTCGTGGACCAAACGAGGCATGTAGGGCGCCAAACGGGTAGCTAAAAGTTTGGATAAGATTTTGACATCCGTATTGATCATGGTGATCGGTCGATACGATGAGGGCTCGTGAACATCCCCTCCTGGCTTCGGGATCATACAGATTTCCCCCTGTGACATACTGGGTGGGAGTTGTCCATTCTCAAAAGCTTCAAGATAGACCTGCAGCAAGAGACGGGGAGAGTAGCCGCGAATGCCTGATAAAATTCCGGTGGGAACCCATCACTACCCGGGGACTTGGCACGTGGAAGGTGCTGCAGAGCGGACTGTACCTCCCCCAACGTTAGGGGTACATCAAGTTCCTTCCGCGTTGGTTCAGGGATAGATCGTAGGGTCAGGTCCTGGAGATAAGGGAGATAAGCGGCCTCGGTGATGGCAGGGTCCGCAGCATACACTGCCTGCAGATGTGATCGTAGGACTCGCAACAGCCCCACTTCCGAATGGACAAGGCCGCCCGCGGGCTCCCTCAAAGCCACAATCGCCGCCGGGGCGTGTTCCTGTCGCAGCACCCATGCCAAGAGACGGCTCGATTTGTCCCCCTCTCTATGAAGGCGCTGTCTGTAATTCGTGAGTGTATATTTGTCGAGTCTATCCCAAATGTCGTGGATGCGCTCCCGGATGCCATGTTCCCCATCCACCCCCCCCGTGCCTAGTGTCGCGGAGGTCTGTACCTCCAAGAGGCGACGTTCCTCTCCCTGGAGCTCGCGTTGGAGCTGCTTCCGCACCCCACATGTGAGGCTCATACATTCCCCTCTCACTACAGCCTTCAGGGCGTCCCATTTCGTAGCTAGAGACAGGTCCGGCTCGTTCCAATTGAGGTCAATATAATCCGTTATGGCGGTTGCTAGATGGTGTTTCCCCACAGGGTCCTCGAGGACCTCTGCCGGGAGCCTCCAGATTCGTGGACGGTTAACCGGGCGGCCCCAACCAACCACACATGCGACCGGGGAATGATCAGATAGGAATCGCGCGTGATAGGTCACCTCGAGGGACATGGCCATGCTCGGGTTTGCGATTAAGAACCGGTCTAAGCGACTGTATGTATTGTGAGTGGGTGAGAAACAAGTGTAGGCTTTCTGAGTGGGGTGCCCATGGCGCCATATATCCTGAGCCCCAATATTTTCCATGACCTCACGGAGTTTCACCGTCATCCTTGGTTTTGTTCCAGTACGGGGTGGGGACCTATCTAGGTCGGAGTCCAGGACGCAGTTAAAGTCTCCCATCCAGATCAACGGGACCTCTAATTCGGACACCAGGACCTCCTGCAGGGATTGAAAAAAGTCTGGGTCATCGGTGTTGGGTGCATAGATATTCATGATTGCAATGTCTCTCCCGTCAAGCTTAGCTCTGAGGAGCAAATATCTCCCATGAATATCAGCTTCTACATACTGGAGGGCAAACGGGGTCCCCGGGGCCACCCAAACAAGGACTCCCCTGGCGTAGGAAGAGAAGGAGGAGTGAAAAACCTGACCCCGCCATTTCTTCGCTAATTTCTGAGCCCCTTCGTCGGTGAGATGCGTCTCCTGGAGGCACGCTATCGAGACCTGGTGTCTGCGGAGGAAGGATAAAACTCTGTATCTCTTAGTGCACGTGCCCAGTCCCCTCACATTCCAGCTTAAAAATTTAAATCCCCTGGATGTTAAGGTGGCCATATGTCATGTGTTCTCCGCCCCGTGCTGCCCTGCACCCCCCGAGCCTCCGGATCTGTACGTACAATGCCTAAAAAAGAACCCCAACACTCCCACCTAAAAGAACCCACCCCCTCCCCCGAGCAATTTACTGACAACACGCGCAGAAATGCCCTTCCCACGCTGGCGCCAGGACGTGCACAGCTGCCCCAATAGCCCAACCAGGGCCAAAGTTACAATGCAAAGAAAAAACCACATAGAAAACACCCCCCCCAATTCGGACTCCCGACGCAGGCCAGCCACCTCTTAACCTACGGTCATAACCGTTCCGCCCCAACTAGCATGTAAAGCCACAGGACCAAATTAAGTGGCAGCGCCCACAAGGCTCAGCCGCCATATTCTCAGCTGAACGTTCCCACCCAAGCCCCCCAGGAAGGGAGAAGAGAAAAGAAACAGGCCAATAAAGGGGTAAAGGAAAGAGGTGAGGAGGAAAGAGAGAAAGCGAGGCCAGACAGAGACATTAGCACCGCAGGCATGTCTCCAAGGGCTCTGCGATACCATAAGCATTGGGCCCCTAATGTCCGGCCTTCTGCCGCCCCAGCCTCATGAGCAAGGAAACAGGAAAGAAAGAGTAGGGTACCATCTTCAAGCCGGGTCTGTTAATAACGTAGGTGGGTCCATGACAGTCTCTGGGACCTCATGACTAGGCGACGGGAGAGTCTCTGGCACCAGTCTCCCTTCAGATGTTACCATCGCCGGCTGTGAGGAGAGCCTTCTGGATCCGAAGAGTCCACTCGCAGGGCTCCATCGTCTCCCACCGTGATCCGTCGGTGCTCCTCTTGGGCATCGCCCGCTGAGCGATGCCTGCGCCTGGACCTGCGGCTTCTCGGGCGTCTGATCCCCCAGTTGCTCCGGGAACCTCTTTGTTCATGCTGCGGGAGGGCCTCTCCTCTGACCTCAAGCCACTCCCACACCGCCTCCGGGGAATCAAAGAAATGAGCCCTGCCCAGGGCTATCACCTTAAGTTTCGCAGGATACAGTAACATGTACTGGAGGTGAAGTTCCCGTAGGCGCTGTTTGATACCCAGGAAAGATTTCCGTTGTTCTTGGACTTGGCGGGTGTAGTCCGGATAGATGGAGACTTTAGCGTTATCGAAGGTGAGGTCTTTCGATTCTCTTGCCGCTTTCAAAATACAGTCTCTATCTCGATAGTTCAGAATTTTGGCAATGAGTGCCCGAGGAGGCGCCCCGGGGCGGCGGCGGGACCAGCGCCCGATGGGCTCGCTCTATCACGAATACATCAGAGAGGCCCACGGGGCATAATTTAGTGCGTACCCAGTTCTCTAGAAATCGCTCCGCATTTCCCTGTTCCGCGCGTTCTGGAATACCTAGGACCCTGATGTTGCTTCGACGGGCCCTACCTTCCGCTTCCTCCGCTCGGCGCTCCAACGCCCCGGTAGTCTGGGTGAGCTGAGAGACCTGCTGTTTCAGGGAGGCCACATCCCCACGAAGCTGTACAATGTCTCCCTCCGCCGTTGAGACCTTATCCGCCACCTTTCGAAGATCAGCTCGCAACAGGTTCACATCGATGGAGACTGTCTCTATTTGTTTCTCTAGGGCAGTGCGGGATCCCTGTATCGCCTCCAAGAGTTCAGCTCGAGACGGCTCATCCCCGTCTCCATCCAGTCCCGACTGGCGCGTGATGCGCTGCGTGGGGATGCGTTGTGTGGTATACTGCGTAATAGTGTTGGGGTTAGAGGCACGGGGCACCTTGTCCTTACCCATGTCGCAGTCAACTAAGGATCCTGCAGGGGTCGCAGTCCCCAGGCCTAGATTCACCTCGGAAGGCCTCTGTCACCACGCACACGACAGTCTCACAGGCGGATCCTCCGGCGGCGTGGGGGATCGCAGTTCCCAGCGCACCAGGACCAGGCCGACCCGGAGGGCCAACCACGAGCCCAGGACCACAGGGAGGCACGCGTGGTCAATGTCCCAGGGATCCAGCCGGTGGTCCCCGCCCCAGGGCAGGGAGGGCTCTTCCCCCCACACAGCAGTCGCCTCCAGGCAGAGATTAGATAAGGCCTGCTAGGGCCGTAAAGTACTGGCAGGGCAGGCCAGTCATGTGCCACAAGAAGGGGGGCCCACAAGTCGGTCCGTCTCACCTCGTCGCCGGCTCCCCGATCCAGCAGGTGTCACCTCACGGAGTCACAGGTGCTCCACTCCCGTCAGGAGGATAAGCGACCACCCGATATCCCAGGGCGGCCGCCTCCAGCCGGCACGGAGGCGCAGGTCCAGAGCGCGATGCGGGACGCCCGCCGCGCACCCGACACTCAACAGGCGCCGAGTCCACAAGGTCAGGCAGGGGCAGGTCCGGACCCTCAATGCATCTCCGGCGGGGACGGCACCCTCCGCCGGGCCTCCCGTCGCGATGTCCGGCGCGGCGCAGGCGGGTGGAGGCCGGATCCCGGCCTCGCGTGAATACGGGCTGGTAGTGCGGCGGGCGCTGAAGGCACAGTGCCGCCCCCAGGCTGGCACCCGATCTCCTTCCCCCTCCAAGGGGGCTCAGCCGCCGGTAGGATCCTCGCTGGGATCTATCTAGGGACAGTGCGCCAGGGCCCGGCTCCCCCCCACAGGCACTGGGGCCACCAGGGCAGGCAGAGGCCGGTCCGGGCCTCCGATGGTATGTTCACGGGGGCGGAACGTCCCGCAGGGCCCCCCGCCGCGATGTCCGGCGCAGATCAGGTAGATGCGGGCCGCAGCCCCGGCCTCGCGTGGAATCGGGTCACGAGCGCGGCGGGTTCAGAACGCGCCGCGCCGCCCCCAGCCCGGTCTCCGGCCCCACTCCCCCTCCAAGGGGCACCAGCTACGATCGGTGTCTCCACCGCATAGAATCTACACGCGTGGGCGGCGGTAGAAAGGATGATGCAGGATTAATTGGGCTGGCCGGTCGGGAGCCGAAGGAGCTCACGTCCTGTCGGCCATGCTGCTTGGCCACGCCCCCCTTTAAATACCTTTAAACTGCCTGCCACTGCCGGGGCTCTATTCATTCAGATCCTAACTCCTGGATGCAAGAACCTATAGATACATCACAATCCAAAATATGGCAGCATTTGGGGTATTTTCAACAAATTGACTTTTATGAAACCTATAACAACTTAAAAAGTAGAAGAAAAATACAGGAAGGAGAAAGAATAAAGAGGGGGAGGGAATCAAAAAAAGAAAAATAACTTTGCAAGCACCCCATCCTCCCCTTTTTTCTCACTCCCCCCATTCTATCCTTTTTCATCTTTCGCCCATACCCTAGCAGTAAGGATATCCTTGATGGTAAGTCTGTAAAAGATACGTATATGATGTGACATTGAACTGACAATGCTATGAAATCCTTTACGTTTTCTCATTTTCTCCAACAAAAACTAAATAGAATACAAAAAGTTTGTGGAGCCTGTTGTCATATTCAAGCTACACTGCAGAGTCTCCTTTTCATCGATAATAGAATTTTTCACGCAGGGTGTTCTGATGTTTTGACTTCTCTCAAGGCATGTAATCTATTATTGTGGCAGTGTTCCCATGTGTAAATACTTAATATCATTATTTTTTTAATTAAAAATGTAGTAATTAATGCATATTTTGTCATTTATAACTACAGTTCAAATGCCAAATCCCATCTTGGGGCAATCTGTGAGCATTTAAAAAGAGGATGGTGGGGGCACCAGTTTTAGTTAGCTCAGCAAACTATAATTAGTGAATAAGTTTGTTACTTTTAGTTTAAATGTTACTTTTTAACTGACATTTTCACCTAAGTATAACATAATTTTAACCTTTGGTTTTCTCAGTACATTTCTGAAGTTTTTTTATTGTAAAATAAAATATTATTATCATAATCAACCATAATGTCACTTCAACCTTATTTTATTTTTTGCGAATTTCCATGGTGTTTTTTTAACATAATGTATGATCTTATTACCATACTCTACCCCCACTGGCGGCCATTCTCCTATAGCCCACAGCCTTCACCCATGCACAGTGTGGGACTGGGCAAATGGCCTGGCTTGCAGTCAGGCCATTCACCTAGGCTCCTTCGGGCCACCAACCTCTCCGCAAATAACCATCCCTTATTTTTTGAGTAATTCTTTTTCCCCGAACCGCTGAACTCCCTCATCTGAATCACGGCAACCTCCAAAATATTTGTTTACATTTTGGATCGAAGGGGGGTTCCTTTGGAACCGGTCCACAAGGGCTAGGGTGTCAGGATATCCTTCCCCCTTAAGTTCTTTTTTAAATTCAGGACACTGGGAATACATCCCCGAGTCCTGTAATGACAGCCCCACAACATTTCTGTTTATGTTGCAGCCAGAAATGCTTGCTCCAAAAAGCCCTTCAGTCAAACAGAATGCTTGAATTTCTTAATTCAAGCCCAACTGTCAATATATGTATACGTTTTGAACCTTAATTTGTCAAAAACTACTGAATGGATTGGCACCAAATTACAAAAAGCTGCTTTCTGAGTAAAGATCTAGCTTTCTGACATATTTGGTGTACCTCCGTTCATTAGTTTTGGCTATAGCACTGTCTAAAATTCCTAATGGAAATTGCACGGGAAATTACTTTTTGGGACTCCATTTTCATGGGCCCCACTTCACGGATCACCCTGAAGCTTTCCAGGAAGGAGCTAAGGTGAATAAACTTTTTTTCTGGAAAGTTTTGTGAAGATTCATCTAATGGCGTCAAAGTTTTTTTTATCAAAACAAAAAAAACACTCTTCCTATGAAAAGTGTACCCGAACTATAACTGCACAGTTGTGAATATATACAACATGAGTTTCTGCTATACACTGGTGATGGAGTTTTGGTAGGTGAGGTTGGAGTTTCCATTGAAGGTTCTACTAATAACTTTATTGCTATTTGATGAATCAACACAACAACTTTCCAAAAAAGTGGTTATTTGATTTGGATTCGGCATAGCAAGTTGTGTGCTGATTTGCCATGGGTGTGCGAGGTTAAAAATTAAGTGCGTACTTTATTACAGAAAAAAAAAACATGGAGAAGAAGTACACCAAACCTAGCATACACTAAAACGTTACTTTTGGAAGTGCCTTGGTTTAATTTGATGTAATCCATCCAGCCATTTTTGAGAAATTAGTGTTATAAAAGATGTGTAGTGTGGGATCGAAAGGGTTAAAGTTATCTAGCAGGTGAAAATGTGTTTTTGAATTGCTGATAACATTAGCACCTTTACATGAATTTGCACACAAATTTAAATTTGTGCTGATTAATCAAGTGCAAGAGCAAACTCAATTGAAAAAAAGTGTTTCTTTGGTGATAACTGTGGCTTCATTTGATGAATCCAAATATTCTGTGGGTATGGCGGCTAGTTTTTTGCAACGTCATCAACTAGAGGGTGCAAAGTTAAAAGGTGGAGTAAATTATTTTCACGTGGTAATAACTTTGGTGCTGTTTACTAAATCTGCACAAAATGTGGCATGAAGCTAAAACTTTTCTCAGGGAAGTGTCTTTGCTTGGTGTGGTGTAAATATGCTCAGTACATTTTGGGAAATTCGAATACCAAAAATGTATCTGGTGTGCTTTAAAGGGTTAAAAGATTGATATACCTGGACCATCACATGAAACAGGGCTTGGTCCTTGCATGCAGTTAAAAAAAAACATACAGTAGAGCAAAAAAGGGACAGGAAGAGTATGCCCTGACCCACTGGCTCATGTGGGTTGTGGGAGGGTTCCAAAGATATACCTCTTTCTTTAAAAATCTTTAAGCTTTAGAGCGAGGCTGGATTAGGGTTCACAATCCCAGATGCAACACAAAATGCAATACCAGACTCCTCACAATATTTACAGCCATAAGTGACAACACATAAGAGCACAACATGAAATAAAACATTCTCAAACCAATCAATGGTACCAAATTCATAGTCGTCCTCATTGATTGTGTCGATGGTAATGTGATGTGTAATCAAAACTAAAAGATCATTTATGACATTTGTCATTCTGTCTGTCCCATCAAAAGCAAGATGACGAGCATTGCACTTTATGTGCGAGTTATGGTTTGTGTAGCTGTTTTGCAAGTGATGGATTGGGGACTTAATCATACTAAATAATATTAGTGGATTTCTGTTTTATTCCACAACCATTACTGTACTTTAAGTGTGTTTATTAAATTGAACACACACACACTCACACCCCCCGGGTCTGGCTCAGATCTGCGAGCCTGTGCTCAAGCCGAGCCCTGAAAATGTTTATTCCTTAAGCGTCAGAGGCTTTGGCATTAATACGTCACATTACAGCACTGCACTGAGAAGTACTTTGTTAAAAGTGATAATTTTTAAACATGAACTTTTAAAGAACAAGGAGGCAAGAGAATTGTCATGTAAACTCTGTACTGCCCCAGATTATTTTTGAGTAACCTTCCTTATGTTAGGCTTTGTTTTTACCACTTTGTGCACTTTTCAGTAGTTTTTATGTAGCACGAACTCGACCTGAAGGTATTGGAGCGCTTCACAGAAGCACCCATTACATTACACAAGGACACTATTCATCGTTTATAGAGATGGGGAAATGAAGTGATTTGCCCAGAATCACAGGGTGTTGAGCCAATGCCGAGACTTGAACCGGGTTGCCCAGGTCCAAAGTCACAGCTCTGATGCCGCATCTAGGGTATGGGAAGGGAGGCAGGCAGAAACCACATAAAAGCTTGGCTCGTTATGGGCTCGAGGTTCTAACAAGACTTTGAGCTGAGCCAGAGCCAGGCTTCAGGTTCGAGTCTGGCTTGAGCTTTCATTTGCCCGCCCACCTCTATTACCTTGTGGCGGTCAACACTGGTTAGTTATATATAGGACCACTTTACTATAGGATATTGTTTTTTTGGTTTGATTAGAACTTTGGTGCCGTTTGACGAACCTTCACAAAACTTTCCAAAAAGGGTCTCATCCACCCCAACTTCTTCCTGGAAAGTTTTAGGGTGCTCTGTCAAGTGGGGATAAAGATAGCGTCCAAAAATGTGTTCTCCCCAAGACACAGCTACAGCCAAAATTAATGAATTAAATTAAACCAAATTTGGCAGACCGCTAGATCTTGGTTCAGAAAGCTTACTTTTTTTGTGATTTGGTGCAAATCCGTTCACTAGTTTTGGAGAATGTAAGGTTCCAAATATCAGTATATTTCACGCCGGGGAGCCGAAAGATCTAGAGATAATATCTGATGGCTGCCATCACATCAACAAAGATGTGGTGGCAGAAGTTTTAAGACTTGGGGGCTCAGTCCCCTGTTCTGGCAAAAAGTAAAGAAAAAACATATAGGGGCAGGGCAGGGATATCCTGCACCCCTATGCCTGTTGGGGAGGTCCCAGAAGGACCGCCCACCTTGGGCCCAAAAAAATATTTTTTTAAATGGGATGGATCTGCTGATCCAAAGTCCTATTTAAACAAAAATGTGCCCTGTCTCTCTTTTAAAAACCAAGACCCCTGGGGAGGGCCAGAGTCCGGGGGGTCGGCAGAAGTTATATAATGTGAGAGGCATGTGGAGCCCCTCTCCAAACATTATAGAGGCCCCAGGGATCCCATCATCCGGGGCCATATATATATTCATAGGATGGGCCGTGCGGCCCTACCTCCCCGAGCTCTATGAAGGACTCCATCCCCCGAGCCTGATGAGTGGTGCAGAGTCCCAAGGACCCCATCCCCCGGGACACTGCTGTAGTCCCTGCCCGGGAGAGTGTGGTGTGGGAATATAAACTTTTCTGGGCAGGGAACCCTTCTTAACTTCCGCCTGTGTGGGAGGATAGAAATAAGCTGCTCCCGCCCGGGGGGGGGAGCAAAGGAAAGAAGCTGACTATAAACTTGTGCTCTTGGCATACATTGCTAAATACCTCCCATATTACATGACTCACAACATGTTCTATGACATGATTGATAACATGACTGCAACATCTAAAATGACATCATGGAAAACACTTGCATGGTTGCGGTGCGAGTTATAGTTACAATGGAGCATGAGTTATAGTTAATTGAGATAACTAGAATTGGTGAATTGCTGTGGTTTTGTTTGTTTGAAACGTGATGTTTTAACTGACATTTTGATCTAACAAAAATGTCCCTTTAACCCTTGGAGGCTTATTTACAAGCCTCATGCGCCGCTGGGGCGCCACTTTTAATATAGGAAAAAGTGACGTACCGGCGGCGCAAGAGGCTTGTAAATAAGCCCCTTGGTTTTTTCTGTGAATTTCTAAGTTACTTTTCAATTTAAAGTAAGATATTATTACAATTCCTAACTATAACATCACTTTAACATTTGTTTTTTCAGTGAGAAAAAAATATATACACACACACACACACACAATACGAAGAGGGAATAAGGAAGCAGACTTGTGTGTCTGAAGTACCTCCTCTCATAGCAGATTCCAAGCATTCTTTCGGAATTCCCACTAGGATTTAGGATGTTGGTCTTGGTGAGTAAAGCTTCAAGAGCATGTGCCAAAGATGCCGGATGAGCACTGCAGAGCACATCTGTAGAGAGGCGTTCTGGGGCCTACCTCCCAAAGGGTTCAGATTTATGTTCAGAGCCTTAACTGGTCTGCCCTGGCTGGAGCAGGAATATCAGGCCATTCTTTCAGCTGGTTTTCAGTGAGAACCAATGAGCCTTCAAGTACTTTTTTCTCAATGAGCCCATCACACGCAGACGAGTGTTTGGTGCAATTGTGGCATTTCGTGACAAGTCAGCATCTCTGAAAAGCAGATCATGCTAGGATATATGTTCAGGTAAATGTCAGGTGCAATGCAGAATGTTTTGCTTGGCGGGGCTGACCATGCCACCGCACTGCTGGTAAAGTCACCAACATGGTTAATGTAGAGGAAATCTTACCAAATTGTTTGACCGTCTCGACTTTGCAGAGGATTCACTAATCACACACTTACCAAAGCAGACTGACATGAGGAAGTTTCTGGGTAGTTGTTTTAAGGAATGTGAGAAAGAATCACAGCTGAACTTATATCAATTTACTTATTTATGTATTGTTAAAGCACTGATGCTATATGGCAATGCCAATACGTGGAAGGCTGCATTAAACTGGCATGCAAATCCTTATTCACGGAAACCTCTGTTAAGACATGTGTTCTTGGTCTGTGCCACAAGACACTTTGAACTGGTCCAGAATGAGTCAGCGCACCCTATCATAAAGGATGTGCAGGTCTATCGCAGCTGAAAACTCATGCCTCCAATGGGTATGCCATATAAGTGAAAGCGGGACTGGCTGTTTAAAGGTGCCAGTCTGCATTTGAAAAGGGGACAGAGATTCCCCCAATGGCGGGTACAGTGAGTGACTGCACCAGCCTCCAGGAGAATATCTGGTGGGTTGATAGGTCCCCCTTTACCACACTTGCAAAGGGCAGTCCAGCGGGCTCACTTAATGTGCATCTCCTCTTTGTGGCGCATAGTCAGCCCCCCCGCCCCCCATGAGCACCTTTGCCTCTTTGCCCACATCTATAATACAATGTGGGCACAGAGGCAAAGTGCTTCCTCATGGAAATGCAAATGCGGGAATGCTTCCTTGATAGTGTGCCTGTGCTACATGGTGCCACAGTGATCTGTATTAGAGAAGCGCCGCCCTAGCGTCTGCAACCCATTCTGTAATACTAAAATGCCCCAGGGACGCAAAAAGTGGGCGCACATGCTTGCTGCACCCTGGGACACATTTAATAATGTGGTCCCAGTTACATTTTGTATTTATTTATCCATAAGGCCATACAATTACTAGAAGAAGATTTAGGTTCACCAAGCCAATACAGAAAGAAAATAAATACAAAACAGTACACAAAGGTAGCAGGTCTTAAGAGATATAGGGGGGAAGAAAAACCGTGAATGGAGCATTGAGAATGTAGTGCAGGGGAGGATTCTGAATAGGTAGTAAAAAATAGTGTGTATTGTAGTCTTGAAGCTCTTTACTTTGGTGGTGTTTCTGGTCGGTAATTAAATAAAGCTGTTCCTGCTGTTACCACTCCAAGTCTTTTACGTGCCGTTTGTTAATAATGCATGCAGGAACCGGTTTGGGATTTACAGTAATATGAAGACAGTCTGAAAGTCCAAACCAACTTGGGCGGACGAAGTACAAATGGAAAGTCATATTGTCACAGGAGTCCTCACTGTGGAAATCATTGGAGTTCCCTTCACCCCCTGGAGAGCCTAGCCACACCTCCTGGTCCTCTTCCTATGTTCCAGAATGCAGTGGTTAACGAACTCACTTCACTGTACCGAGAACGAGCCTTTATTCACGGTCTTCACCGGTAAGGTATTATTATCAAACGCCTTTCAACTTTCACTTTCTGAGCACCAGGGTCCAAAAAAGACACGTTTTAAGTTTTAAACCTTGTTCCCCTCCATTCAGTTTTCACGAGGTCGTTTTTAGCCGAATCACGCTTTTCATTCTATGAGCACTTTGGTGATATTTGTAGCCTAACACGTTTTTTCTAATATGCACGTTTTCAAACGCGGCATTACATTTTTCTAAGCACTCGTCGCTATGCCTGAGTCACTTAGGAGGGGATGTATGACGATACCACGCATGCATTACATCGCATGCCATTAGATCGCGGTTTTAACAACACAAGTCGTTACAACGACTTGCGTTGGAGGGCGCTGGACTTAGGAGTAGTTTAATTTACTATTCCAACTCCAGCCTACGTACAGTAGGGAAGGTGTTGGATAGTAATTTAAACTACTCCTTGTCCTATAGCGCCCTCCAGTGCAAGTCGTTGTAACGACTTTCGTTGTAAAAACCGCAATCTAATGGCATGCGATGTAATGCATGCGTTCTAAAACCGCAATCTAATGGCATGCGATGTAATGCATGCGTTCTAAAGGTTGTTTCCCCTTAGGAGGCCATGCGTACTGAACGCCCTATTCGCACCATCTTTTACACGTTTCTTGAGAGCGCAGCACGCAGGTTTGCGATAGTGACACCCCTGTTTTAAACCGTTGTCGGTGATTTTTTGACATCAGGTTGCACAGAGAAGCACTATTTCTCTTAGTTCTCACAATACATGTATACCATGGTATGCAGCTCATGGATTGTTATAAAGAGTGGTATTCTCGTTCTATTACAGAAATACCCCCTGAAGAAGGGCAACGCCCGAAATGCATCGGGGTTTTGTGTCAAAAATATGTGAAGATGCACGCAAAGCATAATGTGATGGGAACATTATTGCGGTATAAAATACAGATGATTTAAGTGAAAATCAAGAAGAATAAAAAAGAATTTGAAAAAAACTTTCGGATTCAAAGACTGATCATTAAAACATCATTTCAGGAGTGCCGGGAGGGTGCGATTTTCCTCGTTGGAGAACGTTCCTATTGCATTGAGTTTACACACCTCAAGATCAGGAGGTGATACCCACTGGCAGCCAAAACATAAGGAGTGAGATAACCAAGCTTACAGTTTGTTTACACTAAGGAGTGCGATTTCATGTCTCAATTTTGTGCATTATCCATGAAATTACACATAAGATTAATTCACCGAACCTTACCTGAAAGTTTATGATCTGGAATGAACTTTCTTTTGGAACTGTCTCGAAGACCACTACCACTTATAAACATATGGAAAATGTGCTTTAAAATACATAGGTTGGGGACGTGGTCAAGATGACTGATGGCTAAGACGTGTCTCCTTATCTCTCCATCCCCACCACCACTTTTGCCTTGTGTAGCGCCCTACCTGCTGTGCATAAAATGCTCTCTCTGCCCCGTTCAGACTGCGGATGCAGCAGGGACGAGACTGGGAGCCCCTCCTGGTGCGGATAGGCGGTCCTTCCCAGGATGGACTGCAGGAAGTGGAGGCCGCACTCAGCTGCAAGATGGTGGCAGTCGGCCTGAGCCAGCCGGGATGAGGTCCTGCCTGACTGTTTCCACACCTGGCTGCTGCGCAGTTGAGCTGCACTGCAGCTACCCATGTCCAGCCTGCGACAGTGCCCTTAGGCTGTGGCAAAGCCCTGCATAAGGACCCGGTGGGACCAGCCATGGGGGACTTGCCCAAAAACAGTATCCAGCACATGTGAACAGTGGGGCTCCTTGCCCTGGGCGGCTGAGCTGTGAGGCCTGGACTGCCATGCACCTGTAGCGTGGTCATTGGCTCCCCAGAGGGCCTGGTGGTGGGTATGGATGAGGCAGCCCCACACCGTGACCTACCTGAGAGATGTGGGGGAACAGCTGCCCCCCCCAGGGATTTTTGAGGAAGACTGAAGCTGCCTGGGGCAGTTGAGATAATGCTGCGAAGCCAAAGTGGACCTAAAAGGCAGATGGTCCCCAGGGCGACTGGCTTACTACAAGCAGGCCCTCCCGCTCCTTGTGACCACTGCGTCCCCGGCTGAGGAAAGAGAAGGACCGGAGGTTGGGGCTCATCCAGAGAGGACTGCAGGTCAAAAAGGGGTACATCTTTCAAGACTCACGGCTTGCTGCCATCTGCGACCTGCCACATGGCTCAGCTCTGAGGTACCCGTCCTCAGCCTGGAGCTCTCGGAATGAGGTGAGACATGGGGCCTGTAGCTCCCTCCTGCTGTTGTGACACTTGACCCCCACTCCTGTTGCTGGCCGGGGGGGGCTGGTCTGCAACTCCGGAGTTCCCTGAGGAAGCCCTCCCAAGGGGCGCAATAGCCTAAACCACCAGAAAGCCCTGTTGATCAGCGGCGACACCTGACATATTATGAGGGCTGTAGCGGGATTCATGTGCAGTCCGACTTGTTCCAGCAGAATTCAGGTCGCTGCTTGGGGGTGCACCGCTCCGGCCAGGTCTCCAGGTGGAGAGGAAGAAATGCTTGACCCGTTGAGCCCTATGGCAGCCACACCTGGTGCACTTGTGGAAGTACTGGCGCTAGTTACCCCTTGGCCAGGTCATCACTGACTGAGTGACCATCTGTGGAGTGCCATGTCATCATCAAGGGTGAAAAAAGATCGCTCTTTGCGGGACATGTTGACTAGGCCTGATGGGGGGCCTTTGGGGAATAAGTCACCCACTGCTAACACAGATCACCTCCCGGAGACTGTTTTCCAACGTGGTGGTGATGCACCGAAACCGGTCCCAGGATGCTTGTTTCCGGTCCAGGGAGGACCTGGCTTGGCAGATCGGGCTGGACTGTTCCCATGAGGCACAGGGTCAAGACTGATTTGCATATTGCTGGGTCTGAACTGGGGTGGCATGGTGAGCAAAAGAACGATGGATTTAACCCAGATCTCTTGATCTGGTGAATGTTTTATTTGCTCTGCATTCCGTCCATCATCTGTGTTTCTTTTGCTTTCACGCCCTAAGTGCGCCGGGTATGCCCAGAGGTGGGTCTCAGGCTCACTGTGCCACTGGATTCAAGCTAGCCTGGCTGATATGGGGTGATGCCCCGAAACCGGTCCCAGGATGCTTGTTTCCGGTTCAGGGAGGACCTGGCTTGGCAGTTTGGGCTGGATTGATTTGCATATGGCTGGGTCTGAGCTGGGGCAGCATGGTGAGCAAAAGAACGATGGATTTAACCCAGATCTCTTGACTGGGGCTGAATGTTTGATTTGCTCTGCATTCCGTCCATCATCTGTGTGTCTTTTGGGAACCCCACGATAGGCACCTACATCTTGTAGCCCCAGGCCCTCTGTGCCCTAAACAGCCCAGTAAACAAACAAACAAAGAAGATGGTAAGAACACAGACTTGTGCTGTGAATTTTTGAAACTTTAAAAGTGCTGTCTTTCTACTCAGGACTGTTTAAATAGAACTCTTGGTTTCTGTGCATTTTGTACTGTGAAAACTTGTGTTTTTTCCCCACCAGTGACTGTGTGAATTTGTGTCCTAGTTTCCCCTGTATTGTGCTTAGGCCTGCAGGCGCAAGCTCCCAGCCCCCGACCACCGTTTTTTTTTATTTTTAAAGTTAAAAAGGCAATGTACATCCTCAGAGGTTAAGCAGAGTGTGTTTAAATGACTGCTTCTTCTGCTCTATGGTTTAAACTGTGTTGTGAAAACTACTGTTTTTTTCTACCCGTGACTGTTAGGATTTGTGTCCCAGTTTCCCCTGTAGTGTGCTTATGCCTACAGGGGCAAACCCCCAGACTCCCTACCCCCTGTTTATTTTATTTTTAAAGTTAAAAAGGCAAAGTACAACCTTAGTGGCTAAGCGGAGTGTGTATAAAGGACTGCTTCATCTGGTTTAAACTGTGTTTCGAAAGTGCACGTAGTACTCATTTTTGGCTAGAAAAAAGTGATTTGCAGTATACTAAGTGGCTTAGATTTTGGCCTTACCTGCTGGGTTAACACCTGGACCTGCAAAGTGTGGATTGAGCCTGTCTGTCTCCAAGGAGATTCAGGTCTTCAGGAGCAGCTTCCCTGCCCCCGGCCCATCAGCCTATGCTTAAGGTCACATGCCCCTTATACAAGTTTCCTATTGGTCGTTACATCTGTGCTCCAATTCATTCCTATATCTAGGGTTCCTAATGGGCTTAGGTTTAGGCTTCTGATTGGTTGATAGGTCTGGGGTTCTGATTGGTTCCTGAGGCTAGGTTTTCTAATTGACTTAGAGTTTGGGTTCATATTGGTTGATAGGTCTGGGGTTCTGATTTGTTCTTGAGACTAGGGTCTCTATTGGAGTTAGGGTTTGGTTTCTGATTGGCTGCTAAGGCTAGGGCTGTGATTGTAAGGGCCTGGTCTCTGATTGGTCCTATGGCTTAGGGCTAGTGGTGTGATTGGTTAGGGCGTTAGAGCTAGAGTTCCTATTAGCAGAAGGTGTCACCTGATCACTAGGGCAATTTAAGCTTAGGGTGTCTCAGCCTGGGCGTCGAGTCTAAGGGTGGAGAGGACTAGTTTGTGCTTGTTTGTGCCTGTTCAGGACTGGTCGGGCCTAGGGACAGAAATGGTGCCCTTTTTTCAGTGCACTAGCACACACCTTAACCCATCCACAGCCCCAAACATATTAACACACATGCAGCAAATGCACTCTATTCATATACTGCAAACAAACCCTAACCACATTTCATTGTCTTAACAACCACTACAAACCCCCACAACCCACACATATACACCCTTCTACCCCAAATAGCACACAATGGCAACACCACTCTGTCCTATACCACTAACAAATCCACACATCACCAACACAACACAAAGCCACACTGTACATATATTTAATACATCCAGGCACACACTCCCTGTTCATACAAAGCGCCAGCTCTACCCTCTACTTACTCCTAACAGACCCCTTTCTGCCACCGTCAAACCTATACATCATTTCATCCACAAACACCCTCCTCCTCTTTTTACCAAAACACCCAATGAAACAATACTAACACTCCACAGCACCACACATATTACCTCTTAAAGCTATCAAATCTAACACAAACACTCATAACACTTGTCCAGCCCCTCTCACACACCACATACGCTCTTTCCCAAAACACATCACCACCCCATTTACCACACAACCTGACTTATTCTTCATAACTGAATCATGGTTGGGAGATGACATAGCCCCAGTGTTTCATGAAGCAGTTTCTCTAGGCATCAAACTATCACACAAAATCATATAGGCAAAAGAAGAGGTGGACTAGCAGTTATATTCAATCAAACAATACATCTCACTAAAGCTGACAACGTTTTCATTGAAGGTTGTGAGGCCCTCTTCACCAGATGCAACTCTACACCAACTTCCTCCTGTAACTTCCTTCTCAGTTACATACCTCCACCTAGCAATGCAACATTCGCAGACACATTTCTAGACACAGTTTCAAACCTGATAACACTACACTCCAACCTATGCATTCTGGGTGACCTAAACATTTGGTTTGACAAACCCAATATGGCCCATCCAAAAATCATCATCACTGGCCTTGACACACAGAACCTACATCAGATTGTCCACTTACCCACACACATCACTGGACACATCCTAGATGCCATTTTTGCAACACCATAACTAGTTACATGTCAAATAATTGCTCCAGTCACATGGTCAGACCACCATTTGCTAGCTTTCCAACATAAACCACCACACAGCAATATACCTAAAACCACTTTACATGCATCCATCTATTGATCGTGGAACAAACTCAATTTTGAATACTTAGAAACACAACTAACGTCCAATACAGATCTGGACACAATAAATTCCATTAAAAAAACTATATGAGTGGCTACAGGAAACGTTTGATATCCTAATACAGAACAACAAAACAGTACAAAAGAAAACAGGCACCTTGTAGAAATTCAAAAGTAAAAGAGATAAAACAACACTTTAGAAAGCTACAACACAACTGCCTCAAAACCAACAGCAATCAAGACAAACTTCTCCTACAGAAACTTAACAGATAACACAAGTCAGCAAATACATTTTTTCAAAAAATTCTTACAGAATTTTGTAAACCTAAATGCATGGAAAGAACTACTCATCCCATTACTCAAGAATTCACAGACAAAATGGCAAATCATTACACAAACAAAGCAGACATGTTAGACTCCTTTTTAAAACAAAGGAAAAACACCAGCGCCAACCCATTTCCAAAAATACTCTTGAAGAGTAGGCTAACCTAGCCCTCCATTCCTTCAAACAAATATCACAAAGTGAATTTATGGATCTGGTCTAAGCAAGCAGGCCTGCCGGCAGCCCTTCTGGCCCTTGCCCACCATAAATATTCAAGAACATGTTTCCAACTTCCTCTTCTGTCACACCAGTAAGAAGAATCATCAATAATTCCCTAACTACGGGAATCTTTCCAAAAGACCTAAAAACATACGCCCATTATTAAAGCAATCTAACCTGGACCCGCTTGACCCAGACAACTACAGACCAATTTCAAATGGACCTTTCCTGGGCAAACTGATAGAAAGAGCAGCATTCAGCCAGATGTCACCATTCATTGAAGATAACTTCATACTTTCCGACTTCCAAACAGGATTCCGTCCAGAAGAGGCACAGAATACGCCCTTAACGCCATCTGGGATGACCTTAAAAGCACAGACTGCAATGGGGTTGCTGCACTACTTCTCTTGGACCACTCAGTCACTTTTTGCACAGTTGACCATGACACTCTAATACAAAGACACTCCGAAGACAGCATAGAGGGTACTGCTCTTGACTGGATCGCATCCTATCTTCAAAACAGAACAAATGTCATCCATTCTCCACCTTTCTCATCCAAATCAAGGCTCTATCACCTCACCCATTCTTTTCAACATTTACATGAAGTCATTACCGTCAATGATCAATGAAATAGCACGTCAGGAGAAAAACTATGCAGATGACACACAAAGACTCCTTAAACTGAAAGCCCCAAAGACATTGGACACTCTCAAATCTTTAGTTGCCTCAGAGCCGTTGATCAGTGGATGACATGGAGCCATCTCAAATTGAATGCTTCCAAAACGGAAATACTCACATGTGGGGACTGGAAACAATTTGACTCACTTTGAACCTGGCCTGACGATCTGGGACCACCTCCTAAAGTATCTAAGGAAGTAAGAATCCTTGGAATTACCATGGACTCCAAGTTATCAATGAATGCCCAAGTCGACAAATTAGCAAGATCAACTTCATTACTATGAAAACTCTGAGACGCATCTTCCCTCACCTTGAATTTCCACACAAGGTCCAGGCCACTATCTCTCTTGTACTGTTAAAACTTGATTATGCCAAAGGCCTCTACCACGGATCATAATTATCAACTATGAAAAAACTACAACGGATTCAGAACTGTGCTGCCAGACTACTTCTACATGTAAAGCCACAAGCCCATATCTCGCCTGCCTTGAGGAGACCCTACATTGGTTACCAGGTGCCAGAAGATCAACATTTAAGCTGCTTTGTATCACTCACAAAACAATACATGGAACAGGACCGCTCTTCATCAGGAATAAAATTACCAAATACATTCAACAAATGAAACTTTGATCCAGATTGGAACCTCGCCTCAAAATCCCACCATAGAAGAAAAAAACCCATAGGTGGCGCATCTTTCTCCGTTCAAACAGCCAAACTATGAATTAATTACCCCCAAACATAAGATCCACACATAACGATCTTATCTTCAGAAGACTACTCAAGAGTTGGCTCTTTTTACATAACCACCATACTCAAACACAAATGTACAACATATCCCTGTGTATATAAACATTTAATTTGATCATATGTATGTATCTAGAGATGTATATTTCTTGATATAAATATGTATCATAATTATGTTTTTTAAATATATAGAAATTATTCAGGTCTGCTTAACAAATGTACATATACTTATGGTTAAATATATATATATATATTATCTACTGGCGGTCGCCAGTAGATAGTTATAGTTAGGACCTATTTTCCATAGGAAATTCACAACATTCTATTTCCAATAACTTTGGCGCTGGTTGACGAATCTTCGCGAAATTCTCAAAACTCATGGGGCGCTCAGGTCCGCTCCTATCCTGAAAGTTTTGGGGTGATTCGGCAAGCGGGGGCCGAGAAAAAAGGGGGGTCCCAAAACGTCTTTTCTCCATGTTAATTCCCATAGGAAATTTTAGACACGGCTACAGCCCGAACTGCTGAACGGAATTACACCAAATTTGGCAAAAAGGTAGCGCTTGGTTCAGAAAGCGACCTTTTTTTAAATGGTGTAAATCCGTTGAGTAGTTGCGGAGAAATTAAAAAATAAGAGTCAAAAATCAATTTCCATAGGAAACTTTAGACACGGCTACAGCCCGAACTGCTGAACGGAATTACACCAAATTTGGCAAAGAGGTAGTTCTTGGTTCAGAAAGAACCCTTTTGTTAAATGGTGTAAATCCGTTCAGTAGTTCCTGAGAAAATCAAAAGTAAAAACACATATATATCTGGGCGGAGCCTAACCACACATGTCATCGTGAGATCTGATTGGCTGTCAGCACTTCATCCTGGAATTGCTGGCAGCCATCTTGGGACCAATATAAATGATAGTACCCCATTGAAATGCATTGTAGTGAATCGAAGATTTTGAGGGTTACCAAAAGGAGAACTATAAAGGGTGATAACAGACTTTAGTTACATTAGAATTCATTTGTTGATGGTACCATACTAATTTCAGGAATTGTGGTGTGTTCTAAGGTGATTTTACCCTATGAAAAACCTTCTGCTGGGATATCATGAATCATGTTTGAGAGAAAACTATTTTCACATGCTTGTCCCATACAGTTTTGGAAGGTGCTCCAGAAGCTAAAATGAGAGCATATTTTCTGTAAATTCACATTATCTTTCTCAGTCATGTGATGATGAAGTCTGACATTCTCAGTAAAACATGTACTTCCAACAAGGGCAGAGACTGTCAGTTGATTCCTTTGTGTTCTACTGCAGCTTCCCAGAGTGTTCTAAAGAACAACTAGAGTGCTAACAGCCTTACTTATGATAAAAGTATGGCACACCTGAATCCATCTTGATTGGAATAAACTGGTAACACCTAAAACATTTAATTTAAAAAGGAACAAAATGATGGGGTTCATTTTGTCATAGAAATTATGGTTAGTGCTGTAGAAAGAAAAATTAGGACATGTTTCAAGTGTTATCTCAAATATCTTCCTGTTATATTTCAACAGGCGCAGCCTGTCAGTTGATGCCTTTGTGTTCTACTGCAGCTTCCCAGAGTGTTCTAAAGAACAACTAGAGCGCTAACAGTCTTACTTATGACAAAATTATGGCACACCTGAAGCCATCTTGATTGGAATAAACTGGTAACTCTTAAAACATTTAATTTAAAAAGGAACAAAATGAGGGGGTTCATTTTGTCATAGAAATTATGGTTAGTGCTGTAGAAAGAAAAATTAGGACATGTTTTAAGTGAGATCTCAAATATCTTCCTGTTATATTTCAACAGGAGCAGACTGTCAGTTGACGCCTTTGTGTTCTACTGCAGCGTCCCAGAGTGTTCTAAAGAACAACTAGAGCGCTAACAGTCTTAACTATGACAAAAGTATGGCACACCTGAAGCCATCTTGATTGGAATAAACTGGTAACACTTAAAACATTTAATTTAAAAAGGAACAAAATGAGGGGGTTCATTTTGCCATAGAAATTATGGTTAGTGCTGCAGAAAGAAAATTTAGGGCATGTTTTAAGTGAGATCTCAAATCCTCTTCTATTTCATTAGAAAATTCTGACATGCAGACTGAAACAATCACTTTCAATACCAGCAGTAGACTTCCAGTTAACTCCCTGGTGAGCAGTAGCTTTACTACAGTGATCTAATGAACAACTAGAGTGCTAACATTCTGAATTTATGGCAAATGTGTGACACATCTGAATGCCTTCTTGATGGAATCAAAGTAAAAAACTGAAAGCATTTCCTACTGAGGAGACTGCAGTAAATGACGAAATTAGGAAACTTCATAACAAATAAGTCTCCCAAGATGGCCACCAGAGAAAAAAGAGCCCAAATGTAGCACAAATATCACCCAGATGTAGCCCACATATAGCCCAATGACAGAAGTGTGCAAAACACTTTTATTTTTAGTTTTTCTGCAGTATTATATAGTGCAAACTGGTCAGGTATTGGAGCGTTACATCTTACTTGGACCCCTTATTGCGTATTTTGCACGAAGTACATGAGATTGATCTTGCGAAACATTGACCTTTACGATTCTGTTAACCTGAAGTTGCTCTGAACCGGGCTTTGTAACACCCGCTTTTACCTACTGGTTTTAATTAATTCTCACTGTATTGTATTAGGAAAGAGGATTTACTGTTTTTATGCACACTTTTATGATCTATGTTTCTAAATCAGATCAAATAAAGTTTAATGAATTCTATGGCAGGACGGAGGCGAGGATAATGCATATCTTTCCTCACTTTATTTGCATAGCAGTTCAAAGAAAACGTAACACAACAATCATTAAACAAAAGACTACACAACCCATGAACCATTAGGGGGTAGTCTCCAAGGGAACTATAGTCCAATCATATCACAGTCCATCGTATATAATATCGTGACGTCCCTTCCGCTTCCTCTTTCTTCACTGCTCGTCAGTTAAGTGCATTCCTTACATTCTTGGCTTAATCTGACGTTGTTGCTGTTTGTATAGCGGTTTCTTGTGCACGTTATTAGCATTATTGCCTTGGTATTGTTTCATATTCCCTGCGCAGCAGGCTCTTGCCCGAGCGCGTTCTCCCCTCGCAGTTTCTCCCGCTGTGTGCTCTGCGCGCGATGAGATCCTGTCAGGCGCGTCTGGTCCGAGCGAGGCAGCTCCGTCGAGCGCTCCCGCTGGTCTTTACGCGTGTTTGGGAATCCGGTCACTCCTTTAGTGTCCGCTTGATTCCCGACCAACCCTCGCCTAATTTTGACACCGCTACGCGGTGATTTCCCCACACGGCCACGTTAGTGACCAGTGCCACCTGGTGGTGGTAATTGGTATTGCGCCTCAGTCTATTCTTATAACAGCTTCGGGGAAAGCCCAGCTGTTGGAGCACCGGCGAGGGGGCTGCCTTAAGGATTTTAAGGGCATTTGTTCTGTGCTCACACCCTCTGCTATCATGTCTTCTCCAGAAGACCATTTTTAGGTCTCGGGCTGCACCACCGCTTGCGCTGGTCTGGCCGAGAGTTTTAGTAAGCGGGTTTTGGAAGTGCAAACACTGGCTTTCGGCTGGTGACCAGCTTGAGTTCACGATGGTCGTGCACGCGCGCAGCTGCCATCTATCTCTTCCTCATTTCCTCGTCATGGCTCATTAACTCTCTGGACTCTGATGTTTCAATCGCAGCAGCAGCTCACATTACCAACTGAGGGCCCTGGACTACAGTCACATGAAAAACAACAGCGATTAGCATTGAAATGCAAGCTTTTTTTGTCTAGTTAGAAATATTGCTTCGGTGGGTTGATTTCACCTTATATCGCTATTTGTTTTATATTGGGAGTCACAGCCTAATTACCAGTATTTTTGTCTCTCACTGTTTTTTAAAAATATTTATTCGCGCAAAGCAATATTTAAGGTTACTTTTTCCGCGTCACTTCTTCACTCTATTTAAACTCCACACCCCCACTCTTATTGTCTCTCTCCTTCTCTCTCTCTCCCCTCTCTAATTCTCTCTCTACTTAATTAACTCTCCCCTCTCTATCTTTTTTAGCCTTTCATTCTCTCTCACCCCTTTATCTGTTTCTCTTTCAAACTCCTTCATTCACTCTCTCTCCCTTCTTTCTCTCTCTCTATCCCGCTCCACTCTTTATTCTATGTACACCCTTTCTCTCTCACCACCCTCTCTAATTGGGCATTATATCTTCACTCTATCTCTCACTCGGCAACACGACAGCATCACTCAGCGCAACCACAGCATCAATCAGAGCCAGCACAGCATCAATCAGAGCCAGCACAGCATCACTCAGCACCACCACAGGATGACTCAGCACCACCACAGGATGACTCAGCACCACCACAGGATGACGCAGCACCACCACAGGATGACTCAGCAGCACCACAGCATCGCTCAGCACCACCACAGCATCGCTCAGCGCCACCACAGCATCGCTCAGCGCCACCACAGCATCGCTCAGCGCCACCACAGCATCGCTCAGCGCCACCACAGCATCGCTCAGCGCCACCACAGCATCGCTCAGCGCCACCACAGCATCGCTCAGCGCCACCACAGCATCACACAGCGCAACCACAGCATCGCTCAGCGTAACCACAGCATCGCTCAGCGTCACCACAGCATCGCTCAGCGCCACCACAGATTCGCTCAGCACCGCCACTGCATCGCTCAGCACCGCCACTGCATCGCTCAGCACCGCCACAGCATCGCTCAGCACCACCACAGCATCACTCAGGGCCACCACAGCATCAGTCAGGGGCATCACTCAGGGCAACCACAGCATCACTCAGCGCCACCACAGCATCACTCAGCGCCACCACAGCATCACTCAGAGCCGCCACAGCATCACTCAGTGCCGCCACAGCATCACTCAGCGCCAAGACAATATCACTCAGCACCGCCACAGCATCGCTCACCACCACCACAGCATCACTCAGGGCCACCACAGCATCACTCAGCGCCGCCACAGCATCACTCAGCGCCGCCACAGCATCACTCAGCGCCGCCACAGCATCACTCAGCGCCGCCACAGCATCACTCAGCGCCAAGACAATATCACTCAGCACCGCCACAGCATCGCTCACCACCACCACAGCATCACTCAGGGCCACCACAGCATCACTCAGCACCGCCACTTCATCACTCAGCACCGCCACAGCATATCACAGTGCCGCCACAGCATCACTCAGCGCCGCCACAGCATCACTCAGCGCCAAGACAATATCACTCAGCACCACCACAGCATCACTCAGCGCCAAGACAATATCACTCAGCACCACCACAGCATCACTCAGCACTACCACAGCATCACTCAGCACCACAGCAGTATCATTCAGCATCACCTCAGCATCGTCTACGCAACAGTCACCACCACCACCACTACCACCTCAGCATCACTTAGCACCACCTCAGCCTGCTCTCGGAATCTGGCATCTGTTGATTCTCCCCTAGCATCTGGCCGCTGCTAGTGTTATAATACAGATACTAGTTCCCAACCTTCACCCTCCGATTGTTTATGCCCCCTCAAACAAAAAGCTTTAACAAACAACCATTGCAATAGGCAGAAACAAGTTGCCAGCATTGCAAGAACAAAAGAAAACTGAGGAAATTTTTTATTGTAAATACTTTTTTTAATATGGTCGTTCAGTTTTACATAATGCCTTCTTGGTCATATATAAAGTAACAAAAATGCTTCCGACACTTTTTTATTATAACTTTTCAGCATGCCGCACAGCCTCCACACTTCTCTACAGCACAGCTTGAAGACATTGGCAAAGTCAATAGCTCTGGCTAAACACTTATAAGGCCCCAAAGGCGAGACCTATTGGCTATGCCAATGCTTGTTACTCCTCCTACCAGGAAGTGGAGGAGGAATGGCCCCCCAACTTCTCCCTCCAGCAGTGGACCAAGCCCTCTCTCTGGCTATTTCTAGGGCGCTGGCTCCTCTTAGGGATCAGGTTGATAAGCTGGCGAAAAGCATCCCTGGGGTGTTCAGTGACCCAGATCTGGTGGTGGCGGGTCCCAGTAGCTCCCAGATGGGGAATAAAAGGGCCGTTATGCATAACGCGGGGCACTTGGAAGGATTTGATAAACTTACGGAGACCTTCCTCAAGAGTGCGCGAACGCTAAAACATGCACCCTGCCGGGAGGAGGAGGGGCCCGGAGAAAATTGCGACACTGTCACCACTATTGTAGACCCCCACGGCGGGTTTCCCTTAGAGGGAGAGGGTGT
Organism: Calotriton arnoldi; assembly: GCA_963921515.1. NCBI lineage: Eukaryota > Metazoa > Chordata > Amphibia > Caudata > Salamandridae > Calotriton > Calotriton arnoldi. The sequence continues at coordinate 887,715 of CAWUFW010001833.1, read as the reverse complement.
ATCTGAGGACGATTTCTCCTCCGATGAGGTTAAGGACTCAGGGCGTCCCTGGCGTCCAGAGTCCCACTCCTCTCAGTCCCCGGTTGGGGACAGGGTCCACTCGGACATGTTCGAGCCTACCCAAATTTACCATCCTAGGTCAGCGGAGTGGACACCTGACGCCAAAGTGGCAGAGTATGTGGTGGGAAAATCCATCAACCCCTTGAAAGGGAGGTCAGGAATAGGATGAGGGGAGAATGCCCCAGGCCCTCACTGAAGGGGAAGGTGGCACACACGCCTGAAATTGATGAGAAACTATGTACCTTTTTCTCCAAGTATATGAGGGATCCCAAGAAAGGAATTGATAGGTCTTGGACGTGGTAGGGCCCTTGACCCAAATTATTCATTTGACGGAGCTGCTCCAAAGAGTCAGGATCCCCTTTGTCCACGGATATTGTGGCTGGTTGGGCGCACTACCCTAAACCCTAAAACACTACCCCCTCCACTACCCAAACACCACTGCACTACCCTAAACCCTAAAACACTACCCCCAGCACGACACCCTACACTACCCAAACATAACTGCACTACCCTAAACCCTAAAACACTACCACCAGCACGACTCCCTACACTACCCAAACACCACTGCACTACCCTAAACCCTAAATCTACCCACAGCACAACCCCTACACTACACAAACACCACTGCACTACCCTAAACCCTAAAACACTACCCCCAGCACGACCCCTTCACTACACAAACACCACTGCACTGCCTTAAACCCTAAAACACTACCCCCAGCATGACCCCCTTCACTACCCAAACACCACTGCACGACCCTAAACCCTAAAACACGACCCCCTACACTGAACACAAACACCACTGCACTACCCTAAACCCTAAAACACTACCCCCTACACTACACAAACACCACTGCACTACCCTAAACCCTAAAACACTACCCCCAGCATGACCCCCTAAACTACACAAACACCACTGCACTACCCTAAACCCTAAAACACTACCCCCAGCACGACTCCCTACACTACACAAACACCACTGGACTACCCTAAACCCTAAAACACTACCCCCAGCACGACTCCCTATACTACCCAAACACCACTGCACTACACTAAACCCTAAATCTACCCCCAGCATGACCTCCCACACTACACAAACACCACTGCACTACCCTAATCCCTAAAACACTACCCCCAGCACGACCCCCTACACTACCCAAACACCACTGCACTACCCTAAAACACTAACCCCAGCATCACCCCTACACTACCCAAACACCACTGCACTACCCTATACCCTAAAACACGACCGCCTACACTACACAAACACAACTGCACTACCCTAAACCCTAAAACACTACCCACAGCATGACCCCTACACTACACAAACACCACTGCACTACCCTAAACCCTAAACCACTACCCCTACACTACACAAACACCACTGCACTACCCTAAACCCTAAAACACTACCCCCAGCATGAACCCCTACACTACCCAAACACCAATGCACTACCCTAAACCCTAAAACACTACCCCCAGCACTACCCCCTACACTACACAAACACCACTGCACTACCCTAAACCCTAAAACACTACCCCCTACACTACCCAAACACCACTGCACTAACATAAACCCTAAAACACTACCCCCAGCACAACCCCCTACACTACACAAACACCACTGCACTACCCTAAACCCTAAAACACTACCCCAGCATGACCCCCTACACTATCCAAACACCACTGCACTACCCTAAACCCTAAATCTACCCCCAGCACGACCCCCTACACTACCCAAACACCACTGCACTACCCTAAACCCTAAAACACTACCCCAGCATGACCCCCTACACTACCCATACACCACTGCACTACCCTAAACCCTAAAACACTACCCCCAGCACGACCCCCTACACTACTGCACTACCCTAAACCCTAAAACACTACCCCCAGCACGACCCCCTACACTACCCAAACACCACTGCACTACCCTAAACCCTAAAACACTACCCCCAGCACGACCCCTACACCACCCAAACACCACTGCACTACCCTAAACCCTAGAAAAGAAACCCCCACCCCATGCCCAATCCCCCTTACCTCTCACTCCTCGTGGTTCCTCTCTCCTCGTGGTTCCTGCTTCACGTCTTCTCTGAGGGGCGGTGCATGTCGTTGTGAGGAAACGGAACAGCCTCTGTTTCCTTACAACGACATGGATCGTCTACATGTTTTAGAACGCATGGTCATTTACCATACATACCTTTACAACAAAATTCGTTGTAAAGGCATGCGTGGTAAATGACCATGCGTTCTAAAAAATGCGTAGTAATGACTTTGTGATGTACAATGCATGCGTGGTAATGCATGCGTTGTAATGGTATCGCAAAGTAAAAAGTTGTTGTAACGGCTATTTACCGATCGAAGCTGGCCCCTGTTCTTCAGTGAGACGTTTATTTGATTAATTAGGAGGAAGGAATGTGGTTTTTTACCGAAAAGTGCATTCCCGGCTGTTGTATTGTGAAAGTGTCCGCGTGGCCTGGTTTCACTTCCGGTGAGAGAGTGGAAGAGTCTGTTTGGATCTAAAGGAGTTCTGTTGTTGGACGGGGCCGGTGCGACATGTCATCAGAAAACATAGCTAATGGAAAGCGTCCTCCCTGAAGTGTGGAGCAGTGCCATGAGAGGTCAACGAGTGTGCGGCCCCACCGCAGTATGACCGTACCGCGTGACCCATGTGCCGCCTCCAGGGTACGGGAGGCAGAAACGGCATCGCAGGTCCTCTTGAAGACCGTTGTAGCACTAATTCTACATTTTGGTACTAGGGCATTTTAACTTCGTTGTTCCTGCCAGATACAAAGAGAAGATCCTGTGTTATTCAGTGCCCTCGTTACCTTTTTTGTGGGTTGTGGTGCTTGTCACTTCGCTGCCCCGCCGGTGCACACGACTGGGCACCCCACCTCGTGTGCCATCTGCAGGGCCTCTGCCCTCGGATCACTGGTTTCGGTTTCTGGAGTGGCAACATAAACAGTTGCTCCCAAAGGACTAGCCTGAACACTTAGGTGAATATCCCCTGCACCAGCATTTCACGGAAATTCTTTCCTAGCTCTCCCACGTCAACGAGGACGTCATAATAGCACGGCTCCGCTCGCGACACCGTATGACATCATCGGAGCCATAAGAGGACCTCGTCGGCGTGCTGACGTCAGTTCCACCCATTTTTTCCGTGCCACCGAGGCAAACAGGGGACCGAGACATTTTCACATGTATACATAGTATAATAAATATATATATATTCACTGAAAAAACCATAGGTTTCAGGCACGTTATAGTTAGAAATTAGCATTTAAAAAACCTTAGAAATTCACTGAAAAACCATAGGTTTCAGGGGCGTTATAGTTAGTTGGACATTTCACTCGTACAAAACCATAGAAATTCCCCGTTATAGTTAGTTCAGCTAACTATAACTCGCGCGCCCGCAATGCACTGCTGATGACGTCACATATTACATCACTCATGACATGGTCAGTGACATCACTCATGACATCACTGATGACATCTCAAATGACATCACTGATGACATCACTGATGACATCATCCAGTGAATGTGTGTTTTTCTGAAAATTAAATATGTTTTATATATGTATATCTCAAGGTCGATGGAAGAATAAATGGGTATATAAGTGTCTAAATGGATGATTTTGTTTGTAAAATTGATTGTATAACTGACTAAGTGTACCTTAGTGAATACATGGGTTAGTGAGTAATGTTTAAATATGAAAATATCTGTATCAGTCTCTCACTTTGTGTATAAGTGGCGGCATGGGTTGGTGAGTAGCTACATCAGTGTCTATATGGGTTATTAGTTGGTTTTTTGAGTATCAGTATGAGTGTCTGAGTGTCTGTATGGTTCGGTGGGGAGTATTACTTAGTGCATAGATGCATGAATGAGTGACTCACTGTTTGTATGTGTTGAAGGCAGCATGTGTGCAGGACTGTATAGGTGGATGAGTATGTGTATGGGTGTGTTAGTGAGTGAATGACTGTCTCAATAGTGTCTGTATGAGTAACTACATATGTTTTAAACTAGTATATGTGAGTATTGGTGTATATAAGTGAGTATATGTGAGAGTGAGAGATTGGAAGAGTTCCTGTACAAATAAGTAGGTGTTTCTATAAGTGATTGTTTAAGAGAGTAAGTATGTGTAAGTTTCTGTAGAAGTAAGTGTGGTAGTGTGTGTATAACTGTATATGCAAGTAAATGGATGTTTGATACTTTGTTTGCATGTGTGACTATGTGTGTGAGTAACTCTATGGATGAGTGGCGGTGTGTAACAGGATGAATAGGTGTATGAGTACATATGATGAGTGAGTACATGTATGAGTGACTGTATAGGGACTGTTGGTGAATGAGTGGATGTGTGTGTAGATCTTGGAATTACTGAATAGGTGTGTTGTAACTGGTATTGGTATGTCCATTGTTTTGAAAATGTTAGTTTGTATTTTTGAGTGTGTGTATCAAAGGTTATATTAGGGTGAGAGGAGGTCTGCCACTCTATCACAAGGATGATGTCATTTGAGATGTCAGTGATGTCATGAGTGATGTCACTGACCATGTCATGAGTGATGTAATATGTGACATCATCAGCAGTGCATTGCGGGCGCGCGAGTTATAGTTAGCTGAACTAACTATAACGGGGGAATTTCTATGGTTTTGTACGAGTGAAATGTCCAACTAACTATAACGCCCCTGAAACCTATGGTTTTTTCAGTGAATATATATATATATGTGTGTATATATATATATTATACTGTGCTTGGCATGTACATAGGTCACTGCATGGTCATCATGTAGGTTGTTTGATTGGATGCTTATGGCTTCCGTCATATTTATCTATCACCTTGTGTAAATGTTATCATAACTATTTGATCTACAATTTGCTTCACTAATGAAATATTTTAAAAAATATATGTATAGTTAATAAATACACAAATGGATTGGCTTGGAGTACGGCAACACTTGAAAGTCTGAGTTTATTACATACAACTTGAATCTTGATATATTATCTTCCTTATACACATATACCCTCCATATACCTATGTATCTATATTTATTACTTTACTCCTACTGTAAACAAACAAAAATGACTCCAATGCACTATCCTATATTTCATCCTCTACCTCCACTCTCCGACTCATCCCAAACCGTCATTCTACTACTATGATCTCCACAATAACCCTTTCTAGATTCTGACTCTTCCCTCCTCTATCCCTCCTTGGATCACCCCAAACCCCCTTTTACTACTATGATCTCCCAAACAACCCTTTCTAAATTCTTCCCTCATGTATCCCTCCTTTGATAAATCCCAAAACTCATTTTACTACTATGATCTCCCTAATCCATTTCTAGAGATTCTTCCCTCCTCCATCTCTCCTTTCACTCACCCTAAACCTCATCTTACTACTGTGATCACCCAATAAAAACTTACTAGGCTCTTCCCTCTGCTACCCCTCCATTATATTTTTCAATCCAACTAACAGACTCACATGTCCACTGCTCAAATTAACCCATATTTCCCTATACTGATCCAACACTAATCATTTTGGTTTCCAGAGTAGCATGCTACTCGCCGAAAAGCGCTTCAACGCCTCATCAGGGGTAGTAAGTGCTATATAAATACAATTAAATACCGAGCATGACGAAAAAGACCGAAATGCTTTCGTAGTGGCTAGTGTCAGGGACGGCCTTATGTTCACAGTACTTGTTACCTGGAGAAGGTGGCCCACATGACGGTAAATGAAAGGGCATATTTCAAACACATTCCCTCTTAAATTGTGTAATGTTTCATTTACGGCAGAATTTCAGCAAGCACTGGCTCCTCCAGTGGAAACAACCACGCCAACACCCAGTCTAACAAACACAAAGCAGTAGTACCTTTGTTGGGGATGAGGGAGCTGTGATTACTGGGCCCATATTAATCATGGTGACAGCAGCAGCATTTTCTTTAATCACCATCTGCCCAGAGGCCTGACTCTGCCAAGTGTTGCCAGTCAACACTGTAGTCGCTTGGTCATGACCTGAGAAAGTATGTTGGAAAGATGATCACAGTACATATATGTACACTTACCTTCTTGATATTTTGGTCCTAGAATCATAGTACATATAAGTGAAGTTAAGTAAAGTAAACCCATACTTCTACAATTATGAAACTACCTTCTCAATATTTTGGTCCTCAGTATTTTGCCCACAATATTATTCAGGATATTTTGGAGACAATATTTTGACATTCAACCACTGAGAAAGAACCATATTGAAGATGGTCTCTATAAGGCTCAAGGCATTAAAAGTGGTTTTCTGAATGGGGCCAGATCGTGACAATTGGCGCCCAACGCTGTGTGCTCAGATTATCATAAAAAACTGCTCAAGAATTCTGATACACTCAAAAAACAAATATTAGAAACATGGTGATGCACATTGCAAAATTTGTCACCTACTTCAAGTTTAATAGGAACCCCGTTTACTTTAGGTTTGTTCAAGCATGGTTTTTAAAAGGCCTTTTCTTCATTCTGTGGTTTCTACATTTTGGATCTTATGTTTATTAAATCTAATAATTAAGAATGGCAGCTCCTATTGCGATAGGAGTAAATCACAGAGCAGCCATTACACAACATCTCAAAGACAGAGGCGCCTCTGATGCAGGGAGTGCAGTAACCTTTGTTGTACATACACATGCTGCATATGCCACAGGAATAGTTTGATACTATCGATGACAATACTGGGCATTTTACCACATACATGGCTGCAGTGGTTCCTGCACAATATCAAGCCTATCATGATGTGGAAGTCTCTTTGACCCACCGAGAACTCTAAAACTGGTCTAGTGGTCAATTATCACAAACACATTGGAATATCAGATTGGTTCCCCTACGTAATGATGGGGCCACCTGGCCCATATTGGCTGTGTATATGCCTTTCCCTAATACAGGAATCCTATAGGCTAGGGAGGTAGTACGTATATTAAAACAAGAAAGGAATCTCATATAGGAGGCTCAAACACTACATATTGCAGACAACAGCAGGCAGAGTTGTTCCAGCAGGACCGGCACCACAGGCTGGCATACAGGCAATCAACCCAAAGACCGTAAACACAATAATGGGAAAAGTGCCCATAAAATGCAATGAATTGCCTTCTTGACTGCCCGCAGGACCAAGCAGTTGGAAGCAGTCTATCCTCACCCAACACTCCAGGACAAGCATACAGTTCTGGCTTTGTGCCTTCCCACTGGGATGGCACCACCTGTAGAGGAGTACAATGCCTCGCAGAGTATATTTGTGTGTATTTATACCACTACACATTGGCACACCCTCCTTGGGAGTGTTTCCAGATGTATTAAAATTTACAAAGTACAAAGGGAGCACAGAGCTGCAGCGCTCTAGATCTGGGAATTTTGAAGTCATAACATAGTGCCTGGAAGTGATTCTTTAACTGCTTTATCATTTACTGGATTTCAATTCTGTTTCAAATGATTGCCAATGGGCTATAAGAATAGCCCCAGTTTATTTGCAGCACGCATTATGGGGATCCCAAGGCGCTCTCTTATACTGACTACATCTATATTACTGATGATTCAGAACATCACCTGACTAGGGTGGACTGGATAGTGACTATACTGACCACACAAGGTTACAAAAATACAATTAAAAAAATCTAAAAACTCACTTGAATGTGATTTTTCTTGGACATAAATTATCCAGTAATGGTAGGGGTCTGGCACCGGTCTTCTTGCCATAGTGTGCCACCTTACAGCCTCCAAATAGGCTAAAAAGGTTACAAACCCGATGGGATTTCTTAACTTCAGAAGGACGAACTTGCCACATTATGCTGAGTGAGTGAAGCCCTTGTATGCCCAATTTTCTCCCACATTTTCTGAAAAACTTTGGATGAAAAAATTCACAGCTGTCTTACATGGACTCAAAGCAGACATGTTAGAGAATAAATATTCACAGGCTAGGGATCACAAAACAAACCTATTTATTAGAATTCTCTATGGTTCTTCAGGCTATATGTGCAAGGTTTTTAATGAGGTACAAACAGTCCTATTGCTTACAAATCACATTTGTATTCCACAACCAAAGCACGATTCGCTCCAATAGAAAACATTCTTACTAAAGTGCAGATGGCCTTTTTGAAAGAGCGCCCACTGGTACAAGGAAGACTAATAATTTTAGTCTGTCCTATTTATACACTAGAAGAGGCGACTAAAGCAAGCATTACTAATGCTCTACATCTTCATTTGGTGCAGTGGGCCGTATCCTTAAGAGCAGTTGATTTAAAATTTGAGTATGTTCTGACTCTCTACACACAGGGATTTCTACAATATATATATAGAGCATACCGCAAACTTATTATCTTTTACCCATTAAGGACTACAAGAGGTATTCTATACATATGGCTCTGCCCAGCCTACAGATGGTACTAGCAAAACCAAAGGGGATGATGGACGGAGTGTTGAACATTGCAAGCACTCACCCCCAGTCAACTGATCTGGGTTTAATCCATCATCATTCTTTAGCTCACTCCGCCACCCCAGTTCAGACATGGCCATATGCAAATCAGTCTGACCCTGTGCCTCATGGGAACAGTCCAGCCCGAACTGCCAAGCCGTGTCTTCCCTGGACCGGAAACAAGCATCCTGGGACCGGTTTCTGGCTTACAGCCGTCATCAGCCAGGCTACTTGAATCCAGTGGCAAAGTGAGCAAGGGGCCCACGTCTGGGCATACCCTGCCTACAGATGGTACTAAACAAAAATACCTAAAGGTTTGGTGTGTGTATACAGCAGTTTAAATTTGCTGTTTTAAAAAATGCAGTGCAGGGAATTCTTTAAAAGCTGCAAACTTATAAACTGCTGTATGCATACAGCAATGCATTGTTTTCATCTCTTTGGACACTACTACATAAAGAGAACCAGCACTCCACGAAGAATATATAATTATACACAGTAAGACCATTGCTGGGTTCCCCCACAAATAGCCATCCAAATTTTCAAAATGAATGTAAACATGAACAGGCCAGATCCAACAGTTTATGATTACTGAAAGAAGAAAACCTCAAAGTAACCTGGGTACGAATCACAAATCAATATATCCCATAGATTTCTTGAAAATCTTGCTACGGAAGGCTATGTGCATTGTAAAGAAAATACTTGAAGAAAATGCATTTGTGGAACAAAATTTTGGGCAAATTCTGAGTAAACAAGCTTTATTTAGAAGATGCATAATTCCAAAAGAAATGATTTTTCGGAACCAAAGCGCCCAGTAGACCATCTATCTGGGATTTAGATACACTAGAGACTTAAAGAAGCCTTTAATTCAGAAAGTCAATTTAACACAATTTCCGATTTGGCTAATAAAAGGAAATGAGAGTCTGAACTAAATTACATGATCCAGAATGGTACTTCCAATTTGATCATGTAACTCCTTAAACATAAAGCCCTATGGCCAATTGATATTGATGTATGGATGAACCTATCTCTTTGCAACACTCCTGGTCCGTTAGCTAATCACCCAGACCCCAGGTATAGTAAATATACTCCTGTCACCACTTACATACAGTGTGGTTAAGATGTGCAGACGATGGTTAGCACATTCCAGCCTTGCGCCTGTGATGAAGCATCTGTCCACAATTAGGGAAATGATTGACTTCCATGACTTCTTCCAGTGTCCACACCGAGCTAAAGTTCAACGCTCCCTTTTTGCAGCAGGGTATGCAATTTGTAATGAAATGCAAAGGTATTCAGAAAAAGAAGTTGCTGAAAGAATTCGAGAAATTGACAGAGAATTTAGGCAAAAACAACGTTTAGAGTTATTTGTAATGGCATACAAACACTCCGTAAATTTGTGTATTCTATATAAAATGAGTGTATTCTAGTATCATATCCTTTCATGGCACGCTATATTGTGTGAGGAAGAAACATCATTTACCAAGGCCATTATAAAGGACTGCCCGTCTCTTGATCACTCCATGAAAATCCGATGGCTTTTACATATTAAGAAATGTTTTAAGTAAATTTAATGACTCTGCCATATTGAAAATCCAAAGTCAATTATGTATTACTCCAAGAATGAATTGAAGACACTGCTTATTAACAGAGTATGAGAAATCACTGAGAGATTTAAACAAACCTACTGTAAGAAATGATATACCCTTCCTGCAACATGAAGTACACAATTATCTTCTCATAGTTACTAATGTACAACATTGATACATACCGACTCTATTGCGCTTGGCGATTTAATATGAGTTGGGTGCATTTCAAAAATGAGAGAGTGGAGTAAGGACAAGTCGAATTGCCAATCTAATAGAAAATCTAGACAAAGCACTTTGCACTTTATTCTCTTTTGCTCATTTACATGAATTTAAGAAAGATTGTTTTTAAAACCATTGCTTGGAATAGTTTTAGGGGGGCATTTATTTACTTGTGCACTTTATAGGATACAAAGGTCTGATTTGCAGTACTGTCCTTTGTGTTACAGGCATTGAGCGAGGGAAAGAGCCTTAGGTATCTTGAGAATTTGAGTTACGAATCTAGGTTATAATCTGATTACTTAATTTTGTATAATGTATTTTATCAGTAAATTGATGTAATATATTGATGTGGTTTTATGGCTTATGAAGCGTTTAAGCCGAATGAAAATGTTAATGAAATTGTGTATTGTATAACTACTATAATGTCAGCCCTGGACCTTCTAAAAGAAGACTTAAATCTCATTCAGCTTTGACAGACTGAGCTGTTACCATGCTAAATTGGGCGCCACAAATATTAAAATCTAACAAAGTGCCCTGGCAGCTCATTAACGAGAGTGCATATCTGCACCGTGTAATCTGATCTCTACACAAAAAAATCAAGGCTAAAAAATAACCCACCTACACCTTATTAAGTATAGAAGAAATGGAAGATGCACTGATTTCCTTATTAGAGGACCCACATATCACATAGCTCCTACATGGTGTAATCTCACTGAGTGTTTTAAAAAAATATATATATTTTATTGTTTTTACTGGAAACATTGCCAAGACAGTGATCATGAAGAATAATAAAAAGGTGGCAGAATCATTCCAAGCATATTGGCAAAGATCAGAAACACAAATTGAAACAATCAGCAATAAAATAGAAACGGTGTTAACGGTGGAGTCATCCCATGAAGAAAACGAGCCATGTTGCAACAGAAAATCCACAAAGTGTGTAGTGGTTGCCTGCCAGTCCTCACAGTCCCACGATGCCAACTATGCAGGGCTATCCGCAACAAAATGCTTGCCTGGGCTATCAGCACAGCAGGGCGTAATTACTCGGCAAGTAAGAGTCTCTGATAAGGCACCAGTCCCAGAGTGTCCAGGGTGCCCTGGTGGGTGCCACCGAGCCACCTGGTCACCCACTGCTGCTGTGCTGCTATATAATATAGTTTGAAGTCTGGAACCCCAAGGCCACCCTGCTCAGGCGGGCGCTTCAGCACTGCAAGGGACACCCTATGACAGCCTCCATTCCATACCAGATCCCGGAGCAGGACGTCCAGCTATCGGAACCACACCCCAGAGATTTCAAAGGGGGATTGGTGAAGAAATGTAACAACCGCGGAAGCATCACCATCTTGGAGATGGACACCTGGGCCATAAGTGATAAGCACAGAGATCGCACCATTCTACCCAGGGTCCCCTCACATATATCATCTAGCTGATGATACACCTGGATCCCCAGATATTTCAAGGTCACCTGTGACCAAGTAAGCCCCACTGGGTGATCTATTGGTACATGAGTATTTCTGATTACAGGGGAACAAAGATGTTTTCGATCTATTAACCTTCAGCCCTGATATCACCACAAAACCATCCAGGTGTCTGATCACTTCTCTGGCCCCCGCTGAGCCTCCGGACATGTAAAGGAGGAGGTCATCTGCATAAAGAGAGATAACATGTTCATGGCTATCCACTGAAATACCACTACCCCTCCCCTCTCCCTGAAAGAATTCAGCCAACAGCTCAATAGCTAGTGCAAAGAGCAGGGGTGACAGTGGACCGCCCTGTCTGGTGCCTCGGGAGATAGCATAGGAAGCAGAAATGGTAGTGCCAGTCTTAACTCACGCAGTCGGTCTCGTATATAACAGGGATACCCATCTGATCCAGGCCTCACCCTTATCCAACTTGCGCATAACTTCCTCCAAATAATCCCATCTCACCAAATCGAAGTCCTTTTCAAGGCCTACTGACATAACCAGTGCCTCCGGTAGGGCCTGAACCTCAGGGCGGTAGAGGAAGTGGTAGAGTCTCCTAAGATTTAGGAGCGTGCTATGGAGCAGAATGAAGCCATTCTGATCCCCATGAGGCAGGTCCAGCATATGGGGAGCAGTCTAGTAGCTAGGGTTTTACTCAAGATTTTGAAATCCAAATTAAGCATAGACAGCGGGTGGAAAGCGAAAACTGGAGACCCGGGGTTTTTAGTTTTAGGGAGAGGGATGACTTTTGTGGTTTGTGTAGTATCTGGTAAGCAGCCCTCCCTCAAGGATTCAGCGTAAAGTGGCTCCAATTTAGGGGCCGACAGATCCACAAAGGTTGCATAGAATTCCATTGGCAATCCATCAGGGCCAGGGGTCTTGCCAGTGGCCATGTCTTTAATAGCCTGTTTACTCTCCTGAGCAGTCACTGGGCCTCCTATGCTTTCCTGCACCTCACGTGTTAATGTTGGGAAGGAGGGACGATCTAGAAACACAGCTAACAAAGTGTCCAGGAGGGCTGCTTGGCTGCCATACAGGGTCTCATATTATTGTCTTAACCCTTAATTTATACCCTGCGGGTAATAAATAAGTGTCCCTGTGGCCAATGTCAAGTGTGTGCACCTGGCAATTCAGGGCGAATCAGCCACGCTACGAGCCTCCCCGATTTGCTTTCCTCATTGTGTGTTTTCTCAACATAAGTTGTATAGTCCTCCAGACTGCTGATATCCATCTTCCAACACCCATCACTTGTTGCTCTACTCCCTCTAGCGCTTAATTCCGCTAACACCATAGCTTCGGCACAAGACCATTTTAGCAATGTAGCTAACCAGCATTGAAGGTCCGGTGCCACTTGTGCCTTCCAGGACATTGCAATGTGACATTTGTTTAAGACAAAGGCAAGGTCAATAAACCTATGAAGATGCTTCCCACTATTTCCATTGGGTCTGATTCCAAACAGGCAGGACTTGGGCGAAGTGGCGAGCTGGTGATCCGCAACTGTGGATACTATTTCTTTGACCTCCACCCAGGCTTCCGGTATTACTGAGCACTCCCACACCATACGCTAGAAGCCAGCTACAGATGTCCTACATCTGGGACACTCAGAGAACGCTGCGGGAAAAATATGCTGTATGTGTTGTGGTGTAATGTATGCTTGATATAAGTAACTCAATTGGGTGAAGCAAAGCCTAGGGTTACGGGATACCTCTTTCACCTGATGGAGAGTTCGGGCCAATTGCGCATTTGTCAGCGATTGTGGCAAGTCAGCGGGCCATCTATCTTGGGCTGTAGCAGTCAAGCAGTCACACCCTCCTGATCTACAGTTAATGCAACCTGCAAAATAGAGATAGCACATTGTGCTCCACCGCAGGACAATAACGTATGCAGAGTCAGTTCGGCTCCCCCAGGCCCCCATGTATCTTGGATCACATGTTGTAGAGCATGGTATAAAAAGGAGTGCCCCGCCATCACCCCATGGGTATCCTTATTATCTTGAAAGGACGTGATGGTTCCCTTAGCAAATAAGTCCCACAGGAAAACAATTTCAGCTTCCCTCCATGATTCCACAGCGAACCTCCAGGTTATCTCACGAAGCTCCAGAAGGTGCCACAGCGGAATAAGTAGAGCGTATGGTGGGTGTGGCCTCATGTTGTTTACATACCTTTTCCAGCAAAGGCGGGCCATTGACATTTGGTGCGTTTCCCGAAAAGGACGAACCTTGAGGTCCGCCAACCATGTATAGATTTGAATTCTCCCTAGGATCCTACAGACAATCGCCTTCTCAGGGCTACAGTTCGTGCTTAGCCACTGCATCGGCCATTGCAGTTGTGCTGCCCCATAATATAATTCATAATTAGGGGCACCAAGGCTGCCCCAATTAGAGGGCATTTAAGTATGGAGAGTGTCACCCTCCTCCTTTCTACACCCCATATCAATTACAGCAGAATTCCATTGAATTCTCTGAAGAACGGCCAGGCAGCACTAATGGGAGCCCCGCAAAGAAGTAGAGGATACAAGGGAGTATGAGCATTTTTGAAATCTCCACATGTCCCATCGGCGATAACGGAAGTGACAGTCATAAAGGGACTGATTTCTGGACGGACCCTACCGCTCTATACAGATTGCCCTCTCTGAGGTCCTTCTCTGCTTGATAAATCAGGACACCCAGCTATTTAAATGTGTTGCAACGCCATTTGAGTCTGAATCTCGGGCAGGGTCTCTCTGTCGGATTCCAACTCTGGGGACAAGGGAAATAGGCATTACTTAGCCTAATTTAATTGAAGCTCCGCCACAGCGCCAAATTCCTTTAATGCTGCCATCAAGTCCAGTAATTTCACAACCACATCATGGAGGAAGATGAGAGCATCATCTACATAGAGCAAAACAATGTGGGATCCCCTGTGTGCTAGTATCCCCCCACTGCTGAGCTTGTAGGCACAGGCGACAGGCCAGGAGTTCCATGGCCAGGGTGAAAATCAATGGGGACAGCAGACAGCCCTGCCTGGTGCCCCTTTGTATATCAAAGCTATTTGAAATCAGCTGCCCCGTTCACACACACGTACCATTGGATTCTTGTATAATGCTCGGATCCAGCTATGGTATCCGGCCCCACCCCCTTGTACTCCAGCATAGACAGCAAGTAAACCCACCCCAGGGTGTCAAATGCTTTTTCAATATCAATCGATACCGCCGCTTTTTCAATATCAATCGATACCGCCACTCGCCCATGGGTATCCGGAACGGTGTTGTGTATCAGACGCAGTAGTCTACAAATACTTAAAGTACCGCGTCAAGGTATGAACCCAGATAGGTCTTCATGCACCAGTGTGCCGTTTATAGGGAGCAGTCAATTGGCCAGGGTTCCTGCCCGGCTTTGGTAGAACCACTGTTAGTGCTTGGCGCAGTGGCCTAGTGCCCTTGTCTCACTAAAGATGTCCAGAAGCTTCTGGGACAACTGAACACTATGTGTAGCATAGTATTGGATCAGTCAACCATTCGTTCCCGGTGTTTCATTTCTAGCTATTTGGGCAAATGTGCTGCTTCTCTGCTGAAGCGGAGAAACCCAGGGTAGTGGCAAACTCCCCAGGAAGTCCATCAACTTATCACAGGGACAAGCATAAGCAGTTGCATATAGGGTTGTTATGTTCCATATAGGTACCCCAATATAGGCTCAGGTAGTCACCTAACCTTTCACCTATATTCTCCCCTACCATTACACTACATAACGGTTCTTAGTACTGACCTTTTACCTAGTTACGGTAATGCCTAAAAAATGACATGGGGTTTTCTCCGAAAAGCTTAAGCCTCATTCATTATGCATGAGGATTCTTGGAATCACAGCAGGCCTAACATCTCCTGCATAATAACTATGTATAAGGGTCATTCCTTCTGTCATCCTAGTCTGACATGACACAGCAAGGTATATCCCCAGGGGGTACCATTTTGGGTATATATATATACACCATGTCTTGCTGAGATAGTCAGGAGGAGAAAAGGACTTCCATGCCGACACACTGACGCGAGACGCTGAGGTTCCTGCACGCAGACAGTCCAGCTCACAGTGGTCTGACATCCCTTGCGGGGTGTCCAACTCGAGACCAAGACGGGGTCCCACATTCTCTCACTTTAGGTAAAGGGGTTGACTTTATCCTAGAGGGATTCTTGGCTTTTACACCTTCATACATGCTAGGTACACTTGGGTACATCTAGTTAGGGTCGCATCGTAGGAGTACGCATTCTACTGTCATATATTTTATATACTTGCCTGTATTCATTGTTTTAGCACGATGGTAGAAATTTACCATCCTTTTACCCTGTTAGTGCTTATAATCATTTATATCCGTTACTGTCTAATGGTTGTTTCAGCACACCTATTTTACACTAGAATGACGCTGGTTCAATAAATGCTTATTGAAAAACTTTCCCACCGTTTATTCTGTGTATGTCTCAGACGAAGTGAGCACGAGTGACTGAGCGAAAAGTGTTGCACTGTTTCCACGATCCCTGATGGGACAGGGTTGTCATGTTCGATAGTTGCCAAGAACTATTCTCTCCTTGGTAAGAGGGGTTTCTAGTGGCACTGTGAGCTAGCTGGTATACAGGCCAATATACCCGGTAGGGGTGTCTAGAATCAGTCGGGACACCAATCCTACAGTGTATGTTGTCTAAACGCGCAGATCCTGTATAGGTTTAGAGGAACTACACGACATGGCGCCGCCAACGTTGGTTTGGTACTTATTTAACAGTCAAATCTGAGTAGTTCAGTCGTGCTATTCTCAGAGACCCCTGCTCACTTTTCTTCAGAGACGTCTGGAGTGGGAAGGGAACTATCCGCCACAGCTGAGTAGGCATATCCTATGTATTGGCTGTAGGTTTATCAAGCTTGAGGACAAACAGTTCCCATTGTGCATTAAACCTTATCTCAGTATCCTTGAAACTCTTCCTTGAAAACGTTTGTCAACAATGGCTGACGAAGACGCCGCAGCGGCAGCACAATGTGCAGCCGCAGTAAGGGAGGATGAAGAAGGAGAAATCATCATTTCAGAAAATGTCAGAAAAACCCTTACTCTAAACCTAGCAGACTACGGAGTCACAGCGAGGGGTGGGACAGTCACATTCATCATTGAGGCTCACGAGTCATATAGAACAGAGGTATTCTATTCATGGGTGAAATTCCCATAAGCCGATGCACAATCAAATACATTTCATTCTTATACTGAGGATGAACCACCAAATGAATACTGTCCGTATGAGGACATTGAAGTTCCGCTCACCTACCAGGAGCACATAAACTGGTTTAAAGGCACCCTCCCCCATACAAAAAACAACATAAGACTAGGTCCGCTCGGAAGAGATGGAGCCACTTGACCTGTCCTTGCGGCTTACAAACCGTACCCAGACATTGACTCAATGCCAGTAGTAGACCTACGTCCACTCCATAAAGAAATAATAAAACTTTACAGAAACCTGACAGTTCGTGATGAGAACACTTGCATTTCACCATACACGAGCTACACAAACAGGACAAATTCAGGGTTCTAAAACTAAAATTACACCACAAACGCTATATGCAGTTATGGGTGAAATGCCCACTAAACGTGAGCAAATGCCATTCTGGATAGCTCAGAAAATAACACAGCTAGAGACAGTATTTCCACACACAAGCCCTCAAGAAAAACACAGAATGCTAACAATCTGCTTGCCAATGGGGATAGCTCCCCAGATAGAGGATTGTACTACTTGGGGTACAGTTTTCGCTGCCATATATACCAGAACACATGGTATCCCATTATTAGCCGTAATACCAGAGGTATTGAGACAAATACAGACCGAGTATGGAGCAGAACCTGCTGTGAACTTAGGGATGAAATTATTAGGTAATTTTGCCCAGGTATCAGCTATAATATTGGCAAATATAAAAGGGGAGGCAGCAGCAGTGGTAATACGCCAATGCCTGAGGGATTTCACTCCTTTACAACCGGAACGTGAATTACCTAAAATTATCACAGACACCTATGCTGAATTAGGTAGAGATAGTTTGGGAGCTAGAGCAACAAAACCTCAACTCACGGGTGGTCCTGAAAAGGATAACACCAGGCAAGCACCTGATTCTTCCAAGATGAAATGGGATAATAACAATAAAAAACAAAAGAATAGATATCAATCCAGGAGTGGGTCTCCTCATCAGGAGCCCTCCGAAAGGAGATACAACCTTAGGAAAAGAGATAACATTAAAACACCTGACAGGTATCAGGATACTGATACATGTTCCTCTCGTTCCTTTCAGGGTTCACCAAGAAACTCCAAGAGAGAAGGACGGTCAGAACACAGACAAGAAGAGCGTACAAAGTCCAGAGACACGCCACGCATATCAGACTATACTTCCAAGAAAGAAGAGAAGCCAAAATCAAAACCTCAATTTAAAAAGAAGAAAGTAGCAGGTCTTAAAGTGAGCCATGCCCAGAATTCTGAGGACTCAACTTTTGAACGGGGAATGGGCTCAGACGATGCTAGACAGCGCTGCAGAAGTAACAATAGCTCGCCAGAACATGATGGAATTTCTGGTGACAGCGGAGTTGAATGAGCATACCACGGTGGAAACACCTGATGTAAGTGTCCCACATAGGTTATATGAAATAACACTCCACATGGAGGGGGACAAACCCAGAAAAATTAAAGGTCTATTTTGGGAGAACCTGACTTTTGGAAATTAAATCCTTTTAGCTGAAAATGATTGGACGCCTGAAATTGTTATGGATTGCCCAAAGGGAGAAACGGTCATTTTACCGGCTTTTTCCGACCACGTTCCAATATACTTGAAACACACATACGCGCAGGAGTGGGCGGTAGCCCTGGCTCCAGCATTATATCGCAATTATGTTGGGCGGGATGCTAAGTCACCTCACCATACAATCCCGGTAAAAACTACTCCAACTCCACAGAGACAGTACCCAATAAAACAAGAAGTGAAAAAGCAGGTCAGGGAGATCTTAGATCAACTTGAATACCAAGGTGTAATAAAAACTTGCACCTCTTTCATGAATAATCCTTTGTTTCCTGTAATGAAACCTGATAATTCATACCGTCTAGTCTTAGACTACAGACATCTGCACACATGCACAAAGACATTTGCAGTACAGAATGCACATAGTGCCGCATTAATGAATAACATTGTGCGAAAAAAATACAAAACGACATTAGATATCTCTAATGGATTTTTCTGCCAAAACATAGCACCTGAAAGCAGGTATTTAACAGCATTCTCAGCGCTAGGTTCCCAGCGTCAATTTTGCTGACTCCCCCAAGGGTATAAGAATAGCCCCGGGTTGTTCATCGCTAGGGTAACAGATTTACTTCAGAATTTGGATGAAGAGGTTTTGGCCTATGTAGATGATATTTATCTGACGGGTGATGATTTAAAGGATCACTTGGCCAGGGTGAGCAACATTATTTTGGGGTTCGCCTCGGAGGGATACAAATGTAATTTGAAAAAAATCAAAAATAGACCACTTCAATGTCCTATTCTTGGGATACGAGTTATCAAGTGAACTGACAAGTTAGCCTGGCAGCTAACTTTTTAGAAAAGTGTGCCCTGCTCCAACCTCCTAAATCTTTGAAGAACTTACAATCCATATTAGGATTTTTTAATTTTTGCAGAACATACATTATAGATTACGCAGAAAAAATAAAACCTTTCTACGACTTAATCAGACCTGATTTTTCAATTTGGCATTGGACACAGGAACACAGATATCCTTTGTTCCCTACAAGCGGACATGATAGCTTCAAAACACTTGCAGACACGCGTAAACGTCCCCAACCTGGTGATCCGCGTTATAGCGGGTCAATCTGGGTACATTTACCTAACCTTCAATGAAGGAGAAATGGTACCCATAGCATATAAATCACATTTGTACACAAACGCTGAAATGCGTTTCGCTTCTACAGGAAAAATACTGACTACAGTACAGACCGCTGTAGTAAGAGAAAGAGCACTGGCTCAGAGGAAACGAATAATTGTCGTAACTCCAGTACCAGCCCTAGAGGCTGCTACAAAGGCTAGCGTTCCTAATGCTAAAGCCTTACATCCAAGATGGATACAATGGGCAAATTCTCTCATTGCAACTGATGTAGAATACAGATATGACCCAAGATTAAAAACACAAGCATTCCTGCAATATGAACAAGAATATCCTCTACGAAATGAAATTATGCCTCTAGATCAGTATGAATACATTATTTACACTGACGGATCTGCTAAGCCGGCCATAGGAAGTAAACCGCAATACAGCGCAGCTTATGCGATTGTAAAAGGTCGTATGCAGGATGGCAAGTTCCATCCCAGCGATACGAAGACAGTCTCTAGGAGACTGCACGGCTCAGCTGGCAGAACTAAAAGCCTTATTACTGGCACTTATAAATACAGATCGAGAATTCCCCACACTGATAGTGTGCAATTCTTTTTATTCTGTCCAGTCGTACAACAAATACTACTGGGGATAAAATGGGTTTAAAGACTCAAAAGGTGGAACAATTGAGCATAAAATGCTATGGGAACAGGTAGCTGAGTTGAAAAACGAACTACCAAGAGCTCACGTGATACACACGCTAAGTCATCAACGTGATGGCGATCATGTTGAAGGGAATTCATTGGCCGAAGAAGCCGCAAAGGGGACAGTACGAACTGCTGCCGTAGCTGCAATCACTCATTCTAAAACGAGAATAGACGGACAGATAATGGTAGCTGTCATTGCTTCACGCAAAAACAGCCCAGCCTTACCGAAAGGTTTTCCACTCAAGTACTTCTACAAGTTAAATGCAAAATACATTCCGTATGCTCAGATTCCAGGAGTGGGGGAGAGTAATACCAAACATGGATCGCAGATTGGGTTTAGTACTAGCTGCACATGAGGGTCTAGGTTCTGCACACGCAAGGATTAAAGCGACAGTTTCTTTACTGAAACAACGCTATTGGTGGCCTGGTTTAACAAAACAGACGAAGACTTTTGTCTTAAAATGCGACATCTGTCAGCAGATGAAGGGTTCCACCATAGCACGCCCAGCGCAGACACCATTATTGATATCAGACAGACCACTCGCGTGTGTCTAATTGGATCACTACGGCCCCCTACAATCAGATGGGGCTTACAAGTATATCTTGGTGGCAGTGGATTCATGCTAGAGATCCCTATGGGTATGGCCTCAGCGCTCGGCTGACGCTCGAACTGTTATAAAAGATTTGCGAGTCTTCATAGGGACATACGCAGTTGGCACATTACATTCTGACCGTGGCCCCGCGTTTAGCTCTTGGGCTTACAAGGAAGCCATGGAAGGTTTGGGTGTAGCATTGCGGTACTCCTCTCCGTACCATCCAGAGGGAAATTCGGTCATGGAGAGGAAAAACCGAGACTTAAAGCAATCTTTAACAGCTAGATTATTAGGTTCGGGTGGTAGTTGGGTCAATCACTTATATGGGGTACAGCGAGCCCTCAACAATATGCTAAGAAGTTCTCTAGGGGGGTGTCACTCCTTACGAGGTTCTGTTTGGGACGAGAATGTGGGTACCTGATCTCGATTGTGAAAGCACAGTGGCGGACGAGAAACCATTTGATATCAATAAACGTTCGGCTGTTTTACAGCATCTGAATGAATCCCGGGCACTACTAAGCAACGTGCAAGTAAAACGCTCCGCCACTGGGGAAGTCAAATCAGTCCCGGCAAGACCTGTCTGGATCCCAAAAGTCGGGGATCTGGTCAAAGAAAAGATCATGGACAAGAAAGAATTTGGGCCATCATACAGAAAGCCTGTACCTGTCCTGGCTGTCGAAGGAACAAGAACAGTACTTTTTCCACTTCTTGCCGGCAAAAAAGAAAATAGATTCGTCTCCATTGATCTGATCAAACCACACTATGTGGCCGATACTGAATAGTAGGCCTCGTGGGCTCCTGGGTAGCCGACGCTCTCCTCTCGCTACCATACAGGAAGTTCAGACAGAAAGACTCCTAACATATGAAGAGTCACCAATACACAGTGATGGAATTTCCAACAATGAAATGGAACTCATTCCTCTGGAAACAGAACTTCAAACTAAAAATTAAAGACAAATATCAATTCGGCCTAACACCGATGTCTACATCAATATGCCTCAACAAGAGACACCTGCCAGTTCTACACAACCTGCCGAGCTGCCAAAGATGGATCGAACTGCATCTGGCTCTTTCATCGATTTTGACACCTTCTCTCTTGATCCCAGTGAACCTGAGACAACGCCGGCTCCAGTTTCCTGTAAGTAATAAATTGGTGAGTACTACACTTTTCTGAAAAAGACTTGCTTAGTATCACCTTGGCTCCAGCTCTGGATCATAACTGGAATATTGTTTTTTTTGTTCTGGATAGGCCTAGTGACTGTCTTTTGCTTACTCATTAATGGAAAATATCTCCCAGAACGCTCTGCAGTATCAAATGTGAACTTGGTCCTGAAACCTCATGCATCATCTCATCATGAACAAAGAGACTTGTTTTTCGTGAACATTACAGCTGTTCCAATTCCTGATGGGATAGTTTGGGACAAGGTTGATTATGATGTATTTGGCCCCACTGAACTTTTGAAAATACCACATTTGTTTAAAATTTCTCTTAATGATATCATTACCTCCAGTACATTTTCTGATGATTGGGATTTTGAAACTGTAAATAATATGTTGTCTGATTTGGAACAATCCGCTGCATTTTCAAAAAATGAAATGTTAGAGGACACATCTGACTTTGATAGCATGTACTGTTACCAACATTATGGTCATCACTTTTTACACAAATCCAGTATCCCAAGAAATGTTTTCACATACCACCAGTGCGAACATTGCCCAACACCGCCGAAAATTAGTTCAAAAACATTTGCACAGAAGTGTTCATATTTTTCAGTTTAACACTTCCGACCCGACCTCATATTACTATAAGGTTGCATCTACACCTGCACAGAAAAATATGCTAACACCAAACAGATTTATCTGCATCCTTTATTGCCCAACTGTCTGAACAGGGTTTCGATTTATGGAAGGACACTATAGACATAAAATCAGTCTGGGGTTCAAAGGATTGGCAAGTTCAGGGAACAGAAGCACTATTTAGAGCGTGCCTCATCCCACAGCAAATCATCTATTTAAATGACACTGTGCAACAGACTTCCTGTCTTGGACTAGCAAAGAACAAGGATTTGAACACACCTCGGATTCCCACACCTTCACACATCAATTTTACATCACGTGGAGGGGATACAATAGATGACAGCATGCAGTACAATACTTCAGACCCCAATTGGAAAGGATGGTGAGTTTGGCCCACAGACACAAACAGATGTCAATCAAGATTCAGGGGTACAACCGAAGGGTTTAGTATCCATAGGCCAGACCCACGATATGTACAAAGAGAACATCCGGGGGTGGTGACATCATACAGTGTTGGGAAGTTGTGCCTCGATTGGCTAAAAACCTCGACACTGTCCCAGGTGAAACAGCACTTATCCTTACTCTCAGATGAGGGGATTTAAGGGATTTTTTACTAGGTCCCCGAAAGCCACGCCAGAAACATTTCTATTACGCTGTCTATAATGAAATCTGGAAAATCTCTCAACAATAAGCTGCGGAGAGACTACGTGAAATAGATACAATTAACCTAGAAAAGGCATTAGCTGTAGTTGACAATGGTATGACTACATTAACATCCAGGATTTATTCACTGGGCAACATTGTATCTTCTGCTATAGATATACTAGAACAGGACTTGTCCATACTACAACACGGACAATCGCAACTACGTTCTATTATGTTATTGAGCTGGAAGCTGCAATTATTGCGCGCTGGTTATATGCCTTGGCGCTTTATCAACAATACGCCCCTATTTTCTGCATACAATCTAACTGAAAAGCAGTTAACCATGGCACAAAGGGGAGCAAAATATACAATGCTGCGTATTGAAAAACTCGACACATTACCTTTTACTGTGGCAAAGTTACCATCCACAGAATGGTTAATCCATGGCCATATAACACTACCGGTCACAACTTTCCAGTTTCAGTATTGCCTAGAACAACAACAGGCGGGCAGATATGAAGCGATGGGTAGGGAATTCATCAAGGAATCTTGGGAATTACCATACAGATTTCGATGTAGGAATGGGGACATGGAAGTTTTCCTTAGCGGTATCAACTGCCAGAATTCTTTAAGTGGATCCCTCATATGGCAGGATATCATGCTTCACGGGGCCTGTAATGGTTCAGTTGCTAACTTATCCTGTCACTTGAAAGGTTTCCCAGCTGCCGTGATTAATCCAGTGTTCAAGTTACTTTCGAATGGGAGTTACTTGATGCTGAATGATCAAGGTTGTTGTGGGATGCTCCCGGTCATCGCATATCTTGTCACTGTAAGCTCCAGGGTTACTTGCTGTATGCAAGTGTTGTTTCTACCGACCCATACAGTCAGGGAGGCGCCGTTATGTCTTTCGTTGAATGTTACCTATATACGGTTTGATACTCTGAGCAGAATGAAAGCCATGCTTTTACAGCAAACCGTGCCCTTAACCTCCGCCCGAGAAACTTATGATCTTCAGGTTGCAAGGTCTTCGGCTGAGATACAGGCACTAGTACGAACAAATTGCCCTTTCCATTTCACAGAAATGGTGCAACGTATCTTTAACATGTCTGATACGACGGGTATTGTCCACCTATTTAAGACCATAGGTTCTGGACTGTTAAGCACCTTTCAGACAATCCTTGGAGTTATTCCCAACTTCATACACTCCGTATTCGGAAGCATTTTTGGAGGGCTTCCGCTGATCCCGTTTCTAATAGCAGGTATCCTGATTGTCATTTTTCTGCTACGCAATGGATGTCCCAGTCACCAAGGAGATGGAAAAAAACGCTCTTGGAGCGCCAATACCGTGATCGCATGGTACTCCATCTGGGCACACCTCGCCTACGCGAACTAAGTGAATCTTGGTTCTTATCATTTAGACCAGTCTGGATCGACTGTATTCTGCCTGTCCTTCGATGCCTGTTCTGTGGACAAGAATGCGTGTTGGACCTCTGTCGAACACTTCCACCAGATGCACCACCGGACGTTGATGCTTTACTGGACCCGATAACGGCTCATGTTTTGCAGTGTCCTCAGCGTATTCCAATGTTGATGTCTGCATTCTTAGAGCCACCACAGTATGCTTCAGCTCCTGTCAGAACGGATACCGGCTCCTCAACAAATACTTAGGCCTTGGTCGTCACACAGGCATCCCCAGCAGCGGCTGTGGAGAATACGGAGGAACATCTGTGCTCAATTGACCTGATCTGCGAGGTGTTGCAGGGACCGTCGTCTGCGATTGCAGGCAACAGTGATGTCGCATCTCCCAGCCAGGACACAAACATTTAGCTCATCGTGTGCTGGGAAAATTCAGCTTTTTTTCAAAAACAACCAAATTTGGAATTTTAAACAAGACATTTTTTCTGAACTGCATGGCCTTCAGTCACTCACTTGTTAGGACTATATATACGAACATATTTAGTACAGACTTCTATCACATGCAATGTTTTTTTCTTTTTTAGCTTTTTTTTTATTTATTTTTTTAGAAATTTTACGTTTTTTAAGTACTATTTTTAATGGACTTATTAATAGTTTGCGTATCACATTTAGCAGTACGTTAGAATGCTTAGTATGTTGTCCAGTCGGATGAGGAGTGGGTGTTATGTTCCATATAGGTACCCCAATATAGGCTCAGGTAGTCCCCTAACCTTTCACCTATATTCTCCTCTAACATTACACTACATAACGGTTCTTCGTACTGACCTTTTACCTAGTTATGATAATGCCTAAAAGATGACAGACTTTTTCCGAAAACTTAAGCCTCATTCATTATGCATGAGGATTCTTGGAATCACAGCAGGACAGCAGGCCTACCATCTCCTGCATAATAACTATGTATAAGGGTCATTCCTTCCGTCATCCTAGTCCGACATGACATAGCAAGGTATATCCCCAGGTGGTACCATTTTGGGTGTGTATACACCATGTCTTGCTGAGATAGTTAGAGGAGAAAAGTACTTCCATGCCAACACACTGACGCGAGACGCTGAGGTTCCTGCACGCAGACACTCCAGCTCACAGTGGTCTGACATCCCTTGCGGGGTGTCCATCTAGAGACCAACACGGTGTCCCACAGTCTCTCACTTCAGGTAATGGGGTTGACTTTATCCTAGAGGGATTCTTGGCTTTTACACCTACATACATGCTAGGTACACTTCGGTACATCTAGTTAGGGTCGCATCCTAGGAGTACGCATTCTACTGTCATGTATTTTATATACTTGCCTGTATCCATTGTTTTAGCAAGATGGTAGAACTCTACCATCCTTTTACCCTGTTAGTGCTTATAATCATTTATATCTGTTACTGTCTAATGGTTGTTTCAGCACACCTATTTTACACTAGAATGACGCTGGTTCAATAAATGCTTATTGAAAAACGTTTCTACCGTTTATACTGTGTATCTCTCTGAGACGAAGTGAGCACGAGTGACTGAGCGAAAAGTGTTGCCCTGTTTCCACGATCCCTGATGGGACAGGGTTGTCATGTTCGGTAGTTGCCAAGAACTATTCTCTCCTTGGTAAGAGGGGTTTCTAGTGGCACTGTGAGGTAGCTGGTATACAGGCTAATATACCCGGTAGGGGTGTCTAGAATCAGTCGGGACACCAATCCTACAGTGTATGTTGTCTAAACGCGCAGATCCTGTATAGGTTTATAGGAACTACATGACAGGGTAGATAATATTCTCGAAAGGCAGTATTAATGGCAACCTGAGTGTTAAAAGTTGTGCTACCCTCTAGTCGAATTACCCATATCGGTGGACGCTGTTGCTCTCCCCTGACCAGCCATGCTAAAAGCCTCCACGAACAATTGCCCTCTGCATTTAGGACAGCAAGCCTGCACTTATAATCATGTCTACCCAAGCGCATCTCTGCTTCTCAATAGCCTTTCCTCAAGGTCTAAAGTTGTTCGAGGTCTCCTGGCCATGCAAGCACTTGGGTCTCGAGACGGTGCATCTCTTGTTCAAATCTCGTCAATTCCCCTGCAGACTCCCCATGTGCTAGCCATACAATTCCACCTCATAGCCACCTTGTGAGCAACCCCATTACACCACTCTAGTAAGGGTAGAATACCGATTATGGAAAGTATTGATCTATTTGTGTTGATAGGGATTCCTGGAGGGGGGTAAGAGTGCTTCCGTTTGGAGCCGCCATGTTGGTATTTGAAGGTGCAGGTGTCTCCAGCTCAGCATCAGCTGCAATGGGCAGTGATCCGATAGGGTGCACGCCATGTATTCCGTTTAAGCGATCTGTGAATCCCACAGCTCTGCACATAGGAACAGGTCTAGTCTGGTATGTATGCCATGTACTTGCGAGTAGAACGAGAATTCACTATTATTTGGGTGGCCCAAACGCTATACATTATACAACTGCCTATGTTTCATCCAGTCCTGAAAGTATTGTGATGTACGAATGCAGGAGGCATGTGGCAGTCGGGGAAGAGAGCTGTCTCCGGTGATGTCTAGGACACAGTTGAAGTCTCCTGTCCAGATGCCAGGTGTGTGCGGTTCCTGGAATAGGACAGACATAAGGTTGTCAAAAAAAGGCCACCTGGCTCGTGTTAGGGGCATAAATGCCAATTAGCGTGAGTGGTATACCATCTAACTGGCCCTCGAGCATCAAACATCGCCCCTCCTCATCTATCTTGTGAGTAAACAGACACAAGATAGATGATGGAGTCCCAGGGGCTATCCAGATCAGCACTCCTCAGCATAGGCCGAGGAATAAATACCATATACTTGACCTCTCCATTTCACCTGTAGCTTACTCACCTCCGTCCACGCTAAATGCACCTCTTGGAAGAATGCAATGTGTATGTGGTGGTGTTTAAGAGTCGATAACACTTCATGGGGTGGCCATGCCCCCACGTTCCACATCATCAGATTATATCATGAAATCAGGTTACCTGGTGGCATCAACTGTTTGGAGGGATAAAGTCATGTGTGCACAAGATCATTCCTGTATGAAAGCGGTGTCAAGGACTCCCTGTGTGCACCCTTTGCAGTATGTGTGCCGCACTCCTAGAGAACGTGGCCACACTCTATACTTTGTGAATTCCACCTATTCAACAAAAAAGAGATAAACGAAACCTTCCCAACCCCTCCCAGGCTAGGTGGACAATGTGTCCCCAGCCACAATTACTCAACCAACATCCTAGAACTAAAGACAAAAGAATAGTGACAAACTGGTCCAGGTTGGATAGCATATGGGGTGTGGGATGCTACAAACTGCACTCTCTAGTAGGCAGGCCCCCTAGATTGTTAGTGCCCCAGGCCCGCATCCGTGTGAGTCACTTCGGAATCCCACCATGTGTCTCCCCAGAAGTCTTTGCCAGAGGAATACCAGGATTGTTGCCTCCAGAGTCTCACAGCAGGTCATCCACCAGCCTTGGTCTCCGGCCCCATGGCCATATCCTCCATTGAAGTCACGGATTCCTTAGTACGAATGAATGTCCGATGTGCAATCTGATTGTAGTGCCCCCAAGGGATTCTGACTGTAGTGCAATACCTCCATCTTTCCTGTTCCTTTGCCGTCTGGTGTGGGGTGATTTTGGTTTTTTTCTCTGTTTCTGAGGGCGTGGCCTGGGTGTGGGCCACTTGCTCTGCATTCGAGCATCAGTGGTATTGATTCTGTTTCTTCTTGCCTAACCATTTGTCAAGTGCTCTGATACCCTTTAAGGGTCAAGTTTGCGCTATATAAAACTTTATAAATAAATAAATTGGTTAACAACCCTTTAGCATGGAGCCAAGTCCACACATCTTCAGGGGAGAAGTGACATGTGTCGCCAAAATTGTTTTAAGCTTTGCAGGGTACATTAGTGCATATTTGATCTGTAACTCCCAGAGACGACGTTTGACCACAATTTAGGAGTCGCTTGGGTGCTGCACTTCCATAGTGAAGTCTGGGTAAGCAGAGATGATCCACCCCCTTCGAACTTCCATTGGCCTCTGATCTGGACAGTGGAAGAATGAGATCACCATGCCTGAAGTTCAGGAAATGAAAGATCACCGTCCGCGAAGGGGCTCCCGGTAGTGGCAGACTGCCCGATGTACAATGGGCCCGTTCCACATTGAAAAACGTGGGGGCTCTACCCTCCAGCACCCTGGTGAGTAACAATTTTTTGAGAAAGAGCTCCAAACTTGGGCCTTCTGAGCATTTAGGGACTCCCAAAAAGCGAACATCGATTCTTCTCGAGCGGCCCTCGGCACCGTCCGCCTGTTGTTGAAGGGTGAAGATCTGATCGTTCATGAGTTTCATTTGAGCCTGTAGCTCATCATTGTGGGGTGTCTGGAGGTTACCACTGACTCCACTTCGTCCACTTTCTCCGTTTGCCTGCCCTGGGAAGGTTGACATTCAGGAAGGCAGTGCCGATTTTGGCTTTCAATGAGGTTTTAGTGTCCAGAATGCATGGAGTAACTTTTCGAATTGTGTTGAGCGACTACGTAGGGTGGCCTCCAGATGACTCAATGTCCTGAAGGCATGCTCAGGGGGGTTCTGCGGGTCTGCAAACCCAACAGTGTCCACGGCAACAGTCTTGGTGTTCTTGAGTTTCACCAATGGGTCTCCAAGAAAGCACCAATAAGATCGGCTGGCCCTGAGAAAAGGGGGATTATGATGCAAGGAGGGTATCGTTCCCCACCCTCAGTTGCACTAGTGAAAGTTGTCTCCAGTAGGCACAGCAGAGTCAAGCAGGAGAATCGGTTGCTCATCCGCTCCCCAACCGGGTCCTGATTGAGTCTGCAGTTGCCACAGTCCTAGGCAAAGTAGATATTATTAGTACAGAGGGGGGGAGGAAAGAGGAATAACCATTTGTGCCAGAAAGCACCAAGACACCGCCTCTCAATCGAGTCCTCACTGCACCGCCATGTTCTTCCCTTGCACAGTTATGTTATTGCTATTTGTAGAGCGCACTGTTACCCGTGGGTGTCCTGGCGCTGTAAAGT
The DNA here is from genome assembly GCA_963921515.1 of Calotriton arnoldi. Taxonomy (NCBI): domain Eukaryota; kingdom Metazoa; phylum Chordata; class Amphibia; order Caudata; family Salamandridae; genus Calotriton; species Calotriton arnoldi. The sequence goes on along the minus strand of CAWUFW010001833.1, from coordinate 857,881 downwards.
CCTTTTGAGGCCTAAGAGGAAAGGAAGATACACCGAGATTTAGGAGGAGAAAAGCCAGGTCTTTAAAGCCTTTCTAAAGGAGAGTAGATTTGTCATGGACCTAAGCTGCAGCGGCAGGCCATTCCAGGCCTTCGCTGCACATGTTACAAAACTTCTGCCTCCCCAACTGGCTTTGCGCACTTTGGGTACTGATATTAGTTTTGCTTCTGATGACCGTAGCACTCTTTTTGGTATATACCATTGAAATTTCTTTATCAGGAACTCCGGGCCGGTTCCCTGTAGGGCTTTGTGAACCAGGCATAGAGCCTTAAACTGTATCCTCTTTCTAATCGGCAGCCAGTGGAGTTTCTTGATCTGAGCCGAGATCGAGGCAAATTTTGATGTACCAGTGAGCAATCTGGCAGCTGCATTTTGAAGAAGTTGTAGTTTACGCAGGAGCCCCTCCTGCATGGAAAGGTAAAGCACATTGCAATAGTCTAGCCTAGACAAGGATAGTGAGGTGATTACTGTTTGTATACTGTCTTTGGGTAAAAAAGGTATTATTTTCCTGCATGCTCTGAGGGTGTAGGCGGTGGTGGAAATAACTGCATTCACCTGGTCTTTAAAATTAAGTTTATTGTCAATCCATACCCCAAGGTTTTTTGCTTTATTCCTCGGGGAAGGAAGAGGACCCAGAGAATCCAGCCACCAGGCCGGAGTCCAAAAGCTAGGGTCGTTACCAAATAATACCACTTCCGTTTTTCCGGAAATAAGCTTAAGACAGTTCTGCGCCATCCAACCGCCTACAGCTGACATGCATTCTTTAAGACGTGTTGCTGTTTCCATCAACGCCCCTGGCAACAACAACACCACAATTTGGGTGTCGTCGGCGTAGGAGGTTAAAGAGAAACCAAAGGATTCAATAAGTGGGGCCAGTGATGAGACATGGGTATTAAAGAGCGTCGGGCTCAGCGAGGAGCCCTGGGGCACTCCACACGGCTGGGAGAAAGGTTTGGAAGAGAAATCCCCAATAGCGACAGTTTGAATTCTGTTAGAGAGAAAGGATTCCAACAATTTCCAAGCGGCACCCTGGACTCCAATCTCCTTCATACGGTCCATCAATAGGGAGTGATGGACCGTATCAAAGGCCGCAGAGAGATCCAACATGATCATCACTGCTTTGCCTCCTTGGTCAAGTATGGTCCTGATCTCCTCTGTAGATTTAGTAAGGGCTGATTCAGTGCTGTGCCCAGCTCTGAAACCATATTGCGATGGATCCAGCACCTGTGATTCGAGCAAAACGTACTCAGTTGTGCGTGCTCATGATTTTCTCTGCCACATTCGCTGGAAGAGGGAGCCTCGATATAGGTCTAAAATTATTAGGGTCTTTAGGATCCAGAGAGGATTTCTTAAGTAGAGACAGTATGGAGGCATTTTTCCAGATTTTGGGAAAGTATCCCTGAGAAAACAGAATTTATGACGGAAGTCAGTGCCAAGGCCACTGGTTCCGGTGCTAGTTTCAACAGAGAGATAGGGCAGGGGTCATTAGGCGAACCTGATTTCGTTGTCTTGATAAGGTTTAAGATTTCTGTAGGAGTTACTTGAGAGAAATTGTCAAAAAATTCCCTATCATTTATTTCTAGTTGACTTGCGTCAATCTGGGTGGGAATGGTATTGTCTGTAGCCTTGGAGAAAGTGGAAAAGATAGATTCCACTTTGACCAAGAAAAATTGTGCAATTTTATCACATAGTTCCCCTCCCGTACCCAGGGGACGGGAGGGGAAGGCAGCCCCATGTCTCCAGGGGGCACCAGATGCAGCCACCCATCAAGTCACACTCCAGCAAGGAGGGACGGGGAAGTGGTCTAGACCCTAAATAAGTTGTGGTATTGGTCCCCACTGACCTGCCTGCCTGCCTGTCCTCACTGCATTGGGTGGGGCCGTTGCACCAGCGCTAGTGCCCTCGGACACTGAAGCTCCAGTCACTGCCTGCCTGATTCGGGAAATCCTGGTGGCCTCCCACTTCAAGGGACACCTCAGTGAGCAGGCCAACGTATGCTGTAGTCAGTATTTGCAGTTGGGGAGGTAAGGCCTTAGCACTTGTCTGTAGCATCGCTGTGCCGGGGCGATCCATGCCCAGCCCCCATCACCTAGCTAGTAGCACTGTCTAGATTCTATCACTTTGCAGAGAGCTTGTAACTCTTTGCAGCCAAGTTTAAGCTGTAAATTGGTTGCTGCAATTTTGTTATCTATTGTATCCTACCACACTCCCAATGCTGAATTGATTAGTTATGAGAAATCATCCAGTGCTGTGGTATAACCTTGTATCCTCCTCCCCAAAGAGTGTTTATAAAAGTCCTCTTGCCAGAAATAGACATGGGTAATACGCACCATGATAAGTTGAACAAACTTGTTGTGATAATAATGCAGGTCTCTTAACCTCAGCGACAGAAACCTTTGAGTAACAGGCAGCCCGTTCTGCCTTAGATTCAGAAACTCTGGAAAACCCAGTATCCTACTCATTTTGCACATTTCGTTCGCAGCATCTTCAATTCATCTAACACAACTGGTATAGTGCACTTCAAAACCATTGGATCTGGATTATTGACTGTTTTTTAAGACTGTTTTGGGACAAATTCCCTCAATGTTTCCATTCGTTGTTCTTGGTACTGTTTGCAGGATTTTTCAACAATCCTTCTGATCATCGGTTATGCTATTCTCATCTTTCTTCTGGTTAACAAATAAAACCAGTTCACATTACAATATGGATTTTGAATTGGAACATCCTGCTGAAAAGCAGTGCAGAGAAACCACAACATTCTCTCCTGGCATGAATGGCTTACTGCCTTAAGAGAGCATTGGACTCCATCTTTCCGCAAATTGGATGCTTAACAAGTAAGACCAGACTTTTGGTGCATAAACTATTTTCACAAAACTGTTTTAGAAGTCCCATTGGAACTGCTACCAATGGAATAGATCAATGTACCTTTCTGAGTATTTTATTGAACATGTGTGTTGAACAGAAGGCTTTTAAATACGGACATGGTTTCCTTTGCAAAGTGAGACAGGGTGGAGAGAAAATTCATTAGGAGGTGAGCAATGACACTCTAATATATGTAATTCTTAACAAAGCTGATCGAGCTGTTTTCATCTCTGCAACCAGTCAGACAGATGTCTGGGGGAGACTTTGCCCACGTGGGAGTGTGTGGGTGGGTGTGGGAGTGGCTGTCTGGGTGGGTGTGGGATGCCATTGCGGAGCTTTGGTTGCAGGTGGAAGGCACTTTCTTCTTGGGTGTTGGAGCTTCCACAGATTCATATGTTTTTGAGGTGGAGTGACAGGTAGTGGCGTGTTTATGGAGCGGGAGGCCACTTTGAATGGAGCACATTTCTTGCAGCCGTCTTTTCTTCTCGCTGTGGGTTCAGCTCCCTCTGTCTGCACTTTGGTCTCCTGGTCCCTGGAGCTCGACCCTCTGGAGTTGCCCACTCGCTGTGGGATTGGAGCCCAGTGGCCCTTGGGTACCCTGCTGCCCATGGATGGGGTCCTGGACCCCCCCCCCTTTGAGGAGAGCCACTTCCCTGGTCCGGGGGTCAATCAGAGGCAGAGATCTTGATCTAGTGAGCAGTCAGGGGGTTCTTCGTTCCTATGCAGCCAGCCACAGTGCATGGACGGGAGGCTGTGCGTAGGTCAGGCTGGTGACTCCCTGAATCTGGAGACAGTTGATTGCACATTGTGCAGCATAAATGTCTACTATGTGTGTTATCTTTATTGTAAACATTTGCTGTTGTGAGGCGCTCTGACTCAGATGCTCTGTATACACTTGTTAGCTTTGATGTGAACATTTACTGTTGTAAAGCGCGCTGATACCTTCGGGTCTAGCTTGCACTATATAAAACTCTCAAATAAATAAATGTGAAACAATTGCTACAACCACTAAAGATGCACCAGGTCTACTGCCAAGCACTGCAGTTTCTGATTGTGAAATATGTGCCATATGAGGTGGGCAAGCTGCTTTTCCAACATTTGAGCAAACTACAACTTTAAAGCTTGAACTACTGATACCAACAAGAGTCAATGAAAAAGAGCTAGCATCTTCTCTGGAGCTACAGGATCTGTTCCTGTGGATATTTCGATCTCCTTCATCAGCTGTTGCCAACCCAAAGGAGGTAGGTCATCAGAATGGACTCACTTGTGCTGTTCCAAGTGCCTCACCTTCTCTTGCAAAGACCCATCGATATCATGGGGACTGTTACATTTGGCTTTTTCAGCGGGTTTACCCCCAGACTTTTTGGCCTCCTGTTTTTGACCCTGTGTGTGTTGGTTTTAGGACTCTGGGCACTTTACCACTGCTAATCAGTGCTAAAGTGCATATGCTCTCTGTGTAAAATGTGTTATGGATTGGTGTTTCCATGATTGGCCTATTTGATTTATGTGTCAGTCCCTAGTAAAGTGCACTGCGCGTGCCAGGCCTATAAATCAAATGCTGTTGGTGGGCTGCAGCACTGGATTGTGCCACCCACGCAAACAGCCCGTAAAGTGTAACTCTGGCCTGCCATTGCAGAGCCTGTGCGCAGCCTGTGGCTGCCATGTCGACTTGGCAAGTGCACACACTTGCCAGTCCCTAAACCTTCCCTTTTCTACATGTTAGTCACCCCTAAGGTAGGCCCAAGGTACCCCTGTGGGCAGGGTGCATTGTATGTAGAAGGTAGGGCATGCCCTGGTGTGTGAGGCATGCCCTAGTAGTGAATTACAGCCTATTTCGTTTTTCACTATTGCAAGGCTACCTGTTCCCCATAGGCCAGAATGGGCAGTTTTGATTATTACAGCTTATAATCCTAACTAACCCAGGGAACACGGTAGAAATTTGAGTTTAGTATGCCTGGACTCAGAATGATAAAATACATCTTTTACTGAAGTTGGTTTTAACATTCTGTGTTTGAAAATACCACTTTTAGAAAGTGGGTATTTTCTTGTCTAACCATCCAAGCCTGCCTCTGCTAGGTTGTGTATTCCTGGTCTGGAGTTTGAGTGACAGGGCTGGGGGATTCCAGGAGACAGAATGAGTCCGCCCAGTGGTGAATAGAGAGATCTGCAACTAGATGGGAGGGAGGAGTTGCACCTGGGACCTGAATAGGACTGTGCCTGCCCCCACAGTGCTGGCTCCACCCCCTGTGGTGCGTCTGATGTCTCTGCCCTTCACTGTGAAAGAAGAGAAGGAATCATGTCAACAAAGTGCTCCAGGGCTGTGCTTTCCCTCCACAATGCTGGCTCCACCTCCTGTGGGGCGTCTGATGTTTCTGCCCTGCACTGTGAAAGGAAAGACGGAGTCTTGTCAACAGAGTGCTCCAGAACTGGTTTGGACTAGGCAAAGGCTTCTCTGCCTCCAGAGAACAAAGGAATTTGGGATATAAATATTGGGGCCCTGACCCCATGATTTTAGATCTCGCTGGAATCAAGGAACCTGTCAAGAAGAAGAGCTGGAGAGCTGCTAGGAGGAGTACTGCCCCTTTGCTGAGTTATTGCCTTGTTGGGTTGGCCTGCAGTTGCTGCTTCTGTCTTGGGCAGTGAAAGGACTGAACTTTCTACAAACTTGTGCTGAGTATCTCCAAGGGCCTGAAACCGAGCTGGCCTCCTGTTAAGAAGTCTCAGGGACTACAAAGACTTCACAAGCCTCTGGGTACCGCTTCTGGAACGCTGTTTCAGTTGCCACAGAGGAAGGGAACTGCAACCGACTCCGTCAACCGAATCCATCCCTGACCGGTGACCTGTTTGCACCGCAGACCGCATCGCCCCGCTTCGCAACCCTGGTCTCACCGTAGGCGACGTCCGACGCCGTCAACACCGAGCCGCTGCTTGCACCGTGACCTGTGGGCACCGCAGTTCGCTTCGCTTCGCTTCACTGAACCAGCCGGACCCGACCGACGCGGTCGCTGCAACTGGCTCAACAGTCGTGACCGCATCGCATTTGGGGCACCGCTCGCACGTTTGCGACGCACCGCTCCGACTCGCACCACTGTCCGACGCCAGCTCCCGCAGTCCGGCTTGGTCGCCTGCATCGCAACCTGTCAGCACCGCATCGTACACCGTCTCGCCCTGCACCGCACGCCTTGGACTCACCGACTCAGTCTGCACGACGCTCATCGAGCCGCTGCCTGCACCGCATCGAGGGACACCGCACCTTGCATCGCTCCATCTTGCACCGCAACCGCGACGAACGCCGACCGGCTCGAACACTCCGTACCAGCCACCACGAGAAAGGTACTGTGACCGAGTCTGTTCACGACTCTGCTGGCCCGTAGCGACGCGGCCGGCTGGAACTGTTGGACTCTGTGTAATTCAGCATCGCGGTAGACCCGGACAGGGCTACCGACTCGTACGAACTTTGCTTTTGTGTTATTCCTGCAAAGAAGAAGTTACCTTATCAAGCATTCATTTTTAAAGTATAGTATTGTGGATTTTTGTCGTAATTGGTCTTGTCTTGAGTATATAAAAATATTGGTTATTTTTCTAAACTGGTGTGGTGTCCGTTTGTAGTGCTTGCACTGTATTACTGTTGGTTATGTGCAAATGCTTTACACACTGCCTCTAGAATAAGCCTGACTGCTCGTGCCAAGCTACCAAGGGGGTGAGCAGGGGTTATTTTAGGAGTGTAACTCCCTTACCCTGACTAGGAAGAAGGGTCCCTACTTGGACAAAGGTGCAAGCCCTTGCCAACTAGAGATCCCATTTCTAACAGGGACAATATGACACCATCACTGAGTGGAAAGAAATGAACCAATACAACGCATTCCTGCCCCTTCCCGCGTTTTGGCAGCCTGGCACCAATGCAGGCAGCCTTTCACCATGCTGCAAGGGTGCCTCCATTGCATGCACAATTATTTATGTGCAGGAAGGGACACCTTCCTGCACGAAAACAATCCTGAGAGCCTTTTTCCTCTCTTTATGTGTGCTGCAGAGAGCAGCACACGTAGAAAGAGGACACAATGAGGAGAAATAAAGTTATTTTTCCTTGTTACTCCTCAACTGGGGAGGCGTATGATTTTGGCGCATTCCCAGGTTTACAAGTCCTTGTAAATCTGGGAATCCAATGAAAATGATAGGAGTTGCAAGGGAACACCCACCGCAATGCCCACGAAACACCTGCCTTCACGTGAGTAGGGCAATGCGGCGATTAGCGATGCGTTGCCTTATTTCAGACTTTTGAAGCCATTCAAAGCGACGCAAAATGCCTTTGTCACGCATGTACCACTTTGCATGGTGCAAACATTACGCAAGCCTCTCATAAACAAGCCCCTGGATGTGTAGGTTAACAAAGAGCCAATGTCACCCTCTAGGGCTGTAAACAATTTAGAAATTAGTATAGCAATAAATACAATAGCTCCGTTCAGTTCCCAGCATAATATTAAACATAGTAAGTTCCAGGTATAATTGAAGTCTAACAAACTGGTAATTTCCTACCAATATTTGTAAAGCATAGGGCAATAAGTAAATGTGTTATATTAGCGTTCAGAAACCAACAAGTGGAGCAATAATAATAATGTTTTCCTCTATTTAGAATTTCTTTTTCTGGCGCATAGTACAACATGTGTACAGTTTTGAATTGTTGTAACTTAACCTGGTAGATACTAGCTGTGTGCAGGGTGCAATAAATGCTTTTTCCATTTCCTGTGGATGAATTATATCTCACTCTTGATGGTCAGTCTATCAATCAAGTCAGCCAGAACATTTGCCATAGAACTAGACAAAACTGCATATAATTCTCAGATAGACATTCTATTCCTGTCTGAATGTTTTAGTAGTAGCACATCAATTCTATCTAGACTTAGATTTTATTTTTCAGTTGCCAAAACTAATCCCGTACCTGCAAGAATTTGTAAATGCTATCTGTGGAGATTGTTCAAAACATGCCATCACAGTATAAAACCTGCCATTGGTCATGGGGCCACTTAGGTGCCTTTTGAAGTAAGCATTGGTCATAAGGCTACCTATATGCCACTTGAAAGTAAGGCTGTGGAAAACAGAAAGAAAAAATTAATTGTTTCAAAGTTACATAGGAGTTGATACTGGTAATTGTATAGCTTTTGCCCCACTGACACCATATTTTTCACGTAACTGGAATAGTCTTGAACCTCACTTCTTTCAAGTAGTTAGGGTCTTGACGAGTAAAGCAACAGCAAGTTTCCCTGCTCATGGCCAATTTGTATACACATTGCGCTTTTCTATCCCCTCTATCAGATAAGATATTGGATAGAGCTGCAAATGGCTGAATCTAGTCACCTGAAAAAATATTTTGGAACAAGCGCGGAGTTGCGCGAAACAAAACTTAGGTAGAACATTAATTTTCACAACATTGCATTGCCCAGCGAGACTAACCTGTAGCCGGTGCCAGTAGGGCATTTTGAGAATACTTTGAGTAAATCCTCAAGGTTTAGCCATACGCTATCTCCCAGACAGCTGGATATCAGAATTCCTACATATGAAGCAGCATTAGTGACACAGCTGTCTTTTACCCCAGATTTGTAATTCCGAGTGATTTGTGTTTTATTAGTGTTCAGTTTCTACCTAGATTATTCATGAAACCTAGAGGCCTCATCTTCAATTTGGGAACTAGCACTGATAGCATTAACAGAATATATGGCCACATTATTGGAATATTCAGACATGAACTCTGGCCCCACTGATCTCGCTAGTGAAAATGGATTGATTATCCATTTTGCAATGTAAGTAAGGTTCAAGATAGGATGAAAGCAGCATTGCGGACATTGGACAGCCCTGGCGAGTGACTTGGGTTTCCTAAGAATAATTCGGATATTTTGTCGTTAAGTACACTCTAGCTCTGGGGCTTTTATAAAGTGACTGAACTTGGCTCATAAATTTTGCACTAAATCCCATATTTCTCAGGGTGGCCCATAGGAATGACCAAGAGACTTAATCAAAGGGCTTCTCTGCGTCTAGGAGTATCATACCAACAGATTTATGTAAAGTATTAGCTGTTTCTAGCAATGAAATTGCTTTGTTGGTGTGAATAGTGGTATCAAGACAAGTATAAAACCATGTTGGTGTGGCCTAAAGTGTTTCACTAACTAAAGCTATGCAAATGGCTAAATTTGTTTAGTATATTTTGGCATCACCTCTAGGTGAGGAGGTGATAATGCAAGCATTTTTCTCCTTAGTACCCGAAGAACTCTGTGAAAAATATGATCTGAATTGGGCACCTGCATTACAAAGATACCAAGCTGAATGTGGCAAAGAATCTGTTCCAATTGATTACCTAAGGGGCAAGCCCAAGTATAAGCACAGTAACCTTTAAAGCCAGAAGCTAAGCGTGATATAAAAGCTATACTAGATCAGCTACAATACCTGTCATTCCAGGATGAACACTGCTCTTTTTTAGGTATCGAAGCCTGAAGATTTCTATAGAATAGTTTTAGATGCTAGAAATGTACATGCCCATTCACACACATGTGCTGTACAGAATGCTCACAGTACTGGATTAATGACTAATCTAATCTGAAAAAAGTATAAAACAGACCTAGACAATGCGAATGGTTTCTTTATTCAAAGTATAGTGACAGAATCTCAGTAGCAAACCACTTTTTTATTTTGTGTTTTTTCAGTACTTATTTACACAATTGCCCTAAAGGTATAAGTATAGCCCTGGGCTTTTCTGCGGCAAGAATTTTGGAGATCTTACAAAAGAGATTTTGAAGCACTATTATACTGACAATGTATATATCACTGATGATGATTTGCCTGAACACCTGGCTAGGGTGGACAGAATATGGACTCTTCTAGCCCAACATGGGCATAAAATCAGTTAAAACAATTCTAAAAATGCAAATTGAAATGTGATTTTCCTTGGTACAAGCTATGTAGTGATGCTAAAGGCTTGCTATTGGACTTGCTGCAGAAGTATGCTACTTTATAACGTCTGAACACACTAAGGAAGTTACAAGCCCTGACGGGATTTCTTAACATCTATTAACTAATGACTCAAGCGTTTTCTGAAAAAGATTGGACAAAAGCACAGAACTACCTTATATGGAATGGAAGCAGACATGTTATAAAATAACTTTTAGAGACGCGGGACAAGACAAACCTAGTGATTAGGGTTATTCCTAGCACTTCAAGCTAGACGTAAGTAGTGTACAATGAAGGATAGACAACCTCTATAGCATACAGATCACATTTCCATTCCTTTGCCGAGAAACACTTTACCCCTACTGAGAAAATTGTAAACAGTACAGACCACTATATTGAAAGAACGCACTTTGGTGCAGGAAACAAATCATCATAAGTTTTACCAGACTGCACTAGAAGCAGAAAAAAGGCTAGTATTGGTAATGCTCATACTTTCCGCCTCCGCTGGGTGCAGTGGGCCACTTCTTTAGATGCTACAGAAGTAAAATTTGAAAATGACTCTAGCACACACACATTTTTTAACTAAACACAGCTCAGTATGTTTTACCCATAAAGGCATATAAGAGGGTGTTTTCCATGGATGGCTCTGCACAGCATCTGGTTGGCAATAAACCGAAATACTCTGTCTTGAAGTCTTTTTGAAGATGGTGAGTTTAAGGTGATACGCACACACATCCAACATTTTGGGTTATTCCACTGTACAACTCACAGAAATGCATGTCCTGTCACTTGCTCTACAAAGGCTAATCCGATAGTTCTTCACTTATTGTGTCATTCTGCGTCCATGATACAACGTACATTTATAACACTGGCGCACAAAAAAAAAAAAAATGATGTGCTGCAACGCTTTATTAACCAACAGATAAAACACTCTATAGTTACAAGACCAGTTCAACTTCCCATACTATATTTTCTAAACCCACTGACGTATTTTGCCCTGACCACATCGGGCCAATCCAGAGTGTCAATTGATATCAATATACATTGGTTGCAGTCCATACATGCTCCAGATTCCTTTGGGTTTGGCTACAAAAGACTGCCTCTTCTCGAGCAGTTATAAAAGACTTGTAGCGTCTAGTAGCAATGGGAAAAGTTCATACCTTTCATTCAGATAATGGTCCTACAGTCACTGCAAGGGTGTTCACGGATGCCATGTCTGCTCTCGGAGGCTTGCATGCTAGGATATTGGAATCAGGATTAAGTTGGCTGCATAACCGGTATGTGATTCAGAGAGTACTAAATAAATTGCCGTTAGGAGTATTAGGTTGTCACATCTAATATGAACTACTCTTTAGAGTACTCATGTGTGTGCCCGATATTAATGTCCTTCGAAAGGTGTCAAAGTCAAAAACATCTGATCCTTTATTACGATTTGCTCTGTCGCAGAGATTCAAGAAGCCAAAACTAACTTGCCTATCATTAAGAACTCAGACTCTGTCTCCAACAAAGATATGATTTCCAAAGATGCTGATGAGCAGCTCCAAAGTGGGAGAATTAGTTCAGGAAAAGAAAATCCCTGACAAGTGTTTAGACAATCCAACAGACCTCCTGTTCCAGGTCTTGAGGTAAAAGACATGTAAACAGTAATTTTGCTACCACTACTTAGTGCAGAGAAAAACAGGAAATGTAACGATCAATCAATTGATGATATCAAAAACCATCCTGTGGCCGATTTTGTTCAGCAGAACCCCACTGACACCAAGATCTCTCCGGAATACATCAGTACTACCTGTTCCCATTCTGAGTGAACTACCCCAAGAACAGTAAAGTCGCCCTGAAATCCTCAGTCCCATTTCAGGGATTGATGAGTCAGCAGTTAAAACAGTACTGTTCCCTGTGGTTCATGAATTGCAGCAATATTCCTCTTCTCAGAGAGCATGCCGGGTTCATCATACTGTGAACATCTCTGCATATTCTGTGCTGGACAGTGTTGTTTGGGAAAACATTCCTTGACAGATTATGGGTCTGACAGAAATGATGCCAAATCCCCTATCTTTGAACATCTCTGTAGATGACCTCATCCCTGACCCCTTTGCAGGTCCTGGGACATAAATGCTGTTGAAAAAAATTATGTCAGGTTTACAATCTTAAGTGGCTTTTTTGTTTTAGATAATAAAGACCCTTATTTAAATGCAGACTATCACCAGGAGCGATTTTTTTTTATGATTATGGACACCGTTACATTCACTATTCAAACAGCTCCTGAGAAATATAGAATTATACACAGTGTGAGCATTGTCGGGTCCCAACTGTGAATGGTCCCAGATATTTTCAAAAGAAGTGACCATATTTCAGCTCTACCTTTTATTATTCCCAAGAACCAGAAAGACCAAAAGAAATCCTGATTACCAATCCCACATTCATTTACTTTGCACCATTTGTTAATTCGCTTTCAATCCAATGTTGAGCATATTGGCAAGAAAATATAAATGAAAAACACAATTTTTGGGGCCCAAGTTTTCACACATTAAAGATATAGAATAACTATTTACAGCTTGTATCATTCCCAGGGAAATAATGTTTTGAACAAAAGAGTTCAGCAGACCACATGCATGGGCTTCACATCTACTAGGCCAGGACGGTGAACTCTGCTCCATTCGTGGAGTTTTCTGCACTCTGCGGTCCGTGGAGCTCGCGGAGTGCAGAAAACTCTGCTCAACGTAGCAGAGTTTTTTTCCTTGCTCGTGCTCACCAATGTTAAGTTGGCGAGCGCAAGCTACCGCTCAGGTCGAATTTCTACATGAGCGGCAGGAATATCAGCGCTACTAGAGACCCGAAGACCCCATCCACTGTAAAGAATAATTCAACACAATTCTCAGATTGGCAGTGGAGGGAAAAGCTTACCGATGCTGACCTTAATAACATAGTGCAGAATGGAATGAATAATTTGACTACATTCAATTTATATTGAATTACCCTCTGGTCAATAGATACTGATGTATGTGTTAGCAGGTTTCTTCCAAAACCTGCTGGTCCACTAGCAAATAGATCAGACTCTTGATAAAGCATTTATTCCCACATGATTAGTTGTGCCAGAGACCGCTAACACATTTCAGTCTAAATGCTGTGAAAGAACACCTGTCAAATGGTAAAGATGTGGATTTAAGTGATTTTCTTTTGGGGCCACACCCCATAAAATATAAAATGTTCATATCCTCTTTAATACATGCCATATGAAAGATGTGCAGGCATAGCCAGAAAGAAAAGCTGCAGAAAACATTTGGTAAACAGAAGGAAATATAACAGACCACATTCAAAGGTCATTGACAATGGCCTTCAAACACTTTCAAAAGCAGTGGACACAATTCCTACTGTAATGTCTTCTGCTCTTAAACTTTAAAAAGAAGATTTAAGTATTTTACAACTAGGACAGGCTCTTATGTGAGATATAATGCAGCTAAATTAGACATTACAAACACAGAAAGCAAGACAGTTAATGATGGCTAAAACGGGAGCATCGTACACACTCTTGTCCATAGATGAGTACCCCACTTTGGGGGCAGAAGACCCACTGATGTGACCCCTATTACGAGCAACTAACATGCCAATAAATGCCTTTCATTGGTTTTGTCAGAAAAACAGGCCCCTAGATTGGTATAAAAAGAAGTGCATATGGCCTTTCTTTATCATGCCTTGATGTTTCCATTGGAGTTCCACTGCTGGACAAAGAAATCCTGCATTCATAAGCACATCTGCAAGCACTAAGACAGTTACTCCTCTCTGACGCTAGTACTCTGCATGGGACTTATAACACTTTGAATCCAGATCTTGCTTGTAAATGACTTGCAGCACCCGTGTCATTCATTAATTCTTATCTTACACTCCCCAGGAATGGGTCTTATCTAAATAGAACAAATGAAGTCACTGTGAAATGACTCCCATTTTATCTTCATGTGAACTGTTTAAGCTCATTGGCATTCTAACAGAAAGAGGTTTTTGTTTTTACTACCTCGGCAAACACTTTTGCCTGCAAACAATCCAGCCTGTGTCTGAAATTCAACAATTGCTCCAAACATAATTTTCAGCACATTTTGGTGACATTGCACACCATCATCCATTCCTCAGACATAACAGGCAAAACCCACATCTTTAAAGCTATCGGATCTGGCCTGTTGACAGGCTTTAAGACTAATTTTGGACCTATTCTCTTATTCTTAAGCTCATCGATTCTAAGTCTACTTGGTGGATATTCAGCTAATTTGCTGATAGTTGGTTGTGCAATTCTCATTTTCGTCCAAGTGAAGGAATGAGGTCAGCATGAATTCTTAAAATAAAAATATTCTGAAACAGTGGCATTCTACTTCGGAGGAAAAGTATTGAATCAAATAAGTGCAAATTTGACTTCGAGTCATTCCGCAAATTTGAAGATGCTCAGATAAAACCTGACTTTTGGTGCATGAACTGTTTTGAAATAATCTATCTGTATGTGCCACTGGAACAACCATCAATAGTATCACTCAACATGAGAGAAGTGACCCAACCAATAAGATTGCATCAAGCGTAATGCACCGCTATGCAATCATGTATGATGCTGTGTAGGATGACCCATCAATGGCAGCGCCACTTCCTCCATCACCTGTGAGGCCAGCTCTAGCATGAGTCAGTCTTCCAACAGTGTCTGCATCCTCAAATTACATTGGTGTTGGATTTCAATGTGTGTACAAATCATCATCAATAGCAAGATCACAGATTCAGTTGTTGCTGTTCTACAAACCATTTCAGCCCCACCATCATCAGCAGCTGGTCCCTCAAATTGGGCCCCTTTGGTCTCCATGTCGTTATTTTTTGAAAGACTAATTTCACCACCATCAACATCTGGAGCAAACCACAGAGACGGGGCCAAAACACAGAAAAATGTAATTTCCTACATGTGCCATGTGGGGAAAAAAAGTATGAAAAAAGCATACAGAAGGACAGTTTGTGTGTTCCTATTATTAAACAGGTTTTGTATCCAGCCACAATAATTGCTTAGTGAAACAGTAGCTGGGCTTCTTTCTTTTCTTCACTGCACACATATATATATTTATTGCATTTACCTTCACTATATTTCTGGAAATGTTATAATCATTTTTCAGTCTAGGTGTCCCCCCTTCGCTGCTTTACATGTTAATCATTTGTATGCAAGTGACAAATACAGAATGCCTGCTCATTTACTTCTTTTTCCAACCTGATAACCAAGTCTGCTCCAATACATTCACAGTATATAATGAGTTGCATTCTCTGTTCTACAAAATTTATTGCTGAGTTGTGAACAAAGTTTTATGAAATCTGATAATTTCTAGTTTATTAACATTGTTGTTCTAAGAAGAACGCAAGTTCACATAATGAAAATAAGAGAAAGAGAATCAGGCTTCTTTCTGCTAATTGTTTATTCTAAAAGTTTTTAAATAGGACTTTCACACCAGGAGACGGAGGTGGGACTCGCCATGCAGAATTGCTTCACCTAGTTTTGCTGAAGGCTTTCAGGAAACGCACCCACCCTTCATTTGCTGGAAGCCTATCTTTCCTCCCAGTGCAGACGAGAATAGCAGATTATGCTATCATATTGAACACCAACTTATTGTTAAAAGCAGGTATAAGAGTGTGAACCATCTTTGATACTAAAATTAACTTTCCTTTTGGAGCGGAGATTAGTTTAGTAAGCCAAAGATATGAGGGTGGGATTGATATAAAATTAATCAGACATGTTTGAATATTTTCTGATGTTCACATTGCTTGTAAACGATCCTGCTACTCTTCAGTTTTTTTTTATTAGTTACAATTCATATTTTCTGCATTAGGATAAGATTTTGGTTTTAAAATAAATCTTTAACCCTTTCCGTGCTCATGACGAGCTCAGCTCGTCATGCTGCGCGGTAGCGCTGTGCGCATGACGAGCTGAGCTCGTCACGACCCCACCCGCGATCGGAATGTCCAGCATACGAGCGGAATTCCGATCGCGGTCAAGGGGTTAAAATGCATCCGTTGTTACCTTGGTTTCTTGAGTGTGCTTTTCTAATGTGGAAAAAGGGTTTGATTCCATTAATGAGCACCTGAAGTTTTGTCATCTTGAATTTATGGTATTTAAAAATCTGTTTAAAAATTGGAAGTCTAGAATCGATCTGTGTTTTGTCACCACGAAATCTACAGAGTACATTCCGTGGTTGATCTCTTCACTTGGCACCTTTTCTTTTGCTTGTTTTTTAAAAAGTTAAGTCACCCGCTATTGTAACTGTTTTAGCTTTTCCTTAGTAGGTGTTCTCTTTTTCTAGCCACTCTTGGAGGAATTTTGTTTTGGAGTTCGAGAACAGCAACCTTGTTGAATAATATTAATTAGGGATTTGTCTCAGGTGATTGCCATCCATTCTTGGAGCAAACCTCCTATTCTGCCCCTCAGTGATGTTGTGTGTTGGGGCTCTCCTTCTTTGAAGTTCCTTGCTTGATGAAACTTTTGGGAGCTGGTGCCTTCCCCTCCCCTGAAAGTGTGTTGAGGGGGGAATTGCCACTGTTGTGGCATTGCCTGTTCTATTCAGGTTTGTTGGTACACTGTTTGTGGCATAGAGGCTTGAAAACCTCCTCTTCCTGATGACCTTTACTTTGTGCTAGTCTGCCTTCACGTGTCCATGGATCTGCAGGCTTCCCATGGGTTTACCATGTTGTTATGAGACATATCTTATATATATATATATATATATCTCTCCAAAGTAGTGACTTTGACAGCCGGCAACCAAATCACCAGGGGTGCTCATTATGGCGCTCGCGCCTGAACGCCGATATCTGCCACTCTTCTCCCCACCATCAAAGGACAAGAACGGCACTCCAGGGCAGTGAAGTATTGTTGCATTTATTGAGGCAATTTCAATGTAGATACAAATAGGGCATCAATGCGTTTCAGTAACCTTCTGGGTAGGCAGATATTAGCAGCTATTTGAAAATGTATCCAAGTACATAGTCAATCTCTTGCAGCCTTTGGTAATGAACCTTCCTTCTTAAATAAAGGATACGTCTGATTTCTTAAAAAGAATATTTGATGTTCAATGGGAAGAAGATGTGTTCAGATAGCTTCCTTATATCCAAGCATACACCATGATGATGGTATGAAGGCAGTTGGACATTTAAGACTCAGACCCATAACATTTTTTAGATACAATGATATTCTATTGAGTATGATCCACTAGTGCCGAACATGCAACATTTTTCTGTTTAACGGGGAGCTGTTCGAACAGCTAAGAGGCACAGTGATGGGCACCTGATTTACCCCCATCTATGCTAATTTGCATATGGGGAGGTGGGAAGAGCAAGTGCTCAATGGGACAGACATGGAAGACTGGTCTAACCACATCTATGTGGGGCAGTCATATCAATTACTTTTTTGTATTGTGAAAAAGGTGATGTGAATTCAGCAGAAAGATTTGGCTATGTGGTCAATGTTAACAATTTTAAAATGACATTTACTAGCCAGATTAGGGCCACCACATTGAATTCTCTGGGTGTACTTTGAGAAGTAAAAGATTATGAACTCGCCACCATAGGCTATAGAGAAAGTACGGCAGGTAACACTGTTACACACAAAAAAGTTCTCACCTGTTACCATTGAAAAATAATGCACCATACAAAGAGCTTATGCGTGCAAAATGTATTTCCAGCACAGACGAGATGACAACCAGATTGAAAGCAAGGCGATATTCTGATGGGACTCTCTCAATAGCAAAAAGAATAGCTAGATGTAAAAGGGAGGATGCCCTTTTCAAAAACAGCAATATCAGAAAGAGCCGATTTAGCACCACATATTTCAGCCAACATGACCAATTGAGGGGTGCCTTATATAAACACTGGCATCTCATTTGAAAAGATCCCATTATTAGCACAGACGTGGGCAAGAAACCATGGATCGCCTACAGAAAGGCAATATCTATGAGAGATAAGCTAGTCAGAAATTAAGTGAAATTGAAAAAGGAACTTTGGCTCAAACCACAGATGGACTTACTAGATGGAGTAAATGTAAAGCTTTGCCAATGGGGTCAATAGTACAGAGATGCTTACCAACTTCAATGAGAAGGTTAAGATTATAAGTGTGCTGAATTATAAAACAGAATATGCAGTCTATGCCCTTTTCTGCCCCACTATAGCACTATACTTCTTGCACACAAGCAAATTTTGCAACATCTGAGGGCAATCAAAAACAAGGATGTTAGTTATCCCACAACACACAATTTCCATGATTTTCACGATGGTGAGCAGAATAAACTCAAATATAGTGTTATAGACTTTGTACTAAGGACAGCTAGAGGTGGAGATAGAGAGAAGAAACTGAAGTTTAGAATCCAGATACATATTGGTTAATGGACACAAGAGAACCCAACAGACTCAATATTGACGAGGAAATGTATGAACATTTGTGAAGATTCTAGTTTTACCTTTTTAAGGAATTTAAATATTTAGAGACTACTTTACTTTAGTGTATTTTATCTTTATAATTTCAGGAGTACGGCCGGGGAGAAGAATATAGACAGTACTAAATACAGAAGCGACCATTTAAATTTGAAGATAGCAGAAGACGTTACAGGATAAGTGGTATTAGCCCACTTGGGCAAAGCACTGTATAGAGACATATTTAATGTGAGATGGGTTGTTTATCAGTGGGAATATAATTTTGGGTTAATTGTTTTGGAATAAGATAATAGTGCTGGTTATTCCATGCTGACAATTGCCCACTTGGGCGCAATGTGAATAACATTAAGCAACCTTGTAAACAATATTATTTTTCCTGTAAATGCCTTCTATTGAATACATATGTTGCACAGCCACAGAGCGACATGAATATTGTGAAAATGTATCAGTTTACCACTCACAGATGGCACAGTACTATTAAAGAAGAAATCGTTTGTCTTTGTAAACAATACTAGTTAAAAAGAGAGAAAGTAACGGCGATCAGCATCATGAAAAAGGTGAAGGTCGAGGAACACGTTGACGTGCTATGTGTATCCACACTGAAATTGCCTCAATAAATGGAAACATATTTCAGTTCCCTGTAGTGCTGTTTTCCTCCTTTGATGGTATGGTGTGGGGGAAGGAAAGAGTGGGGTGTGTATATATATATACATACACACATATATATATATATATATATATATATATAAATAAAAATCAGTTAGAGTGTGTCATCCATTGCCACTCAAAAAAGCTGTTCTGTGAAGGAGTGTTTATAATAGTTTACTCAATTTCGTGTTTAAAGCCTGAGGCTCACAACCAGCCATGTCTCCTAAGGTTAGGGGTGGTAGACAGTTGTCTGCGGCATCAAGAACAGACTTAAGGCAGCTACTGGAACTACATTTGCCCTCTTCTTTGATGGTTTTCACTCTCATCCTGTACTGGTCGGGGAGGTAATTAATTACCTCTCTAAATTCCTCCTGCTGTTGATGGTCATATTGATTAAGGAACAAATTGAGTTGGCTAGCCTCCATTGTGTAGCACCTACTCTGCCTACCTTACATCCCATCATCTCCACCCTTTTGCTGGC
Organism: Calotriton arnoldi; assembly: GCA_963921515.1. Taxonomy (NCBI): domain Eukaryota; kingdom Metazoa; phylum Chordata; class Amphibia; order Caudata; family Salamandridae; genus Calotriton; species Calotriton arnoldi. Next base: position 838,485 of record CAWUFW010001833.1, on the reverse strand, counting down.
ATTATCTGGTGGAAGGCCCATTGACGTCAGGACATTGGCTCTCTTTTTGGCTGTGGTAACAATTATTGAGTCCTCCCCTGCATTACACTTTACAAGGGGTCGTTTGAGGAGAGCATGTATTTTTTCTCCACCATTGGGGTTACATCTTTACAGGAAGCTGGTTCTCTAAATGCCTCCCTACATTATTGGAGAACGCTTGAGAGCATAGGAAGGTATTATTTCTTTGCAATGATAAAGTTTGAAGAGGAAAAACAAGCCTACAACGGTTGTTCTTTCTCTAGCGAAAGTTGATATTTTTTTCTGTGTCTTTATCATGGTGTAATGTGTCCACCTCTGATTTTTAAAGGTTCTGAGCATCTTTGGCTGGAACTTGATTGACGTGTCGCACCCTTTGAGACTGTGACCACTCAGCAAACAGAGGTTGCAGTCCCTGTGACTGTTTTTGTGTAAACCTATTGTGGCACATAAGGGGGGGTGGGGGGGGGGTGTTCTTTATTTCCCTGAGCAATTCCAGCCCTCTGGAGGCACATTGTTTGACCTTGCTGTTGACTAACCACATGGCGCACCTACTTTATTAGTTTGAACTCTGTGTTTATCAGGTGCCCTTTGAGAGTTCTTTCCTGGTGTGTGTTCACCACCTTCCACCAGTTTGGATCGATGATCCATCGACTAATACCCGGATTATCCTTGACGAGCCCACAGCCACTGCTTCTGTTTCCAGGTCCTACGGTGGAAAAAAGAATCAGAACATGCAGATTACGCATAGGGGCTTCCCAGAGGCACATCTGTTGTCACAAGGTAACAGATGTACCACACAAATGAGGCCAGAAAAAAAAAAAAAAAAAAGAACTATTCAGGATCCAACCTCTAGACTTTGAAAAAATGCACAGCATGTGAATCTAAAGAAGATTCAAGCTGAAAAAAGTCATTTATTTGAATCTCTAATAGTTCAGTCATGTAACAGGTTTACATTTTTCATCCACAGATTTACTTAACCTCCCATCCCAACACCCTTCTATATTAACTTGTTTGAATTTTACTGTGTAGAACAGATGGTGTTTTTCACATCAACCAATAAACCTCTTCCCCTTTTGTACAATTTCTTAGTCTTTTTTAGGTCTCGCATGGCGTTGCAGCGCGCATGCACTGCTCGCTCTGCGAGGGCTTCTTGGAATCGATACAATTTCAGAAGGGGACTTGAAGCCCCGCCCCTCTTTTTCATTGGCTTGCGTCATCGTTTATGTTAAACGATGGCGCGTGATTGGAAATCAGGCTTTTTTGTTACTGCCCTGTCCAATTTTAGGCTGGCCCATCTGGACAGGCCGACGCCATCTTTGTTTCCAGTGACGTAGGAGGGTGTGCGCCTAGCTTGTTTACTGGCTCCTGATTGGAAATCCTACCCGCTCCTCCCTCCTCATCCCCCCCCCATCCCAAAGCAAACTTCCCAGAGTTGCGCTCTTCATTCTTTATGTGCTTCCCGAGGCGGAGGGCAAACTTAGCCGCACCGTGCTTATAAGCTCTGCTTACTCCCCAAGCAAACTTCCCAGAGTTGCGCTCTTAATTCTTTATGTGCTTGCAGAGGGCAAACTTAGCCGCGCCGTGCTTATAAGCTCTGCTTACTCCCCTACCCGTCGGTGCGGCCACCTCGCCCCGGAGTCTCCAAGGCTGCCGCTGGCATAAAGGACCCCCCGCCTTCTCTGCTGCTGCCGGGCACCTCTCTGCAGAAGGCATGTTGCCTGCTGGTGCTCTTCAGTGCCCTGCAACTCAGTGTCATCCTGGTGTATTACCTGGTCGGCAGCGAGCGGGCATCTTTTGTTTCTTCGGCGACGTGCAACAGTTCTCGGGTGGGGCCTACCGTAATGGCAAGGGGTGGCCAGGAGCGAGCCAACCAGGGCCACAGTGGAGGTTTGTGCCTGGCTTCGGCCAATGACTGAGGCCGGGCCAGCGCGCTTGGCTGAAGTGTCCGTCTATGGTGATTGTGTCTCTATGTGAGTAAGGTGTGCTGTCTGTTTGCGCTGTGAGAGCAGGAACTGGGTAGGTTTTCATTTGTACCAATGTTACCTGCACCTCAGTGTCATCCTGGTGTATTGCATTGGTTTATTATTTGTGAAAGGGCTGTGCTACCGCTGATGGCAACGGGTGCTTTCTGCCATCACCTGCTGCCCGTGTTGGCATTTTTGCCTGTCCTGCATGTCGCCCTGGGCACCATGGAGAAAGAGCTTGTATCCCCGGTGCGGGTGTCGTGTACGGTTTGTCCCCGTCAATCATGTTAGACGTACTCCTTAAACTGCCTAAAGACGTGGGCGGAAGAGGTAATGCACGCGCGTTTGACAAACACGCTCCTTGCGCGTGCAGGGGGGGTTACAAAAAGTTCATAACACTTTCACCTTTCTTTTACTGTTTCTGTTCCCGTTATATCCTGATGCTCGGGTGCCGATGCTTTCCGGGGCTCTCCCGATAATCCCTAAATACTTGTATTCTACAGTGCTGCTGCTTCACTTCCTTATTTTAACGCGGACGCTATTCTTTGTCCCGAGTTCGGGTAAAGCTGCCCTCGCGGCCCAACCCCTCCTCCCTGCCGCCTGCACCAGCATCCCTCCCCCCTCCACACATCCAGGCGGCGGCATGGGGTCACTCTAACTCAGCCTCCTCTGCAGCCCTTAGCCAATCGCCCAAAGCTCTATGCCCATGTAAGGAGCACCCGTCCTGGATAGGAAACAAGGGCGCTGTACACAAAGCTTCCCTGCCTCTACTGCGGCTGTGTGGGGGCACAACAGCTTATCTCCTCCCCCGCCGTGTCCCAGTAAAAGGACCAACCAAGGTCAGGCCGAAGGCTCCCCGGAGTGCAAGGCGCTTCGCCCTAAAAAAGCAGCACCGCGTAAATGGTGAATGCAAAGCTCGTAAGGCCTGGAGTTAAAAGATGGCGAGGGAAACCAGCTGCTATGCCCCTCATATAATGGAGTTCCAAGTCACTTGAAAGCACTGTGGACACAACTGCTCTCACCTCCACTGACACTTGATGGCAGAACTGCTTTGCGTTTGCCCCAATAGTTAACCTTCGAAAGGTATTAAGAACTTTGAACAAGTGAAAAACAAATAGAACACACGGGGAAATTCTTGCGCTGTAAAATGCGACAAGTGCTTATTAAATGCTGTACAGTTGGCTAACAAACACACATCGCTATTAAATACCAAAGGGACAGACCTTCCAATCCTTCACCCAAACATACCGCCTCCTCCCTCCACACATCCAGGCTTCGCCCTGAAAAAGCAGCACTGCGTAAATGTTTCACGTGACGTGATAGGATCACTCGACAGCTCTGAGGTAAAAAGTATGGCTAGGGACAGACGAGTTCCCTCCGCTCATCACCCAGTCCTTCTGCATCACACTACTCTTCTCCTCCTCCTACAATCTCCCTCACACTGCTCTTCTACACCAATCTACTACCATATGCCTAATACTAAGCAAATAATCTTACCTTCCTGCTACCTCACACTACTCTTCTACTTCTCACACTCCTTTCATATCCCTCCTACTACTCTTCTACTCCTCTCCTTCCTTATGCCTCATACTGCTCTCCACTTTCCTTCCTTCAAAATCATGCTAATCTCCTCCACGCTTTCTTCCTTCTCCCTCATACTACTCTCCCAACTCCCCTTTCTTCTGCCTCATGCTACTCTCTCCTCCTCACTATACTTCATTAACCCTCATCTATTCTTCTACTCACTCTCCGTCCCAAATCTTAAACACTGCTCTTCTTCATCTAACGCTATGCGTTAAACTACTACACACAACAATTACAATCAACATAAAGGCACAACATTTCACATACAAACACTCAATAAGACATAGCTAAAATACAATACCATTAGCAAAGCAAATAGCTTTAACTTAAACAAAGGCGAGACCTATTGCATTTCCAATGCTGGTTTATTATTTGCTTCAGGATGTTTGCATTTTCCTACGGTGTTAATGTTTCCTTTTTTATTCAGCCCATCTTAAAATCTGTTTCTTTTTTTTTATTCAACTTTTACCAAGAAGTGTCCAAATTTTATTGCATTTAATAAATAATAGATTGAAACCTGTATATTGATGTAGGCCGAATTTTTTTAAGACTTGTGAAGCCGCTGCTGAACATCAAACGCACTGGTCATCTCCTCAAGTAAATCAAAACTTTACACTTCTGTTCATCTTCAATACCTCCAAAATCATTCACTGGCTCAAAAGTAGACTCTACAGAGGCATATTTATGACACATTAGCTGGAGCTTTGTTCAGGATTATAAGAATTATGCTAATAAATTATCAGTCATAAATCACAGATCCAGCTTTGATAGCAATGTGCAATAAAATGCTTAACCTATGCTTGCAAAAAATGATATACTTAATTACTTATCCTTATTACTCTTCCTGCGGTATAGGCCATCAACTTGGGCTCTCCAGCCATCTCTGTCCTGGTCTTTTCTTTCAATAGGACTCCATGTGTAACCCATCTCCTTGTAGTCAGCCTCGAGGCCTCAGTGCCAGGTTTCTCTTTTCCTTCCTCTTTTCCTTTTCCCTCGAGGGTTCCAGGTGAGGGCTTGCCTGGTGGTGTTTGATGCAGGCTTGCGGAGGGTGTGATCTATCCAGCTCCAGCATATTTTCATGATTTGTTCATGAGCAGGGAGTTGGAAAATCTACTGCCATAGGTCATTGTTGCTTATGGTGTTTGGCCAACAGTTATGGAGGATTTCCCTCAGAAAGTGGTTGATGAAGATCAGGACGTTGTTGGTGGTGGTCACGGTTGTCCTCTAAGTTTCTGTTCCATGTAGAAGAACCAATTTTATGTTGGGGTTAAAAAGCCTGATCTTGGTTTGCAATGTTAGGTCCTTGGAGCTCCAGATCTTAATTAGACTGAAGGCAGCCCTTGCTTTGCAAATGCTTGCCTTGACGGCAGCGTCTGTGCCGTCCTACTTGTCTAGGATACCATCCCGGTAGGTGAAGGCCTCAACCTCTCTTTCCCATGGTTGGCCTGCTGCAGTAAATTGGCAAGTCATTGTCAGCTCGCTGTATGTCTGGTGGAGATTGCAGCACATGCTGGTTCAGCAGTTCTTCAAAGATCTCCCACCATCTTAGTTTGTTGGCCTTTGTTACTCATGATTGTCTTCCCAGTTTTGTTTCTACCAGGTCTTTCTGGCTTGCAGTATCTGCCAATGAGTTTCCTTGTTGTGCCATAGAGTGCTTTAAACTTTTGTGGCTTGCAGCTTCCTGGCCTTCTGTGACAAGACGACTGATGAATGTTCACTGTTAATTTATACATTACAGATTCCACATTTGCAACCCTAGAATTTCACTAACAGAAGGAGCTTGAGACTGAAGATTTTACAGTGGCTTGGGAACTATCCTGGTCTATATAAGTGATAGAAGGAACACAATATCACGTATTGCACACTAAAGGTGTACTCCAAGTCACCTCAGAGTTCCTACCCTAATACAAAGTCTGCCTCCCACCCCTCCTCCTATTTGGTCTAGGAAATCCTAGGTGACTTGCAATACCTTGTATGTTAGAGGGCACCTTTTCTAAATGTAGAATTTTCATCAAAAAGACAATGTATAGGATCAGCAAAAAACAAACACTTGGAAGAAAATCGGTGCTGAATTTTCAATTGCATCGTTAATTCTGCGGTCAAATCAGAATCAAAGTATAATTGAAATTTTCAAGGACAGAAAAGAGCAGAAGGGCTAGGCGGAGATAAAGTGTTACATGTTCAGATGAGGGTAAAAATTAACACAATACGGAGTGTATATATACGAAAAGAAAGGTCTATGGTTTGAATAAACTGACTATAAAGGATTATCCAACAATCTGTAATAGTCCTTTTATGTCCTCCATCACTCTTTTAATCAGCATCAATGTAACAATTGACTTTAACGGATATAGCTTCAAAATACAAGCAGTCAACAGAGTACAATATAAACTTTTATTCTAATGGGAGCAGCTAACCTAGGAAAGCCTTTACAAATGTAAACTCCCAAGGAATGAAAGAGGACTTTAGACTGACAAGGAATGCAAACTTGAACCAGGTATACACAATGTTATGTGTGTGTTCGGGATCAGTCAGTGAGGTCAAAGTGCTCCACTAGGAGTGTGATACAAAATGTGCCTGGAGTGTGAGCCTTCTGTGAAGGTGTGAGCAAATTAAAGATGCTGATTCCTGGTGGTTTGTCTAAAATGAACTGCGTACTTATTCCAAAACAATGTATTCTGCAATCCTCTTTATAGAGTTATCTGATCGTAACTAGACATCTACTAGCAGAAGCACTGTTGTGTGATTCTTACAACTGGACTACTATTTATAGGCATAGGTAAAATTTGAGAAGAAAGCGATTTGGTGCAACAACTTTGAGAAATTAGTTATTTCATTGTGTGGCATTTTCAAATCTAGAACTAGAGTAGGTGGGGAAAAAAACCACATTGAAACGATGACAGACTTTTCAGAGCAGTAACACGAGAGAGCCCCAAAATGCATACTTACGCTTAAAACTGGGTGACACTGGTTGTCTGCAGGCTGCATACTGGAAAACTTGGTTCTTACCCAAGTGAGGTTCTTGGTATGTAGGTGCAAGATAATCATACCTAGAACATTGAGGTTTTTGGGAATAATCTGTAAAACGGGAGTTCTCATATTTGGCTTATCAAGTGGCAGTTACACGTTTTTATTACAGAGGCATGCTTTGACAAGAGGTACAATGTGAAACATCCAATGATCAGACAAGACAAAGAAAAAGTAATAGTAGAAACCTGCTATTCCTCAACCCTCCTCCTTTCCCCCCAAGAAATTCAAGACAAGTAGCCAATTATCTTAAGTAATAATACTTTAATAAAATTAAGTTCTTAATGTAATTTAGCACATTTAATACATTAACCCCTTCCCTTCTTTGTTTTCTACAAGTTGTGCAACATCATTATGCTTTTTCTTTTTTTTGTAACTATATGCTTCAAAAACTCATACAACAAGCCTAGTCTACTTTCTGCGCATGGTATCTCTCAGGGACTGAACCGAGAAGATACTGAAGAGATTAAATACCTGGATGGAACATGATCCATTTATTTCCTTAAAAAACAAATCCCAACTACAGGTCTCCTATTACAAATAGGCATTTAACTTCAAAAGAGTGGCCCACACAGTTCAGAAAATCAAGGCTAGTGCTAGGGGTTGGTGTGTGGACGGCAGACTTTTAAAAATAAAACGGTAATAATATCAGTGCAACCATGGAAGGAAGTAATACAAAATTTTTTTGCATCAGTGGCAGACTTGGAAAGAAAGACAGTCCACTCGGCTTTGCGATAGGCAATCATACAAAAAAGAAACATTAGGAGCTCTTAAGGACTGTATAATTCGGGATATCATTTAAAATCAGTGCCATATTTTTTCCACGCTGATAGACCAAACCGGGCTAAATACACATACTGGGTGAAAAAGAGACTGTTCACAAATTGTACACTCTGTACCAGAGTTATTGTATGCTAAATGAGTGCAATTCCAATAATATGGAATGCTGAGTAACAGTAATTAGAAATGATTATAATCCTTCGACAGGCATACTGAACAAGAATAATAGGATACATTTTCTTGTAAATGAGTGATCTGCCCAATGTTGTAATAACTCTCGCACATTGACTGCACAGTTCATAGTATTAGAACAAAGAAATAACTTTACATCGGCTCAATCACTATTCCAGAGTCAAGTTATTTCTTAGCTAGGATAGTTTTTGGTGTTCCACTTGTGTGCCCTTTCATCAATTTTGTCCCTTGTCAATGTTCAAATTGTATCAGAGTTTAAGTTTTCAAAAAGGCCTTTTAAAAATAAGCACATGAAATCCCCTGGGTAATACACAAAGGACACTGTGATTGGGTAAATAACCATGCAAAGTGCCCGATATGGTCAATGCAAACCATATATTTTTGTCACCTTAAAATGCTGAATTTAAGAAGCAAACTCTTGTCAGGTAAGGCGATTAAAGAGTCTTGATAGAAGAATTTCCATTCATAATTTGTTTAGTTGTTTTGTTAGCTATACAGACTTGGAAAACTTTTTAAAACTGCAGGGGTATACTCAATCATTTCTGAACTAAAACACAAGGTACTGGTTAAGACACAATGGTGGTAAACAAGTTACCACCCATTTGTAAAAATAAACCAAAAATCAATTCACAGTGTATTAGGTGTTTTTTAATTTTTTTTAGAAAGTTAGTTTATTTTGGATGTCTGATATTATGGGGCTGTGGCATGAAGCTTTTGGTAGATTACCCAAAGAATGTTATGTACTGCAAACTGGTGATAAAGACACACACGGGATACCACAAAGTCTCTTAAGAAGACTGGTGTGTAAATAAATCAAATCATGAGGTTTATTTTTCTTTTCACCCAAGTACTGTCCATTTAACGCATGTTTTGATTGATTGGCACTACCCTCCAAAGATGAACTTTTATACTGTAACAAAAGCATGCTTCAGAGGGCAGCCACTTAAAGGACTTAAACATCAAAGATCATTCATAGGTCTATATTCTGGAAGAGCATATAGAATAAGTTTCTTAAGATGGAAACCAAGTAAAAATAAAAACAAATACAAATCCTCCCAAAGTTACTGAAAAGTCAATACGATTTAACAATATAAAGTTCATATAAAGTGCATCTAAGAATATTTTTCTTTATCTCCAGTCAGGGCATTACCGCAACATGACTGCACTGGTTTTGTTCAAGTAATGAGGTAAAAAAAATTTTGATGAAAAATAAAACATTTCCAGCTCACTGTATTAGTAATAGCCACAGAACCCTATGGGAAGACATACCACTTAACGTTTCAACTGAAGTACCCATTTTTAATTAATAGGAATATATTTCTTTTAAGGCTGTTACTGCTCTATTTTATTACTATTGCTTAATCTGAAATTCATTTCTTTTACTTAAAACTTTTTATCTTTAAATAAAATTTCAATCTTTACTACAGCTCAAGTTGAATCTTAATTATGGTAAATTCATAGCCTGGCACCCTGATCCCTTCACATTAAAAAATGTAATAAAAAATAATGTTCAACTATCTAAGGAGTGTTGGCAAATTTATATCAAGTCATGGTCTAATGAATATTAAGTGCTTGTTAAAAGTATTTCCCTTACATACTATCAGATTGTGGACCAATGTTGGACTTGAGATGGATTATGTTCTTCTTCGAATGTTAAAGCCACATGTAATGTATCAAAATTACCTATTTGGGGCATTTTTTTTTCAACCCTAGGAAATCTAATAAAGTGATATAGTTTTTCATTTTTACAACAAAAAGAAATTAGTACCACAATTTCTATTATATCTCTCTCCACTGCAGCTTCACGGGTCTACTGACTGTAGCACTACAATATTAGTTCCCCTGTTAAGGTACATATGTCCTTCAGCATAACAGCCACATTTCACCCCACAATTTTGCCTAATCTAACAAATGAATGATCACTTTAAAGGGGATCCAACAGGATTTTGTTTCCATGTACAGTAAAATCATGGCTTTTATACCATGTTTACAAACTACAGCGGTGCTAATTTGTACAAATTGTGACTGAGTTCAGTCATTTGAAAACATGCCAACTCAGGCATTAAACTTGTTTTGAACATTGGAATGCAAAATACAAACACCACCTGAGATATACAGGCCATTGAACTGCTTTCATTTAATCCTAATTTTTTGCCCTATACAGAAGCTTAACAGTTTAAAGAGTTATGGTAACTCAAAGTAGCATATTTTGGAATTATTTATGTCAAAATGTACGTTTGTATTCAGATCAATACTTGTAGCCCGAAGGTTACTCTAGTATTTGGAAAAATGGAGTCACTTTAGAAGTGCTAATATTATTTCCAATAATGTCCCTCTATCTGACAATACCTTAGGTAACTGGAGATACATAAATTGAATATATTCCGACATACAGTCCACCACACCAAAGTGTAATCGTGTCAGACTATCATTCTGGGCATGAAAAGCAATTACCTTTTTTAATCTGTAAAAAGCAAATAAAGAGTAATATATTTGTACCTTAAAATGGAAATTGCAAAAAAAAGGTTTTCACCCCCCTCAGTGAATGGTTTTAATACTAAATAAATCATCTTTGATGGCGAATTGAGAAAATTTAGAGGATCTGCTTTTCCCAAAACTCTGCTTGGGAAAGACCTACTTAAAGTGAAACTGCCTTCATATTCATAGTGGAACAAGAATGCCAATATTATCCAAAGGGACCTTTATAACAAAACACCCATGGCGGTTGCTGGTTTATTTTAACTACAACACTGAACACATTTGATGTGGCCTTTAAAGATTGGCTGAAACAAAGGACAATTCAAGGTTGTGAGATTTAGCTCCTGCAAAGAGTTGTTTGTAGAATCTTGTCCAAATAATAAAACTTTTTTAAAAAGCAACATATAATTATGCCTGCCTAGGATTTAGTTAAATGATTTATGCTTTCAAGCCCAACATCATAATCCACCAATCCGAAACAAACTAAAGAAATTCTTTTATAATCAAAATACAGAATGCTACAAGATAATTAGGAACCGTAAAAGGGTATCCAGCTAATTTTTGGAAGTTGATAAAACAATTAATTTTGCAACCTTTTCAACTGCAAGGGGAGCATGTGCCACAGGATGCAATAACCCTGCCCCCCCCCCTTTATGTAAATGGAAAGTTACATTTGTACATGGTATTATAATGTGCCCAAATACTATGTTTAGAAGACTTTCCAGATTTGGTTAATCAATTGATTTTAACACAAACATTTCCTCAGACTCCTTTCTCAGTAATTGGGAAGTGCAGTTTGCCAAAAACTAATTAGGATGTTGAGTATTATATAAAGACAGGAACCAGCAGACAGTTCTCATCAGCAATCATGCTCTAGCTTAATGCTGGATAGCAAGGGGTGATCTAACAATGATTCCCATATTTGATAGACTATGGTCTTCATAATATGTTATAAATATAGGTCAGATTTATCTCATATAACTTTAAAATACAATCAGCTGCATTTAAACAACCGAAGTTGACATTCTATTCCTTTATGTTATTACAAATCGTATAGACTTTAAACTATAATCTAATAGAAGTTAAATAATGTGGTTAAAAAGCTTTTGTTTCTGTTTTTGGTTAATTTTAGGCATATAATTCCATTACAAGAATCTATTTTAAAAACAGCACCAGCCAAAACCAGATTATTACTGTTTTCAGTGCAAGCACAGATTTCAATAAATACTTTGAGTACGTATCTATGGTTACCAAAAATATACTGCAAATAAAAAAAATTAAGCCCTCAGTGCCATTGTTTTTCAACAAAATTTTATCTTCAGTTGATTTCTCCCAACCTTCCTAACTAACCCACCCCTTTTGATACATCTCTAACTTCACAACATGAAGCTCTTTCGAGATGCTGCGATTACCCTGTTCCCTAGTGCATTAGTATGTTAGTGTTCATGTTGACCCAAGGGTTCTTTAGGGCAAGGTAAAAAAAAAAAAAAAATAGGGGGCTGAACGTCCCAGAAGGCAAGTGATGAACGATGTTGGGTAATGCTCAGATTGGCATACAGGTTCAAGCTCTGAATCTTTCATTCTTTCAGCCAAGTCAAGCGGTCTTACACCCTTCCACACTTTGGGTGTGTACAACACCAAGCATTTCAGAACCACTATTCAATTTAAAAATGTTTTATGCTTCTACTTGCAGTCTTACCATTAAATGATCACATGAGATGGATCACCTGCATGTAGCATTCTTGAAATATTCACCTTGAGTTATCCTCTTGACGCATCTTATATCGTTGATACAAGTCTAAATTTACAGTTCGTCCAGTCGGACCTAAAATGTGGATATTTTCTCAAATAAAAACAAGCATAAAAAACAACCCTGCCTATCTGAAAGGGTAGTTTACAAACCCCTATTCAACTTATAAACCTTTAAGGACCAGAACCATTAGAAAACAAATTATCTGCTTCTCCAAATTCTCAGAAGAAAGATCCCTAAAATCCACATCAAGATGTGACAGCAGGTATGCTTCCCCTTTTTAATAGGTACTCAATCTAGCCAATGGTTAATTCCACAAAAACAATGACCTACAAGTTATTTCCATTACTCAAACCTATTTTGGAGGAGACTTTAGTCCCCGTGTCACAACTTGATTACCCATTTTCCAAAGGATTTATATTTAGGTACACTGTAGAGCACCAGAATATAAAGCAGATGTTTAGGACCAAACAAAACCTGAATATTACATGAATTCAAGCTGAGATGAGAAGAAAACCAAAGGATTAAGGACTGCACACATGCAAATTTGTTAATTAGGGTGCACACAGGTTCTAACTTGATATTTTAAAAACTTCCAAGAGACCGTTTAGAGTCTGATGACATAACTTGAAACGCATAAGATTCATCATGGGATGGAGCAGAGGCTAACAAAAAAAGAGGTATAAATGTAACATTAAAGGTAATTTAAGTTATTGTATCACGGTATAAATAATCCATGCATGTGCAGCTTTGGTGTGCAGTACTCTTACATGTGCTCTTTCTGACAAAGCGTTATTAGCAGTAGTCAGAAACAATGATTTGGGAAGAATATTTAGAAGTGATGTCTAACTTTTGTATCAACCCACAAGTCTGTTTTCCTTCCCCCATGAAACCTTTTTTTAGAATGATGAAATCTATTCAGAGGAAAAATGCACAACTTGGAGTCAACCTGTAAGATGCCCAAGGTGGACACTAAATTATACAAGCTGGAAAATTGGGCAGAACTGCCCTCTTCAAGAAGGTGCCTCAAATCCTGTTCCTAGCACATCTAGTTCTTGAAATAAAGTGGGAAATCACATCTTTGAGGCATTCCAGACCCTTAAAATAAAGAAATAACCGTAATAGTTCTTTCTATAACAGTTCACAAAAATACGCAGATAAAATAATGATGCTGTTCATCTCAGAAACCACATAAAGACCAGTTGTGGCTTATTATCTCTGAAGGAAACATCCTTTATTAAGGATAAAAAGGGAAGTAAAAAGCCATTCTGGGCAGAGATGGGGGATGGACCTATGAAATTATGGCATCACAAATACCCGGGGGGGGTGTCAATTTGGTGCCACTGGAGTAGCAGGAACAGGTGTGGTAAACGCCAAGAACCCCGTGAGGCTCATTAGCTAGAAGTGTGTTGCAGATGTTACTGGCTGGGAGACGCAGCACACAAAATATCATAGATGTCCTCCTACATTTGAGTTCATGCATTTTGCTTGGAAAATTGAATCAGTGGTGCTTATGGAAACAGAATGTCACTCTCCTTGACAGAGAAGACACAACATAAATTAATTTCATAAGCCAGAAACAAGTCTTAGGAAAATTTACAGATCAACTATAAAACATCTCTTGGTATGACCAATAGACTTCCTTGCCTCAATGTAAGAGCTAAAGTTTCCCTAGCAGATATTTGCTTGCTCACAACTGCTTGTTCATTGTACAGAATATTATATTAGCCAATTGGAAAATCCTCCCTCATTAGAATCATGTCCTTAATCATTCAAATAAAACCTGCACTGATTTCACAAAGAAACTATTGTGGTTTCCTGTTATTAGAGGATGTTACTTGATGGTTTCAAACATACAAAGAGATACTCTGTGAATTATTTGGGCTATACAGCCTCAGTGGCAAAGGGTTTTGGTGGACTAAGCAAATTAATCACATATGTATATAAAAATGGTGCAAGGCTGAGTCACCTCCCATTGCCAAAATGAATGTGGATGACTAAGTACCTAGGCTGTAAGATCTCTTCACAGATTCACTATGCATATCTATGTTCCTAAATTGGCATTCATTCTTCAAATTAGCATTTTTTCGAATTTCTTCCATAAAATAATGCCAATTTATTTTTCCTCTCTGTTGAAACTAAAGATTAAGTCAAATCTGGAGTGCAGATGTTTGGTTCTTTCAACCATCAAGATTATTTACGCATCTAAATTTAAGATTGGGAGAAACACAACAGCATTTTTAATGATAAGGACAACACCATCCCCTTAATATGTGCCAAGGTAGCCAAATCTTTGGTTTATAATTGCTGACTCAAGGGGGACAAGATTTAAATATACAAAACCTGACAATCAGTTGTGAAACACTGAAAGGTATTGGGCTTCACAGGAAAGAGCACAACAATTCAGAATTGTCCAGAACACAGTTATTTTCACCATCTCTGGTGAATTTGTTCGCCAGTATTATCAAGGAACAAAGCATAACTGTTGATCCTGGTTCATTATTTCTGATGTGAACTTGATATGAACTCTATTTACGGCAATGCCTATGGCAAGGTCACCCACAGAAGCTTTGTAGCCCATCCCACATCTCTCCCATGATAAATAGGGTTACAGGTCACTGACCAAATAGAAGGAACATATTTCATAGAGGCCCTGGCTTTGGTACCGAACTTTCCTTCCATTTCTGTCCTATAGTTAATTAAAAATACAGACCTAGCTATTCACTATATGTACATTGTAACATTCACCTCTAGCCTGCTGCAGTAACTTAACATTTTGGTGGGCAACATACATTTTTTTTTTTTTAAAACCACACACATCAAAACAATGGTCATATCAGCCTAGCATTCTCAATAACTAAGTGGCCCTCTAGCGAAAGCCAACTTTTCTAAAGATAGTTTTTGCCACCACTGAGCAACTGGATTCTTGGGATTTCGAATTAACACCCCCAAGCCTTGCCTCCACTGGTAAAATGTCAGTCAGTATCGGGATTTGGTTCTATGAGTACTTCACACTGTACAAAGACTATTCCAATTTTACTGAAAAAAATAATAAAAAAATACATAAGGTAAACACCTTTTTCTTCTATAAAAATAAGGAAGGAATTTGATCGATAAAGGTGCAGATTTATTGTTTTTTTGTTCTTTTTATTCAAAAAAAATAGTACCGGTTTAGTCCAGGTGGACAGATGTTTGAGGCCCTAGATTCTAGTAGCAGTGGTGACAACAGAACAAGGCTGACACTTTCTTCGTAAGAAAAAAAAATATCGGCTGTATTGTCAATTCTTGCAAGTTTCTATGACTATATGTGAATTATGTGCCATTTAATATGTATCAATGAAAAATCCCTGTAACTCATTCTTTCAGTTGAAAGGAATGGTTGCTTACTACTCGGTCACTAAAATGAAAACTGGCATGGAACTGTCTGGACTGTTTACGGTGTGGTTGACATATGGCTAGTTGTTGCCTTGCTTACTATTTACATTTTGCTTTTTCAACAATGCTTTTGCTTTGGCAGACTAGAGTCTCTGAACATTTTTCAAACACAAGCATTATTTTACAATATTTTTTCCTATTTTAATACACTTTAATAATAAAAATAATACATATAAAAAAATGCTCCAGAGTAGCTGCTTTATGGTTTTTCCTCCCTTTTTGTTTTAAAATTTGCCTTCTGTAACAATTCAGTCTAGACAATCAATTGTTTGTATGATTGACCAAATAAAGCCAACCACATTAAAAATAAAAATTCAAGAGTTAATTATGGACCTTTCATTGCATATGTCTAAATGAAAAAAAGATTTTGTGGATACAATGCTGCAGTAGATTTTTTCAGGCATTCAATAATGTACTATGACAATAGCTGACATTGTTTACGTTGATTATTTTTGAAGATGCTACTCAATAGTAGCCCACATCATGCCCAAACTACTTATTAGCAGAAACAGTGGCATTCTAACTCATTCACGAGGCTCATTCACAGAATTTTGCCATATGTAGGACTTCTCTGCAGCCATCGCTGACAAATGAATCTGTTTCTTCCATCCTTCATTTTCAAATTAATTTTCTTTTAGTTTTTTTAAACTTTGCTTGAATTTAAAAGTAATAAAGTGGTACTTTGTTTAGAAATGCACAATTCCTGTCATAGGCTGCATAGATCATTACATTTTACAATAATATTCATGATCCTTGTATGGGCTTTCCAGATAATTCCTTCTATGGAAGAGAGGTGACGTGTATGAAATCTGAGATACCTTTCCTACCCTTTAGTTTTTATGCTACCACTCTTTAGCCCTTCCATTCTGCCAACTCGTTAAATAAGTGGCTTGTAAAAGGATTCGGTCTGTCCCAGACTTTGCTGCTAATGGCTTTCTTCTCGCTTTGACCACTGCTCTGGAGTAACATGTATTTAATTTAATCTGCCTGAAGCCTGGGATTCATGATGTAGTCTACGACCTTCATTTTGTCCAACTTTGTCACTTTTTAGTGATCACTTGAGTTCCATCTTTAAATATTATTTTAGGACTTTGGCATATGTGAGGACACAATCTAGATCTACCAAGGTCACTATGGACAAAAACATAAAAGTATGTTCTTCTAAATGCTTGTTTGTGGAGCAGACAATTATTCACCTAACTCATTACAGAGTGCTCATCCACTCCATATGGAGGCCTTTGAGGCAAGATTCATGCTGCACCAGCAAATAATGGGCTGTAAGCCTTCTGAAAGGTCTCCTTAAACTCCAAGGACCAGTATAACTAATTAAGCGTTAGCAGCACAAACAAACTGTTTATTTTAATTTCAAAACAGAAATGCAGTGGAATTTTAAGTCTGAGGGCAGGACATCCCATAGCGAGCCACTAGTAAATTCTAATGTCCACATAGTTAACAGCACTACACCAAAGTAGAATTTGTGAGTCACTGCTGACAACCTAAAGTTTTCATTAGATACTTCATATAGCCATTTTAAAATTAATCTGAACTGTAACAATTGTGATGAGATGGAGCATATGTAAGGACAGAGGTAATCAAAATGTATGAAACATTTTGAAAAAAATAAAATAAAAGTATTTATATAAAATATGTAGTTGAACAACCCACAGACCACCTTATGGATAAACTGGCCAAGCACAAAACCTTCTGTATAAATATACAAAAGTAACAAGTAACAAATCTTGACTGTCTTTAAAATATTTTGTGTAAAAGAGTTTTTTTTAGTGTGCTTTTCACAAAAAGGGAGTAACATTTGGTAAAAAAAAAAAAAAATACAAAATAAAACAATATTTCCAGGCAAATTGTCACATTCCACAAACTTTCAAAATGTGTGCTAAAATATAATGTTTGGCCACAAGAGAAGGTACTAGGATAACCGACAGGAGATTTTTTAAAATTTTTAGCACAAAAAGAGAATATTTAACTTTAAGAAAGCTGGTTTGGTTTAGGGGGGGGTCGCCACCGTCCATATATTTGTCAAACATTCTTTGGAAGGCACTGCTCTATACGAAGACTAAGAACTGGTTCACCTGTTAATCAATTGGGTTTCATATTTTTGATTCAAGGAGTAGACATCCATCTTCTTATATCATTAATGTTAGCCGTTAGGAATTTGTACATGCCCCACAAAGTTTCATTATGTCAAACTAAGAGGTGAACCGTGGGTTTCATAGAGCAGCACAAAGAAATTACTTCTATTGTCTGGCACAAGTCCCAGGGAATCACACTGAGCTGTGGTCATTAAAAGTAAGAACAATCCGACTTCAAAAGGAACTGAAATTGCAAATGGATGTGCTCTTTATTACAAACTTTAAGAAATCTGTTCTAATTTTTTCATGGTTACACATTAACTTTGATCTTAACATGATCAGAATTTAAATTGCAAACCTCCCCAATTAGTATTTCCTAAAATAATGAAAACTGGTATGCATGAACGTTACTTGGTGCACTTTATACACACTTTTGGGTGAGACTGTCTTATGCTTTACCAGTAGGACTACAATTATATGAGAATCAAGATCACTTACATTCCAAGATGCCACCACTCCTGAATGTACTAAGGGAGTGGGATGATTCATGTGTCAAGTATTGCCTTGCTGCATCAAGAAACTCAGTGGCGCCTGGCAAAGTTGCACACTGTATATTTTAGGACTAGATGTGTGGTGGCACAGTGGGTTATCAAAGACCACTTCCTTCAAAAATATAAGTTATAACAATTTTTAAGTGCCCTTCATTGGGAGAATCACACTTTTTGCTTTAAACACATAGGTCGCTAAATTTGAAATACTAACACAGCAACTTTGAAGTGATATACTGCAGACAGAGCTATCCTGGGCAGCACCTATTTCAAGGAGCAAGAATTGATTGAACTACTAACTTTCACTTACACAAAGGAAACATATATTAAAACACTTTTTAAGCATTAACTCTGGATACAAAGGTACTTTCTCCCTCTACATATACTCTACCATCTACAGTTTAAGGATCACTTTATCATAAAATAAAATATCCTTTCTCTTAATAAATTACCTAATAAAAAGTATCTTATTAGCCCAACTGTTGCTACATTTACATGTAATAAATGCATTTGTTAAAATATATAATTAAATTATAAAGAGATGCTTTCTTTTTGCATGTTTTTTCTCGTTTTCAACATTTGTAAACACAAAACAAGTGGACTTCTGAGTA
This sequence comes from Calotriton arnoldi, assembly GCA_963921515.1. Taxonomy (NCBI): domain Eukaryota; kingdom Metazoa; phylum Chordata; class Amphibia; order Caudata; family Salamandridae; genus Calotriton; species Calotriton arnoldi. Next base: position 820,011 of record CAWUFW010001833.1, on the reverse strand, counting down.
GGATTTTCTTAACAGTCTCAGCCTGTGTGTCTTCTTTTGTACAAATACTACGATAAACAAAATGCACCCTCCAAGCTAAAAAATACTTTGTTCTGGGAAAAAGGAAGGTATTGTTAGTGTTCTGTGTTAAATATAAATCAAATTTGGTTTTAATGCATTATAATACATACTATAGTCTATAAGGATATCACAGTATTATTTTTTCAGATTCATTTTGCTCCACATCAAGAGATCAACACCCTTCTTGCACTACTCACAAAATGTCTTGCCCCTCATCTGCCCCATGGAACCAGAGTGCCATGGACTTTCCCTCATTATAAATAGTTATAGAAATCTGGATATATGATAAGAAAAAGTGGGAGATACTTATCGATACCCTCTGTCACGGAGAAAACCCATCTGTAGAGGAGCTATTTTCACCAACTGGTTTATAAAATTATAAACCTCCAATGGCCACTCAACCACTTCCTCCAAACCAGACACCTATTTGGTCTGTGGAGGACATGCACTGTAAATCCATCCAAAAGAGGACTTGGACAGATCATTCCCAACGAGATACAGACCACTTCCAAAATGCTTGGGATAGTCTTATCAATCTAAAATTGCCATGGAACAGTGAAGGTGAAAAAGTATACAATCTCGTCAAGTTCCTTAACGCAAGTATAAATGAGCTACATAAGAAAAAAGGCAGGCATGCATTGTACAGAAACCTGGCAATTTTGGTAAACAGTAGTCTAAGACTTCTAGTACAAGCAGGTGCTCTACTATGACCCAGTAATTAGACCTCCAACTGGTTTGTTTTAGTCTGTATTCAATGAGCTGAGGAAAAAGTCAGACTTTGGAGATGTACAAAATGCCTGAGGGCAGGACAAACTTTAACAAAGATAAATTAGTATCTGTTATGGAGTTTGATCAAACAGGCCCTGCACTGGTTTCTGTCATAACAGGATAAAGTGGGTTGGGGTAGACATATGACTTTGCCTTACATTAAAATGCAAAGGACTATTTTGCCAGCAGACAGTTCTTTAACTATCCCTAGTTGATGGAATACACTCAATTCACATTTTGATAGTACAATTAGAATATATAATACAATCAGAGCATTTCCACAACGTTTAGGACTGTCTAAAGTATGATGACCCTTGCCGTAAGGTAGAGATTCTATTTCCAGTTTCCGTAGACAAAAAGAAGTACAAGTTTCAGGAAAGTTGAAAAAGTGGATAGATTTTTCTCTTCTGTTATTTTTTATTACTAGTCAGAATTTGCAACTGCTGTGACCCAGTAGACAGTTGACAAGTGGTACTAAAGTTTGATTTCTCAGCCATTACCTGGCAGCAGGGGACCGAGATCACATCATGGAGAAATGTAGGAAGAGGGGCAAGGAAAGTCATGTTGACACATGACATGGGGAGGAAAATGGAGAGGATCGAAAATAAACCTCCACAGCTGGAGTTAAGAAAGATTGAACCAAGCTACGTAATGAGTTTTTGGACATGTTTATCCATGTCAAACATTTCTCCTGATAGTATGTAGAGAACCCATCTTTAAGAGAACACTCCCTGCATACTGAAGGTCCCCTCTGTGGCAAAAAGGCAGAGGAGAAAAATAAAGTTAATACATAGAAATACAAAAATTGAGAGCTTTCTAAATATAGATTGTTTGACCCTCACCATTTCATTTGCCATTTCATTTTTGTGAATTTTTCACATGCCCTTCCTACAGAAAAATCTTTATGACCCGCAAACCAACCATTCTGCTTTTAATTCTTCAAATGCTAAAGGTATACAGGCCACTAGCTAGATAAATATATTCCATAAGATGAATACATTTGAAGAGTGAACAAAGTTCAATGAGGTCTTGTAGACCGGCAGACTGAAAAACTAGAAGAGCCCTCACCTCGCTACCACAATTTCACCTCCGAGTGGTCAAAGACTCAAGAACCTACTAGTCATCTACTTTGAGTTAACAGTTTAGTTGTGAACAAGTTAGTACAAGCCAACCTTTATCTTTCTCCCCCATTTTGTCTCCGGTGAAGAGATGCAGCCCAGATTCTGAACACAGATGCACCTGTGTCTTACCAAGTTCCACCACATATTTACAAGAGTAAGAGTTAATGGGTGGTAGGACAAGAGTTGGAAGCAGGTGAGGGTGCCCATTATTTCACATTTTGCTTGCATGACGTTGCGCGAGAGACAGCACCATTGATTTAAGAATGCTTTTTTGAGGTGGATGGTGTTGGTCTAGCAATTGATACTTTGTTACCCACGGATACACCAAAACAAGGCAATGTAAAATACATGATCCCAGAGATATGTAAACCCTTTGCCAGGGCCTTGTTAAATGTGTAAAAAAAAATAAAGGGGGGGGGAGGGTCAATGTATCACTTTAAAGTGACCCACGGGACAGCAAAACATTGCCATTCAGTCTCGGTCCTCTCAATTTGTACAAAAATGCTACATTGCAATTAGGGAAAAAATGAACAAAATACTGCTAAATCTCTTAAGCTAGAACTGCTACATCAGCATTTTAAAAGAAAAAATACCAGCGAACAAACAACTGAATATCAGTTTGGAGACCAGGTCTACCGAAAGACTGAAATTGCTCAATAATTCGTTTCTTGGAGTTTGGGTGGTTAAGAGATAACAATGGCTATAAAAGAAAGTAGGATTTGAATGAGAACTTTGAAATGAGTAGGAAGAATCATGGATGTAGCCAAGCACCAGTGCACTTCCCATCACTATTAAAATATAACCAATGCATGTAAGAAGGGAAATATATCAACACCTGCTAAAATTATATCCACGAAATGTTCGATTTTTTTTGCTATACCCTGAATGAAATTAGGGCTGAATATTTGAACCTTCTCTGTTACTTCAAATACTCTGCTGGAATGTAATTCTTAAGCATCTCTTTTTAATTAGCTAGCTGTCAACACACCTGCATTTCCTCCCTGTGACATACCCTTCCCCAAAGAAAATACAAATTCAAATAGGCTTAATTGAGTATTTTGATGCACACTGGCTGGGGAAAAACTCTTCAGGGTGGATTTTTAAATAGTTTGGAACTATGCGGAAGAAGCTTTAAAAATTAAAACAGAGAAGGGCATCTCCACTTTGAAATGGAATAATGTTAAGAAATGACATCATAACAAGAAAGTCCCGCCTCCCACCCACAGTGTGTGGCTGGAAGCACTGCAACAAAAGAAGGACTTTTCCACATGGCCCGTCCTCGATCCCAACAACCAGGCAAGAGGCAAACCTTTCAACCGGCAAAGAAAATGTCTTAACAAAAAAATTAATATTGGCCTATTCTTGGTATTTGGTGTTCAAAAATCTGCTGCTCTTTGCGGGGTGGTGAGTGTCACTCCATTTCATTCTTCACACTAAAGCTCCCAATTCACCTGCCCTATTTAGCATTAGTTAATGGGGCATCGCTGAATAAAATAGTGAATTGTATTTCAGGAGTGTTGCATTATCTCCCCCACCTCCAAAACCCTCAATGAAAATCATCATTCGTTTTTAACTTTAAAAACAATACAAAATGTAGTTTTACAGGATAACGAGAGACCGAAGCCTGGGAATGTGAATTACTCAATGACATAGGTTTTTGGCCCATTTGATTCCTTTCGTTTTAAGCAAAAGAAGATTTGGTCCAGTTAAGAAAAACAAAATAGGTTTACAATATGATTTTTCTGAATTGTTTTGGGCCGTAGGCAGCCACAGCACACACAAAAACGAAGAAAAAAAACACTTTGATAGATATCTTTTGTGAGATTCCAGTGTTTGAGTGAGGGTAGTCAGAGTGGAAGTGAAAGTTACCCAAATTTGATTTGTGCTGTAACTGCCATAAACCACTGAAGGAAAACAAATACAGTCCAATTTTACTACTGATATTCAAAGCTGTTGACAAGACCCCTTCGGCAGAAGAAAAAGTGGCCTTGAATCCCTGCTGTTTCTGTAGAGGTGTAGTAAACAGAAGAACACACAATTCCTACTGGTTGCTTGGAAGCACAGTTCCCACCTTGCATGGTCTTCCTTTTTAAGTAATACAAATGCAATATTATTTAGCTGCTGCTGTTGTTGTTGTGTTGTTGTTTTTGTTGTTGAGGTAATAGTTGTGTCCTCCTGCTGCAGGTATCCCAGAGGTTGATTACTGAACTGCATTTATTATTACTATCCATGTTCAATTTATTTTGTTTGTCCAGTTTAAGTCAAAGGTTGCATCTGCCAGCTGAAAGTGGGATTGAAGCGATAGCTGCCCCACCCATCCAGCGCCTGAACCTGGGGTGGGCTAGATACTCGATGCATGGGGGTGGCAGGATCCTGGTGTTTAAAGCTACAACAAAATATATTGACCCGCTTCCAGGAGAAGCGCACACTATAAGGCAGGTGGGGGAATTCCAGTGGTCTATTGGTCAATACAGGCCATTTTGTAAATCGAAGGAAAAGAAAAAAAAAAAAAAAATGAATACGCACCCACTGGCTACCAATGGCATCAGTTTATTTTGCCACAATCCAATGGTCTTGGGTAAGGGAGAGTCCAAAAGCGGCCCTAAAAAGTACTCGCACTTCAGAATGGATGCAGGTGAAGTGGGCTCCCAAAAGTGTCTCTTGCCCCCAAACATTGTAACCCCCTCATTTGCCTCCGCCTCTGACAGAGGATGCTTTGCATTTTGCTCTGATTCCTAGGAGACCGTGGGTCTAGGACAGGACAGGGCCAAACAAGTCTTTAACAAATGAAATTGCTTTTAAAATATTTGTTTTTTCCATCTTTTGTGTCTCTTAAGACTTTGATTTTTAAAAAAAGTTCTGAAGCGTATAAGGTCACCTTCTGGCACAGTCCTCAATCTCCTAGGAAAATATTCGGATGGCCTGGGTTGCTGAGGCGTGGCACACAGGGCACTCTGGCTCATTGCGTTCACAAATTCGGACAGCGCACTCCATGCAGAACAGATTGTGGCCGCATGGCACCAAGGCAGCAGTGACCTCGCTTTCAAAGCACACCATGCACTCACGGTTGTCAGACACAGAGGTGCGAGTAGCAGTGAGCTTGGCAAAGCCAGCTAAAGTCTCAGGTTGGGCTCTCCGTTGCACAGCAGGGATGTTGGACTCCTGGATGGAGAGGGTCCGATGAGAGTTAGTATGGACTGCCCCCGTGCTGCCTGACCGTTGCTGCTTGGAGAATGGAACAGAGATGGGGTTGGTGTTCTCTTGTCCTCCCCACAACGGTGTTCCAGATTCTGAAACACTATAGTACACATCCTGTTTGTTGGAGCTATAGTTGGGGAAGAGGTATCCATAATTGAATTCATTCTGGTCATTCAGCCTTGGAGTCTCGTAGACAGGATCTACGGTGCAGTCTCCGATGCAGCCTAGGCTGTTCTGCCGGAATGTCGAAAGTGGTTTGCAGCCAGAGGCTGGCGTGTGCACACGCCATGATTCTGGGTACCGGTTTTCCATGCCAGAGTCTGGGCTGCTAGAGAGAAAGTCATTCTCATTATTGTACTCCAGGATTTTGCCTGTACGGACAGCGATGTGCGTCTCAATCTCCTCCCGTGCTCGTTCGACATTCCCTGGAGCACCTGTGATCTCGAAGACTGGATCCCGATCTCTGCTGGGGGTGATGATGTACGTATTGGTCTGCTGCTGGATTCTCTTGATCGTTGCACCCTTGGGGCCTACAACCAACCCAACCACTCTATAGGGGACACGGACACGGATCGTGACTTGACCTGGCAAGGTTGGAGCACTTCCAAAGGTTGTGCCTGCTTTGTTCCGGGAGGCACGGATCATGGAGAAATGCTCAGCCGCAGATATGATTTCCCTTCTTGCCATCGCCACATCTTCTCGCCGACCCGTAACCATGAACACTGGCTCTTCACCCCTCACCGGCGTCTTGATATAAGTATTGGTCTTTGCCCTTAGAGCTTTGATTTTGCAGCCTGAAGGATAAAAGAAAAGAAATAAGCTTTAACACCAGTGATCAAATTGAATTTACATATTAGATCTAGATTCATGGCAGAAGACACTGTATATATTCACTTAAGTTCTTACATAAAATAGCAAGCTATGCAAATCAATGGGGAATTAACTTATTTTTGCTTACTTAACCAAACATGTAATTTTTTCCCATTTGTTCTTTACTTCACACCAATCCGCCTGATCCTTGCCCCACCTAATTCTGAAACGCAAGGGCTTCTGAAATTTTTACTTTCACAATTTTGCACGAACAATTTTCATTTAGAGCAATGTCAGAAAAACACCCTAAACTAGCCACTTAGTGCTTTCTTCTATCAGGAATTGATAAAACCAAACTCTAACAATAAGTGAAACCAAAAAGCTATGTTGCACCAAGCCGCCTTTTTGCAATTTAAGCACTGTGAATAGACAGCCCCACCACTACCAAATTTAATGGCACTCATTTACAGACTTTAGCCGGACGGAAGCCCGACAGGGCCTTCTAAGGATTTCAACCTGTGACTGTGGAACCAAAGACATAATCGGCGAGTCTTCAACTCAAATTTATGGTGAGCAATTCAGCGTTATCCTCAGGGAAGTGGAATTATGAGACTTTGCAGTCACGTTTTCCAGAAAATTATGAATTGGTCACATTTGCCACATAATCCATTATCTACTGCATAATCTGCAGATTTTAACAAAAAAAAGCTCCCAATTTAAAACAGATAAAAAAAAGTTACTAAAAACTCAGTGACACATGTTGCTGCACAGTAGAAGGCTATTCGGAATGCTTGACTGGTCGCCTTTTAGTTGCTTGTACCTTTTTTTTTGGTTGTTAAACGGATACTAATACAGTGAAACATTTGCCCAGATAGTGTTAACGTGTAAAAATTACAAAATAATACAGTAATTCATCATAATATGTGCCGCATTACGCTGCATAGTTTGTCTTTTCTGGTTGCATAATTTAGTCAACTCCGCTGCATAATTTTGACTTGCTCTGCTGTATAAAGGTCATTGAGTACTTCAAATAATAAACTTATTTCTCAAACCGATCTTGGTAAATCAGCGCGAAGGAACCCCAAGGCACTGCATGGCAGGCGGCCACAAAATAGTCTGCCAAAGGAGAAGTACACTGTGAGGTATGAAGGGGTACATCATGTTAAATTGTTTTGCATAACAAAACAAAACAAAAAAAAAATGGACTGGACCCAATGCATCCGTGGAAACTTGTGGAAATTCTGCACCAAAGAATTACTGTCTTGGTCCAAATGCAACTCCTACTGAGACAGGGCTTGTTTCAATTGCACCAAACAGATGATCTGTTTGAAGATGAGGACCGGGTTTTCTGGTGTGGAAAAAACACAGAATACGCACGCGTCTTATAAATGCCTCCCCAATGTGCTCTTGGTTTTAAGCATAAGTAGCGTGATCAGTGAATGTTAAGCACAAAAGAAGAAAAGATCGCATTTCTTATTAAAGGATTTGCCAATAGTAAAACAAGATTGCCAACTCACTATCTATACAAAAAAATATTTCATGTTGGCTGATGCTTTGAACCCAAGTAATATTTCGCTTTTAAGACCTTCATTACAAGTGTCCCATTTTTTTGGATCCCTGAACAAACACCTCCTCGGCTAAGGATTGCAACTACAAGCGTTCAGAATTTATGGCAACCAACAAGTACTAAATGCAATAAATTCTGTAGACCTGTATTAATTACTGAATGGCAAACCTGCCAAAATTTGACAGCGGGGCAAGAGGCCTGGTAAATGCATGGACATGTGGATTTTCAGTGCTTACATCCTAAGAAATCCATCCGTTATCCCAGATTTGAAAGGGAAACCTGTATCTGGAGATAGTCATCACACATATGGAAAATTCTAAACCCTGTTGTATCGCATTTTATTCTGTGGTATAACCGTCAGATAATTCTTTGGGACACTCCTAATCGTAGCCTAAATAGTCCGACCCTAAACTAGTGTCTTAAAACGGATTGGCCAGTTCAGTGAAAACATTTTATCTATTGTATCTGCTCTGCATCATCCCTTTACCTTATCCTCAAGCTCCTTCGCCATGCTCTGAGACTATAAAAGAATTAATTAGGTTCATGGAGATAATAAAAATGCTCGCTTTTGACCGAAATAAGAAATGGGGGATAAAACCTTAATACACATTTTTTCAACAAAAGAAATTAAGGTTGTACATTCTAGGGAAGCTCGATAAAATTATTTTCTTAATCAGAAGAACGCTTCCAAACCCATGGTGGAAAAGAGAATTTGAAGATGGCAGGGATGCTTTGTGGTCCCATGGTGGACATGATTCTGAGCCACACTAAAGTCCCTATGGTGAACGAGGAATAATGTGCAGTATGTAAACACAGAACAAAAAAATCAAGTTGCAAAACCATTGCTACTGGTGAGTAACTTTTTCCTTAGGCAAAACGACCACGAGAGAAAATTATTAATTTAATTTTCCCTCATGGTCGTCTCTCGAAATCCACCCCACCCGGCCCCTCTGCCTCGCCGCTCTTACCTGCCCGGGTCGCGGCTGCCACCACCAGATGCAAAGGGGGAGTTTGTTCACAAGCACAATGGAGGACAATACATTTGTATACCACTTGCACTTCTGATGTGGTTTGCTTTTTGTACTCAGATTTTCGATTTCTGCTGTGACTCCAGGCTTATCAAATGGTCTGAACCACTATGAGCTCTGCATGGAAAGGACCTGTCCATTCAACATCAGTGCAGCACAGCTACTGTGGGACTGACAAAGCCTGGGCTCAGGCACTTAGCTGGCTGTGAGGTGCATTTCAAGTAAAAAAAAAAAAATCACATAAAAGTTTGGTTAAGCGGTTGTGAAGCAGAAGGTATTCATCTGGCTTGGGGGGGCACATTACAGTAACAAGCTCTTTTAAACCGCAGCCTCAGCTCTCCTAAAAACATGAAGCCAAGTGAAACTACCAATGCAGAACTGGCGAGAGTGACAGACAGCCGCAGAAAAATGTGTTTTGGCTGAAACAATGTTATTCAACTGGATTTCAATGTATTCTTTAGGATAAAGAGTTCTGAGAAATATAAGTGCAATATTTTTCCCTGTCAGAAAATAAAGTGTGTGTAATTAAACTACTAGGGGTTGATGGTAAGGCTATGTTTATGCAAACCTGCTGTCATGCGGGGAAGGTGAGCCTGCCAGCAGCTTCAATGCAAAGGAATCGATGCATAAAATGTAGGAAGGGCTGGGATGGATGAGTTAGGAAGGGTCTGTTCCCTCTGGGTGGAAAGTTCATGAGTCGATGGTAAAGGGGCTATGTGTGATAGAAGGCCATGAAGGATCTTGACTGCAGAGACTTACAGGAGAAGGCACATTTAATGTTGTAGCGTATGTGAAATGACTTTATTTGCTTTGGAGTTATACTTCACTTTTCATCTATTTTTATTTAATATTAAACAAGTCTTTTGCATTAGATACCTTTTGCCATATGCATTTTCACCCCAAAGTCTAGTATTTGGATGCAAGGAATATACATTAGATGGGACTTTGCTTACATCATTATTTTTGCAGTTTTTAACCCACAAAACTGTCTGCCTCAAATGGATCAAAAGCTACAACGTTACAACATGTGTTGCTGCACAGTGGAATCCTTTTTGTTGAGCAGACAAGCCAACTTTCAGCTGATGTATTTATGTTTTAAACCAATAGGTTTTCAAACTGGGGGTGAAGAACCCTGGTAAGGCGGGGGGGCGTGACCTCAGCTAAAGGGTGACGCGCTTCCATATCAAATGAAATTGAATAAGAACTCTCCTTGTACCAAAACGTGCATGCGCCAGAAAACAAGCACAACTTGCAGTAGAAAAAAGCCTACAACAAGCTTTACCCATACAATAATGTGGGTAGGTGTATTTGGGTCATTGTGTTGGTTAGTGCAGTTTAAGACTTCTTTTGACAGACATTGGTGGTTGTAGTGGGGAAAACGTATATGGCAAGAGCTGAGCAGTGTTCAGACGTAAAGGAGCATTGCCGGTGCTTGAGGAAGGAGGGAGAAGCAAGGACAAAAAGGGAGAGCTGCAGGAGCCTTGAGGTATGGTGCACTCAAGAGACTTAAGGAACAGGGACTCTGCAGGAGTTAGTGTAGATGAGGTGATAAATTCTGGAGGTGAGTGCATGGAGGAGTTGGGAGGAACATCAGCCAGGAGAAAGAGTGAGTTCCTAAATTTTTTAATGAAGGGGGTTCTGCAGGATCATGAACTGAGGGAGCACCAGGGGAACATGGGGCAAAGAAAGATGCAGAAGACCAGAGGGAGTAAGTGCTGTAGGATCCTCAGTCTTGAATCTCAACATCTGGCAGGATGGAGAAATTTTGAAGGGTGATCCCATTTAAATCAATGGTGCGAATTTTTTTTTCCAGTTGAGGAAGGTTTTTAGAGCATGTGATCCCATTCAGGTACATGGGAGAGATTTCGCTCATCTTAAGGGAAAAAATGAGCCCAGGCAGGGTGGCACTCAAGAGGAGGGTGAGTTGAGTGGTATGACAGGGAGAGAGAGTGTGCTGCAAGAGATTGGAAGGTTAGCCTGGTGGCAATAAGGATGGGGGGGAAAAGCTGAAAGAGTTAATGGGTGGTGGGGGAGGAGGGGCGGTAAGCAGGAGACTTTGCGAGTCTGGCAGAAACAATGCAGAAGTCAGCAGGGAGAAAGGGCTGCTGGAACCTGGAGTGAGGTGGAAAGAAGAACGGCCTACTCCTTTTCCCCTCATGCCTCAGAACAATTCCCACCGTGCAGTTGAATAAGCCCCCCTCCTCTTTGTAGGCCACCTTTGCTCCGAAAAACAATCACTTCACGCACATCAACTTGGTGTGGGAGGGGTGATGTGAAAATAGTTTCTTCGGGGGTGCTAGGCGTTATAAAATTTGAAAACCACTACATTAAACTGACAATCAGGTGAAACATTCCCCCAGCTAGTGTTAAAATGTGTATAGAATGTAAAACAGTGAATACTGCTTCAAAATGTGCTGTATTAGCCCCCATAATTTGACTTTTCTCGATGCACAATAACCTTGCCACGTAATTTGGTCATCCCTGCTACATAATTCCAGTAGCCCTGATCAATACTTGGAAATGAGAAGAATCTTGTACACTTCTGGAGGAAAAATGCCTGGCGGTGCCCCTATCTTTGAACTGATTCCATTGTTGGGAACGTATCTGTCGGTGTAGTTTTGCAGCTTGAAGACTTTCTGGATTCACTATGCTGTGCATTATCCCGCCATCTAGTGGTTGGGTCCGGAATCGTAGTATTTCTTCTCTTTTTTTTCCCTGGCCCAGGTGGGCGTCGACATCCCACCATTTGGTGTCCTTCGTGACGTCGACGCGCTTCCGGCGGAAGCTCCCACCTTTGGTCGCCATCTTCGGATTCTTTTTTTTTTTTTTCTTGTGTTATCTTCTTTTGTTGATCCATTTAGTTATGATTGCAATTTTATCCTCCTTGCCTCATCTTTCTGGCGGAGGAGGGTGGGATCGCTAGTGAATCCAGAAAGTCTTCAAGCTGCAAAACTACACCGACAGGTAAGAAACTATACGTTTTGCAGCGTGAATCTTTCTGGATTCACGATGCTGTGCATAGACTTAGGGGCCGATTCCGATTCGGGCCGGAAATCTCTCCGACCGAGCCGGACCCGGAGAGATTTCCGACCGAATCGGACTAGGGCAGTGCGACCGATCGAGTACGATGCGCTCGCATGCCATCGGACTCGAGTCGGTCGGACTCCCATTGAAGTCAATGGGAGCCTGTCGTACAACGCGTACGCAGGCTCCCATTGACTCAATGGGTGCGAGGCGGACAAGGGCGCCCCTACAGCGTGTACGCGGCGGAGCGATTCGCGCCGTACACGCACAGGTAGGGGGGACCCATGGGTCCCCCCTGTGTGCGACTCGCGCGCCTACGCGTACAGGGGGGTCCGACGCGGACCCCCAAAGTCTGGCTCCGACAGCTTTTTCGAGCCGGACGGCGCGAGTCGATCGGACTGCTCGCGGCGCGCATCGTACTTACCCGGCCGGGAAACGTCTCCATAGCGCGGTGCGAGTCGTGTCCCTGCGAGTCGGTCGGAGCGTGTTGAAGCCGCGTTCGAGTCGGTCGGAGTTTTCGCGGGTGCCTGCATCGTACTCGCTCGGCCGGACCCGCGTACGATTCGGTCGGGAAACAGGGCTCCGAATCGGATCCGGTAAATCCGAATCGGAGCCCTACCGGCCGAGATCGGAATCGGCCCCTTAGTAGCGGTTTGTCCTTATCGTGGTGGTTGGGTGGAAGATGAGCACTGGTTACTGAAAATGTGTTGTAAGACCTTCTGTCCCACTTGCGCTTCCTTATTCATTTGAATATCCACACAGTAGTGCTTAGTGAATGTATGCACTGAAGACCATGTTGCAGCTTGGCAAATGTCTTGAATAGGTGTGTTCGCTAGAAACACAATTGTTGCTCCTTTCTTCCTTGTAGAGTGAGCTTGAGCTGCTCCTTGTAACTCTTGTCCTGCCCGCTTGTGGCAGAGTTGAATTGCTTGTGCAATCCACCGTGCAATGGTGTTTTTGGTGACTGGCCGTCCCAAAAACCTGCTGGCAAAGGATACAAAGAACTGTTTCGTTTTCCTGCACTCCTTTGTCCTTTCTATATAGTGCATGACAGCCCTTCTGGCGTCTAGTGTGTGTAGCGCCCTTTCTGTGCTTGTAGTAGGTTTTTGGAAAAAACTCAGTATTTGGATTGTTTGGTTAATGTGGAATCAAGACACCACCTTTGGCATGAAGTGTGGGTCCGTCCTCATTACAATCCTGTCCTTGTGTATTTGCAAGTAGGGCTCTTGGAGTGTCAGCGCTTGCAACTCACTTACTCTTCGTAGTGACATGATAGCCACTAAGAAGGCGGTCTTTAGTGTGAGCATGTGCAGTGTTGCCTTGTGAATAGGTTCAAAGGGCGCCTTCATCAATTGAGTTAGCACCACGTTGAGGTTCCATGTCAGTGCTGGCATCCTTTTTGGGGGTGCGATCCTTTTAGCTCCTTCCAGAAATCTTTTCACTACTTCGGAGGTGAAGAAACTCTTCCCTGTTTCTCGTATAAGCTACTATCGCCGCTAAGTGCACCCTTAGGGATGTGTAGCTTAGTTTGCTTTGTAGCAGGTGTGTTAAGTATTTTAGTACTGTGGATTCCCTTGTGATCTTCCGTTGTAGTTTCTCCTTGATGCACCATTGGGAGAACCTTTTCCATTTTGCTATGTAGCATTTCCTTGTTGTCGGTCTCCTCGCCTCTCTGAGTACTGCCATAGTACTTGCCGGTAGTTTGAGGTGTGCAAATTCTAGGTCTTCAGGAGCCATGCTGCTAGGCTGAGGCTCTCTGGCTCTGGGTGCAGTACCTTTCCGTTCTGCATTGTTAACAGGTCCCTTCTTTTTGGGAACCTGTGTGCTGGTTCTTGTGCCATTTCTACTATCTGTGAGAACCAGGACTGTCTGGCCCACTGAGGTGCTATCAGTATTAGTGTCATGTTGCTGATCCTGCATTTGTTGAGTACCCTGTGTATCAGTGGTATCGGGGGAAAAGCGTATGCAAATGTCTTTGACCAACTTATCCATAGCGCATTCCCTTGTGACCGATGGTCTGGTTGTCTGGATGCGAAGTGTTGACATTTTGCATTCTGGTGTGTTGCAAATAGGTCTATTTGCGGTGTTCCCCACCTTTGGAATATTTTTTCTATTTCCTGCTGGTTGATCTCCCATTCGTGGGATGCGGACGTCTGCCTGCTGAGTCGGTCTGCTTCCACATTGTCCTTCCCTGGTAGATGTATTGCTAGTAGGTCTATCCTCAGTGGAATGGCCCATGTCCATATCTCCTGTGCTAGCTTCGACAGCGCTACTGAGTGTGTTCCTCCTTGCTTGTTGATGTAGAACATGGTTGTGGTGTTGTCTGTTTGAATCAACACCCTGTTCCCGTACAGCTCCTTCTGAAATGCTTTTAAGGCTAGGAACACTGTCTTTAGCTCTAGGTAGTTGATGTGTCTTACCGCATCTTTCTGTGTCCATAACCCCCTCACCTTGAGTTGGTTCATGTGCGCTCCCCATCCCAGGTGGGAGGCATCTGTTGTGATGGTCACTGTTGGAGTTGGTGGTGTGAATGGCTTCCCCTGTGCTATGTTTTCTTTGTTCCACCACGCTATTTCCTGCTGCACTGCGTGTGTGACAACCACTAGATCTTCCCAACTCCCTGTTGCTTGTGACCATTGCTGTTGGAGCCATTCTTGGAATGGTCTCATGTGGAGTCGAATATTTGGGACTAGGTGTATGCATGACGCCATCATTCCCATGAGCTTGCTCACCGTCCTCACGGTCAGAGCTTGCCCCTGTGGTAGCGATGTGTCTCCTTCAGTAGTGCCCGTGTACTCCTCGCGCTGGGGAACACCTTGCCTTGTATGGTGTTGATCTCTGCCCCATGGAATATCTTCACCTGTTCTGGTTCTGTTGAGGATTTTCCCCAATGTATTGAAAAGCCTAGTTGCATGAGCGTTTGAGTAACCTGCTGAATGTGTTGTTTACATTGGCTGTATGAGTTTCCCTTTACAAGCCAGTCGTCGAGGTACGGGTAAACGTGTATCCCTTGCCTCCGTAGGTGTGCTGCTACCGCAGCTATGCAATTTGTGAACACCCTTGGTGCGGATTTTAGCCCGAATGCCAAAACTGTGAACTGGTAGTGCGTTTCCTTGATCACAAATCTTAGTAGGGGTTTGTGTCTTTGCTCATGGGGATGTGTAGCTAAGCGTCTTTTAGGTCTATAGTTGCCATGTAATCCCCTTCCTGTATCTGGGGTATTACTTCTTGCAGAGAGGTCATCTTGAATCTTTGAGTCCTTACGAATTTGTTTAAGAACCGTAGGTCCAAGATAGGTCTTAACGTTTCGTCTACTTTTGGTACTAGGAAGTAGTTGGAGTAGACCCCCTTGTTTCTTTCGTTGTACGGCACCGTCTCTATTGCCTCCTTTAGGAGCTCCTGTGCCTCTAGCAGCAAGAGTGATAGTTCTGCTGTAGAGTGTCCCTTGTAGTTTGGCCTCTTGTTTGGAGGTGGCCTTTCTAGTTCTATGCAGTAGCCGTGTTGTATGATGTTTAGTATCAATTTGTCGGTTGTGACCTTCTTCCACTCCTGGAAGAAGTGTCTGATTCTGCCTCCTACAGGTGTTATGTGCTCGAGGAACTGTTTGTCTTGTGGTACTACTAGTTTGTCTTTTCCCTTGTATTGTCGCCCCCCTAGAGGTGTTGTGTGGGTGGGCGTCCTTCTTACAGCGGAGTCACTTGGAGGTGGGTTGCTGTCCTCCTCTTCTCGTCTGACCTCGTCCGTTCGAGCGCCCTCGAAAGGATTGGCCCCGTGGCTGGTACTGCCAGCTTTGCTGTTGCTGTCCCAGTTGCTGTGTCTGATTGCCTCCTTGGTAACCCTGTTGGAAGGCTTGATGTGATGTTCCCGGCTGGCTGTTTCCTCTGCCTGCCGGTCTTCTTGAGGAGGTGCCTCTTCTCATCCCCCTGAACTGCAGCGCTCCCATGGACCTTGCCGTTTCATTGTCCTTTTTTAGCTCCGTACGTTTTTCGTCAACCGGAGTCCCGAACAGTTGTTCTCCGTTGAAGGGTGTGTTCAGGATGTTATTTTGGACTTCTGGCTTGAAGCCCGAGATCCTCAGCCAGGCATGCCTTTTCTCCGTAACCCCAATCATCATCTGCCTTCTGGATGTCTCCGCTGCATCCAGTGCCGATTTTAGGCATGTGTTGGCCATGTTCCTGCCTTCTTCCACGAGGTGGTATGCCCTCTGTTGGTACTGCTCCGGGAGATGTTTGAGCAGTTGGCCGACTTCCTCCCAATGCTGGTAGGCATGTCTGTTAATTAAGGCATTTGAGTTGGCGATGCGCCATTGAATCGCCACACTCCTCTCCATTTTCCTCCCCGTGAGGTCCATCCTCCTGCTCTCTTTGTCTGGAGGTGGTCCGGAGTTAGTGGGTACGTTGGCCCTCTTCCTAGCTATCGATGCGATTATCAAGTCAGCAGGTACCGATCCCTGAATATATGCTGGGTCTTGTGAGGAATGTTTATATTTCTTTTCTGTCCTCGGGGTCACTGACTTACATACAGCTGGCTCCCTGAAGGCCTCCCTGCCCTGGTCCAGCACACTTGTGAGCATGGGTAGGAATTGGCTCCTGGTCTGTGTAGGAAGCAGAGTCTCCAGGAGAAAACAAGCTTTGGGCTTCTCCTCCTCTAGCTTCACTCGATAAGTGGCTGCAGCGTTTTTTATGACCATATTGTATATGCCAATGTCGTCCGGCGGCGAAGGCCTCGACGGGTATGACTCTACACCCTCTTCTGGGTTTTCGGCGTCGAGATCCTGCCACTCCAGGTCTTGCACCTCTGAGGATGTGGAGTCCTGGTAGGTCTGTTGATCCTCTTCGCCTTCTGCCTCGAAGTAATCTAGGCCCTCTTCCCCCTGTTCTTCGGCTGGTTCAGGCGGATCAGGGTCCTCGACCCCTTCTTCGAGCTCTGCTTCGGCTGCGGGCTTCGAAGAAATGGTGTACCGGCTCATCCGGTCGTCGAAATCCTTCTCTCTCTGGAGGATGTTTGCCATTTCGGCCTCGAGCCTTCTCCTCTTCTTCTCCATCTCAGCCGCCTGTTCGGCGTCGAGAGCTCCGGCGCTTCGCTTCGTGGTCGTCGGCCTCGAAGTCGCCTTTAACTCTTTTTCCCTCGGCATCGAGCGGTACTTTTCAAGACTGGGCTTCGACGACCTAGGTTTCTCTAGAGTTTTCGCCGGCTGGGAGTCCTTTTCGAAGGATCCGCTGGCTGTTTGTCCTTGGGTGCAGCTGCGGGCGTCGAGAGTTTCGACGGCAGCGCCCCTTTCGAGGACTTTGCATCACTCTTTCGAGCGTTGGTCGGAGGTTTTTGGGTCGACGACTCTTACCTCCTTCGCCGACTTCTTGGTCTCAACGACCGTGCAGCCTTCTGGTCCCTCCGCGATGTTGTCCTCTTCCCCACTGGAGAGGCCCAAGTCTCGGAGCGATGGGGGTGGCCCTTGCCCCTGCATGGTGTAGTTTGCCCTTCGCTGCCTCTCCCGAACTCTGAGGGTCTTCGGTGTGAACGCCGAGCAGGCGTTGCAGTCTTCGCTTCGATGGTCGAGCGGCAGGCAGAGGTTGCAAACTGGGTGTTGGTCCTTCTGCGCGTATTTGTGGTGGCAATTGTCGCAGAATTTGAATGGAGTTTTGTCCATCTCCGCGCTCAGGGTGCCCCCTGTGTGCGCATTCTCCGTTGGACGTCGAAGTTCTTGGTGTTTGTCCTCCTCTTAGTCGTCCCGGTTGTCCGTCCTGCAGTCGGTGTGCTCAAATCTTCACTGGTTTTTGCTGATTTTCGTCGATTCCTTCTTCAAAAGTTTCTGGAACTCTTCCGTGACGATCCAGACCCAACGGCGGAAAAAAGAATCTGAAGATGGCGACCAAAGGTGGGAGCTTCCGCCGGAAGCGCGTCGACGTCACGAAGGACACCAAATGGTGGGATCTCGACGCCCACCTGGGCCACGAAAAAAAAAAAAAGAGAAGAAATACTACGATTCCAGACCCAACCACTAGATGGCGGGATAATGCATAGCATAGTGAATCCAGAAAGATTCACGCTGCAAAACCACATCAACTGCCCAACCCCGGCTCCCAACTCCCCTGGCTGGTTGATTAAGTGGCTGGCCACCGGCAAGCCCCTTTCTGCAAACCACACTGGACATGACCAAAGGCAGTGTTCAGTGAAGGGTTGGAAATTAACTGCATTATAAAAAATGATATTAACCGGAAAACACAGTTAAAAACTGAATTATTATTCTAGCTGAACTCCAATATGCCCTAAAAAACATGGTGTTCATGTTCTGCTATTGCCATTTACCAGCCAGCTGCGTTCCAGTGGTTACATTTGTCCAAGTGCGTCACAATTTGGAAACACGGATAAGAGGTACCTCAGCCAGTCCCACCACTTTTGTGGCTCTTTTGCACACAGGTCAAATGGTTGGTTTAGAAGGTCGAGCATGGGTCTATAGCCCATCCAGGGTGGATGAGCTACAGATTAGCAGAGCAGAGTGTTAGAATATCTTTAGAACTCTTCAGCACGTGGAGATCAGAAATGGGAGAAGTACAGAACGCCGACAGATTAAATACAAATAAATTAGGCAAGGGAGCAGATAGCATTAAACTTGTCAGAATAGCAGCGAGCATACTCACAAGAACTAGGCCTTCTAAATGCACTTTCAGTACTGACTGGTAGCAGTCGGCATATTTCACACATTGCACTTGTGCAAGTTTGCACCAATGCGAATCACCCAGACTGCAGTGGTGCAGGTGTGATTTTGCAAAGACTTGCAGCTACCGGCCAGAGCAAAAAACATTGCTGGTCTCGGGGAGAATGCATAATTTTATACATTGGCCAGAGTTTGCAAACGTCCGTGCAAAATCAACCAGCACCTGCGCGGCCCACGTATTCGTGATATGTTGGTGCAAACAGGCGTGAAATCGCGGGAGCTCCGTCACGCCTCCTACCGGGCCTAGCAAAGAGGCCGTCAGCGGCAGGAACTTGCCAACGCTCTGGCTCTAGCGAGCCTCCCTTCCCAGTGGAGCTCGCGCTCTCCAGGGACGTTGGGCAGAGCATCCTCACTTCCGGTTTCCGTCGATGAGTCAGGCCTGCGAGTCCGAGAAAACCCAGGACTCGTCAAATCAATTAGTGTATTTATGCCACTCGCAGTTCGTTTATTCAGAAAATATGACAATTAAATTAAACTCAAACCCGTAAGCAGGCAGCAGCAATAGGAACAGTCCAGGCTGGGAGGTGGCTTTTGAAACCTTTCCTCATGAGCCCAAGAAAAGAGGAAACAGACGACAGGCGCCGCGTGGTTTAAAAGAAGTGTCGCATTCACAGTAAACGGTACAAAGGAACATTATTCTGAAGAGTGTCTATCTAGTATTAAACAATTTATTAAGAGGGCATCTTTGTTGCAAAGAATAAAGGAATTCCTAAAATTCCTGCACATGGCTCAAGGGCTGAGTAAATAATTAAAAAAAAAAAAATACTAACACACCTTCACACAATTCACAAATAAATGGAAATAGTAAAACTCAAACAATTTGGGAAGTAAAAAAAATAAAATGAAAAAAAGAACAGTTATCCGTTTCATCTCTAATGTGACAGATCAGTATTAGATGTGACGAGGCAGGAGAAAGCAAGACAAAATAAAGGCGTAATGGGCTAATAGAGGAATTAGTGTTGCTTGTAAAGGGCATGGCAGGTTAAACTAGGGAAAAGGACACATTTAAATTTTTAAAAAAATGAAAAAAATATCCCCCCAAAAAAAATCACACTGTGCTGCACAGCGAAAGCACGTAGGGCCTAAAGGTTTATTTAGCACACGTCAAAATGGCCTCGATGGAGTTAACAAATTGCCCCAAAAAAAAATAATCTAAAGCGTTTTCCTGAGACAATAAAATCGCACTAAGTGTTCATTCATTATTTTTCCTCGACATTCTGCATACGTACACGTTTGTTTTTGTATTTTAAGAAAGGCCTATTCAAAGTAAGAGCAATGGATTTTTTCTCTCCTTGTTTTCATGTGAGGATTGCTCACATCCGACAGATTGCCCACTTGCAGCGTGAGATCATCGTCTATTATTGCTTGTGAGCAAGAGATCTGAAAGAAAAGAAAAAAAAAAAAGAAAAAAAAAAGAAGGAAGGCGTCAGCAGAAAGAAGAAAAGTTCTATTCCTACACGGAAACCCCCTTTTTCATATCCAGCTACACAAGAGTGTGGGCTCCTTCGGGAGATACTTTCGATGGACATCTCAAAGAAAGAAGCCGTCTCACCAAGTTCTGAAACCGAAAGGCAACATTTCACAGAACCGGAAGTCGCACATGGTTCAAGCAGTAGGGCCGTACGTGTTGAAAAGCAAACCTATTGTCTTTATCAAGGTGTCGTTTAATCCACAGGTAACACGCAGACGTTATTAATCACGATGGTGCTTTCGGGAGCCAAGTGGACACCTGAAAGAATTCTCGTTGGCAAAACTCGAGATGTGTTTGTTGTGCCTCAGCGCCTTTGCTTATTATAAGAGTTGTTGGTTGGAGGGAGTTGATTTTAAATCCATGTATACGGAGGTGAAAAAAGCCAGTACGATAAAATACATATCCACATCATATGCGGAGGTTAGGCGGAATATGGGTTTTGAGGTAGAGTAGAGGTAAGCTGGGAGCCCCAGCAACTCTGACCCAAGTGAGGTAGGGATGAGCGGTAATGACATAGAAAACAGAGAGGCGGGACCATGGTTAAGGTAGTGTTAGTGACAGCAAAAGATGGGGTGCTAGGTTTTCAGAGCTAGCTAGAAACAGCTCTAGCTCGACTCGTACTGAAAAGAGAGACTAAAAATACCTACAAGGAGAGGCTTTGGGCCCGTCAACCCTCTGTTCACCTGTTCCGTTCACAATTTGCTTCCACCAACCACCGCAAAAAGCAGGGACCATGGTCAGCCACTACAGCCATTGGTTCGCTTGTACTAGGAGCGATGGCATTTGACCATATTACATTGTGTGTATCCACCTAAAAAGAAGTGCGCTTCATTGCCGGGGCGAGTGAACCAATACTTCACTTTGCTGATGCTTTTTTTCTTTCACATTTTGTCTGCTTTTTTTATTTCTTAGGGTGCTTTAACTAGCATTGCAGATTACAGTATTTCAAAGCCAACAAAATATTTACATTATGCCAGTAAAGATTCTATTATTCGATTATGTTCTTTACAAATAAAAAGGGTTCTATACCTGTTCGAAGATTTTCTACCTTCTGGGAACCACCCACACCATTCTATTAAAATGATGTGCCTTTTTTTTTTTTTTGCTCTAATATTTTTACTACACTCATATTGCTACCATGGTTAGTCGATACTTTTTTAATATATATATATATATATATATATATATATATATATATATATATATATATATATATATATATATATATATATATATATATATCCATCCAGCTTGCCATGGCCAGACCTATTAGCTCCCCCAATGATAGTTTTATTTTTATGGGGCATGGCCGATATAGATTTCCACCTACTTGATCTGCAGTTAATGTGCAACTTACAAGAGGAAAAAAATATTCCTGCTCTCCCCACCACTGTATGCTGCTAGGCAAACGTTACTGGCTTAGATCCAGGCAGAGCAAACACCCACTTTTCCTACTCACATTTGGAAATAATCATGGACGCCTAATAACTTTCTGCACCATAAAAGTAGGGACGGTTAGCTCATCACCAATAACTTTCATTTGGCAGGCCCATGGCATAGTTTGGGTTAAACTATCCTTTTTGGGTCGGGACATGACAAATTTGCACTTAGTTAGTTCTTAACTGTAACTGAAAAAAACAAACTAAAAGCAAGCGCTGGCAAAGCCAAGCGGTGGCATGCCTTTCCAGTTATAAGTCAAAGCTTCTGGGTGAGCGGAATTGGTTTTTCAGCAGCAGTCTGGCCACAGGAGAATGACCGCTCTGCCGCGCCGAATCTCATCCGCAGCTGAATACAGTTGTATAGGCCTACCATTCCGACTCCACATTGTGCAGGCGACTTAGTGGAATCATTTGATACACCTCCACGTCCTCACACAGACACCAACGTCCTTGTACCATTGACTCCATCAACCTCTCTCACAGGTCCCCCTGTTCCTCCGTCTCCAAAGGCATGCAGGCAAAGATTCGACCAACTGAGCTAGGGAAGACACTGCTGGCAGCCACATCTCCAGGCCCCACAATGCTGATTTAGCTCCTGGTTGTTCTACACACCCATGTTAACAGAGAAAAAAAGTTTTGTGCCCTTTGCAAAATTTCCCAACAAAGCAAGCTCTGTCAACCACCGCCTGGGCTCCGGCAACCTTTCACAGACCAGCCGGACCATCATTTTTGGAACTCAAATGGGGGACACATTTTGTTATCTATATGAGCTATGGTGGCTTGTCATATAAATATAGTCAGAGCAAATAGCGGAATAACACAATTTGAGTCCTTGAGAATGTCCTGCTTAGGTCTTTTGAACCAATTGTGGGCCAAGAAGTGGTGACAGCTTTTGGAAGCTTTCCTACCACTTAATTACAAACCCTGAATTTCTACTGTGGTTAAACTCAATTTGGGATAAATTACTCCTTCCCTGTAAATAATTTGGCTACTCCATCCTTAATTAGATATAATTGTGTGTGGACTTCTTTATGATAAAAGATCTAAAGGTCGAAGAAGTCAAACAACCTAATAAGTCTTTAATATTTGATTCACCTATGAATGTGCTAATCTTTGTTTATAATAGATGTCTTGCATTAATAAAATGAATAATTGGGGGTACAAGAATTGGTATTACGAATAATGAATTAATTTTCCTTCCTTTTAACTTATTGGTGAATGATTAACAAATCTACAATTTATTTGAAAAAACATTTTTCCCTTCGAGAAAATGAACCAGGGAAGATTATTACTCTCACTCGTGGATCACAGGGGGAACACCTACCACCACCTTTTTTAGGTCGAGGCTAGAGTACCGCGCAAGCGCTGCTCTGCGAGACTTATAGTTAGGGAGTTTGAAAAGCTGACCAGACGCTCGTGCGTCATGGCCTTTTCCCTGCGGTTACGCGCGCGGCACACATCTGTTTCCAATTATCGTGCCCAGACGCGGGCGCGATAATTGGAAACACATGCCGGCCGTGCGCGTAATCGCAGGCAAAAGGCCATGACGCACGAGCGTCTGGTCAGCTCTGCAGGCTGCCGCGCACGCTCGCCCCCGCTCCTCTCGTTTTCCCTTTTCAGCTGACTGTTTGAGCCAATGCTAGTTTGCCAGCTCGCTTCTTGTCTGGTAAAGTAGTGAGGGCTCATGCGAATGAGCTGGGGATGACGGGGCTGTAGGCAGGCCTTCGCGGAGCATGGTGTCAGCTGAGGAGCACGTGTGCTGCAGAGCGGCCGGTGGGCCCTCGGTCTGAGCTGCTACTTACTGCAGGCTCTGCTGGTGACAGGCAGGGCTTTGCCAGCGTGTTATCCTGGGGTGGCCTGTCGTCTCCTCGTACCGTGCGTGGCGCCGCAGCACGGCTAGACTTCTGCTGTGTGGTGGGGGGAGAAAGGTACGCCAACAGCTGGTGCGGCACTCTGGCTTCTGTGCTGGCTGCGATCGCTGACAGGCCGTTGCGGCTCCTCGTGTACTCGGGCAGGGTCCGCGGGAAGGCAGGGGATGGCTCTTTGTGGCTGCGGGTCATCACGGCGCAGTGGCTTCAGGGTGCGCGGGGGCGCATCCCACCCTCGTCGCTAGTGTTGTGGGGGGTGCCTTTCACCTTAATAGGTACCCGGTGTGTTGTGTAGGCCCCACACTCTTGACCACAATGACCGACACACACACAGGAATGCCGTATGGGCGTAAGACCAGGAGCGGCCTACTCCACTTTATTTAAAGCTCTGGCCACGCCTGGCCAGAAGATGCAGTGGATGTACATCCAGGTGGCTTCTATTAAGCAGGGCCGCTAACCTGCTACACCGGTGTAGTGGCGCATTACAGTACGCAATAATTTCTTTCAAAATCGGAGTCTTTGTTTAGTCATGTTCAGTTATGTTATCGGGATATTTACAGAGTGCCACTATTGCCACCTAGTGGCCTCTTGGTGCTCATGCAATCCTGCTAATGCTACTGCTGGAGATATTTCGAAAGCAAGCTGGCGAGTTACAAATGAGGGCCAAATTGTCAGCTTCACTTTAGTAAATCTTTTGGCGACCTTGCTTTCCTTGGCGAATGTTCAAATCATTCTACTTTCCTTTGCTTGTCCAATCCCGGGTTCTGAGGAACTATCTTGTTATTCCTTTGTCTGAGCCAGAGGGAGAGTTATTGGGCAGTACAGTGTAGCAGCCTACGAACCTGCAGCCTGAGGTTAAGTTTAATGCTCTCTGTCCACATCATTGCCATGACACACGTGCGCTGTAATGCGTCTTTTGGGCACCTTTGGAGTGCCCTATAAAGGCTTTGATCATGTTATTTCAACTTTAAAACCATTCCATTATTTGCTAATCAAACACAATTTATTTCACCATTAGTTTAATTTAATACATTCAGTTGAGTGCTATACAAGATGTTGGAAGGCACAGTTTCTGAATTACCTATACTCTTCATTAGAATATTTCTGAACTGTTTTGTGATTTTTAGTTGCAGAGTAATCTCATGATTTTTGTTTTGTTCGTGGAGACTCTTGTTTTCACAAGTACTTAGTTTTTAGTTTGAATTTGAGTGCCATTTGTATTTTTTAAGGGTGCTTATGTTTGCATATCAGTGCCTTACTTGTGACACTTTGACTCACAGTTCATAGCAAATAAAGGGGCAGTCATGACCATGTAATGCATAGCTGTCAAGTTTTCAGTTTGCATATGTGTGTCATTACCAACGTTTAAGTGTGCTTATTAGTGATATCCCATGCGTTTTGTGTTACACTGCAAGTGTCACACACAACGCATTTTCTGTGTGGAAGTGAAACGTAATTATGATTAAAAGTAAACAGAAAAAATCCCTATAATAATATTCCAATAATAAGATATCACAATGTATACTCATTAGCACAACATGAAGCTCTAGAAGTAAGTGCAACTTTCTTTTCATTCAGATTTTCTCGTTTGACACTGAAGCAGTGCTGCTCACTGGCAGTAGACTGTCATTGAGTTTAAAGTTATCTGCAGAAAGCAGGTACTCCACAATATCAGCCTCGTAAAACAGTGCATACTATTTGGAGGTGTGACCATGACAAAAGTTTCAACCTTTCCATGTCCCTTTATTATTTATCTGGGCTGCAGACATTTGTAGGAGTTGTACTGATAAATAACTGTTGTAGTTAAAAGAAGTCAAGATGTATCCAGGTCATGACATGACTTGGCATAGCCAATAGGTCTCGCCTTTGGGACCTTATAAGTGTTTAGCCATGCAACAGTTGATGTTGTTGCACCAAGGATATTGTGTTGCATAACTAAATACTTATAAGGTCCCAAAAGCGAGACCTATTGGCTATGCCAATGCTTGTTGAATAAAGTTGCTAGTCATGATATATATACATGCATACACAGGAAACCTCCAGGCAGCTCCGGTTACGTTCACCTCAAGCGGGGCTAGTGCAGGGAACGAGTGCCAGGGCCGGTTTGAAAATTTGTAGAAAATATGTATCACAGAGATGTTGACGTTGAAATAAACATCTAATCTGAAAAACGATTCTGGTTAGGATTGTGTTGCCATAGGACATGCATCTTTAGGTTTGCTTATAGATTTGGCGCTGTTTGACAAATCTTCACAAAACTTAGCCCAAAATTTGGGGAATCTGTAATGCTGGGCTGAGGAAAAAAAAAAAGGGGGGTCCAAAACATGATTTTGCCATTCATTTTTCCCTAGAACTTTAGACACAGCTACAGCCCAAACTGGTGAAAAGATTTACACTAAATTTGGCAGAAAGCCAGATCTTGGTCCAGAAAGTGCTTTTTGTTCTTTGGTATAAATCCGTTCAGTAGTGTTTGAGCAATTAAGGGTCAAAAAATATTTTTTTTCACACCGCAGAGGATCTTGGAACTCCGTCTGGGTGTTGGGGTGCATTTTCTATTTAGGGAGAGAAGGGCACATGGCCCACCTCCCCTAGCCTCTTAAAGGCCCCAGGGACCCCATCCCCCAGGCTATTTTAATGAATGGGAGGAGGCGCATGCCCCTCCAAGATTCTAAGGGGCCCCGGGGACCACTTCCCCTGAGGCTCAGATTTAAATGAAGGGGAGGGGGATCTTGTGCCCCCCCCCCCACTTGAGCCTGAAAAGAGCCTGGGGACTCCATCCCCCAGGACCAGCTCACTTACTATGTCCCAGGGAGCCCACCCCTGGGACACAGTAGTTTCTCTGCCCGCACGAAACATACATTTAATTCCTACCGACTAGAGCATTTTTAAACCTCCCGCAGGGCGGAATCAAACAGGTCTTCCGTGCCTGCAGCAGCGCGGGCAGGGAAGGCACATCTGGTCCCACCAGACGGGAGCTGCAAAAATGTCCCTGCGGGGTTGGAGCAGACTTCTGTTTCCCTGCCCACACTCCTGCGGGTAGGGAAATGGATATTGCTCCTACCCAGAGGGAGCAAGCATAAGCAGCTCGGGGCGCATGGCGAGAGCATTTTTAAATATCTGGTGGCATTCGGCCCCGGGAATCAAAAGGCTAGGGGGGCCTGCGCGACCCACTCTCCTTTATGGCATTCGGCCCTGGGGGAGGGAGTCCCTGGGCAAGGGGGGGGCGCGCATCTCCCTTCCCTTTCTTTATGGCGTTCAGCTTCAGGGGTCAGGCACCCCGTCCTCTATATTTAAGTTGTGGCCCCAGGGGATAGGGTCCCCCAGGGCCACTATTGGCTTGAGGAGGGGGGGAAGAGACGTGTGCTCCTACCCTTAGAAGCCCCCAACGGTCGAAGTCCCCATGGCCCCTTGTGGCTCGAGGAGGGGAGGCATGCAGCCCAGTCCCCTTTACAAATCTTTTGGTATGAAGGATGGGGACCGCGGTCCAAAGTGGTTCAGGAAGGGTGTCCACATGACCCCTCCCTTAATAAAAAAAAAAAAGCTTTGGGGGAAGGCGTTTCCAGAGCCCAAAGTGACTACGGAGGGAGGCTGCACGAATGGTTGGATGCAGGGCCTGTCCACAGGCCAGGCCCTGCGGCCAACTCCACAGCATCGTTGGCTGAAGGGCGTGCACAACCTGGGGTTGGCTGCATGCGGGGGTTGGACATAGGGCCTGGGTGCGGGCCATGCCCTGGGGTCAACCGCTCACTGGGAAAATTTTACTTTAAGATAGATAGATATATATATATATATATATATATATATATATATATATATATATATATATATATATATATAAAAAAAAAAAACTAGAAATTCACTGGAAAGAAAAACAAAGGTTAAAGTAACGTTATAGTTCAGTGACAATTTCAGTGACAACGTTGCCTTTTAAATGTACAAAACTACTGAAATTAACCATCTATAGTCACCTCTGGTAACTATAACTTGCGCCCTCGCCACGCACCGCTAATGACCCCATATATTACACCCTTCATGACATCTTCTTTGACATAGTTAATATCACTGCAACATTTACAATGAAATTACAGGGGGAAAAAAAGCGCATGGTGGGGCGCGAGTTATAGTTAGCATAGATAAACAGGTGAGTTTCAGTGGCTTTGTAAGTTTAAAAAGTTATGCGGTCACTGAAATTCTGAAACTGTCACCCAACTATAACGTTACTTTAGTCTTTGTGTATATATATATATATATATATATATATATATATACACACACACAGAATTCCTGTCTGCCAATCCTCTGCAGAACCAACAGGCACGGACCTCAACCAAACTCAAGAAAGGCTTCAGACGTAATGTCGTGGAAAAAGCAGTGCAGTTTAATCCAAAATAAACCACAGAATTACACAGGCATAATGCCTGCCATGACGCGTTTCACTCGACACAGCGAGCTTGAATATATATATATATATATATATATATATATATATATATATATATATATATATATACATATATACACACACAAATAAACATGCAGGTAGAACATACTGTGGATTTTTAGGACTCTCCATAACGTAAGAACAGTTCTAGAATGCAGCTCTCCTTTCCCTATGTGCTTTGTTCTCCCACACGAGTGATTCAATAGTGCAGAAATACTCTACCGGAGTGTTTACCAGACGCTCTAGGTTAGCATTCTGCCTGCAATGAGCACAGCACAAACAGAGCTGTTTTCACAGTGTAAGTGTGCCACGTGCCTGGCTACGGCAAGCGCCAAAACCATTCGCTCTTTATAGATTAAAAATAAATGCACAGACCACAACTATTACTGATCTAAGCGCTCGAATTGTGCAATAAACACCCCTTGGACACGAGACTTGCAACATCCCTTCTAGAATTCAGAAAGTAGCTGAAGACAATTTCAAAAAGCATCAGAAAAGCCCCAGAACCAACAAAGTCCTGCCCCTTTCTTGTGAGCACCAACAACAACTGCTCTCCACGATGCTGTCCGGAACAGTGCTCTTCACTCAGATCCACACTTCATAAACAGAACTGTAATACAATGCAACACTCACCTCACACAAACATTAATAAATCACAAAAAACGATAAAGCTAGAGGAACACATGGAATGACAACAAAAAAAACACAGGCGCTGAGAGGGACGGTAACTACAATCAATATTATAACAGATCCCAGGAACTGTTAAATTATGTACTCGGAATTATGTAACAAACACGCGGTGCAAAGCATGCCGAGAAAACACAGCGGCTAGCACTGAAACTAGGTACTGGATGCGTGGCCGGGAAGTCTGAACCGCTTCCTTATTGGATGCCCGGCCCTGCACGAGATTTCTATGATTGGGTAGAAGAATCTTGTGGATTTTTATTGGTTAGTTCATCTCCTGCAATGTCAAGTACATTTCCCATAAAAAACACATACACTGCAAAAGTACAATTGTATGGCAAGACCGGAGGCTCCTATTATGCTTATTTTTTCTTGCTTTATTATAACAGCAGCCAAGAAAAGTGAAAACTACAGTTCCCAGAGGGCCTAAGGGGCATAGGTCAATGGGAACAATAAAGAACAAAACATGTAACCAATGAGCAGTCAGCACTCCGAAACCACGTCACAATCTGACTGCGAATAGCCCTCTTTTCTTGCTGCTCGCAGTCAGATAAGTGCCTTCTCTTCATTGCTCCGTATTATGCATGATATTTAGTGTAATATTAATGTGTGTTAATTTTAACATACAGCGCTGTTACGGTATGTTCTGCTTACCGCTTCTGCCTCTGTTTATTTGCGCTGTTACGCTTTTCTCCCTCGTTCCCTGACCCGCGCGAGCGCTTCGACCGTTCGGTCCAGCGGCGCGCGACGGCTTCGCCTTTCATCCCGTTGGTGGTGCGCACTTTGTAGCGCGTGTGCAGTTTAGCGCGAAACGCTCCCAGAGACTCCTCGGCGCGTCTGCTCCCTCGACCTCCTGCACGCTTCTGGAGCCTCGTCATGCGCTCCGGTTTGACTCCGCCTTCTAGGGAGTGGTTTTCTGCCTAGTTCTGCTCTTTTCGACTCCCTCAAGTTTTAACCCTTGCTTACCTGAAAGCTTCTTTTCCTCGTGTACAATGGAATTGGACAGTTCACCAAGCTCTGAGATGAATAATGATGAAGGCTTAGCCTTTAAATCAGATTTAAATACCTTCATTAACAATTCTGTAGAGAATGCTGTTGAGGCTTCAATGAAGCGCCTTTCTAAAGGCATGGAGAATTCTATGCTCAGTCTGTTGTCTAAAGCATTGGCCCATTCTGCGGGGATAGCAGAAAAAGGAAATTGGTAACCTCAGTGTCCTCTAATACTACCAAAAGTGCGTCACGCTTGAGTGGCGAGGTTTCCTCGCTCCAGACTGAGGACTCTGTTCCTCCCAGGCCTCCTTCTAAGGAGGGGTTGTCTTCTGTTAACGGAAAGAAAAAAGCTAAGGTCAAGCACACAGAGGTACCCAAAAAATTGGTAATTTCCACTATTCTAGACACAGACGATGACATGGGTGACGCAACTGATGATTTGCTTGATATGTTTGATATTCCTGATCCTTCTTCCCCGCCCTCCAAGAAGTCAAAATCCGACTCTTTTGCCTTTTCTCCTGTTCTGGACTCAGAGGGTGTCCCTATGTTTGATCCTTCCAACCTTCGTCATCCCAATTCCACGGAGTGGTTTCCAGCCTCCCATGTGGGCGATTACATCTTGGCTAGGCTCCGCCTTCCCTTGGACAAATCTGCCCGGGCTAAGTTGAAGTCCGAATGCCCTAAGCCTTCTTTACCCTCTAACATCACTGTGGCTCCTTCCATAGACCAGCCCCTTCTCACCTTTTTCTCAAAATTTGGCAAGGATCCCCGTAAAGGGGTCGATAAGGCTTGGTCTACCTGCCAGGACAAAGTTCTGGATGTCGTGGGTCCTTTGGCTCGCATTTTCGATTTGGCAGAAGCTGCCCGCTTGGACGGTCATGATCTCAGCGCCGAAGATATTTCCTTATGGGTCCAACGAGCCTTCTGTTTGCTTGGTAATGCCAACGCCGCGATCACTCACGAACGCCGTAAAGGCCTTCTCATCAAGCTAGATCCTAAACTAGCTAATCTAGCTCCGTTAGATCCTGGTATTAAGGCGGATGGTCTTTTGTTTGGAGACTCCTCATCAAAGATCTCAGCAAATTCGTCTCGACCTTCGCCTCTCTAGACAAAGCTCAACAGTCTATTAAAAAAGTCTTCTCCCCTCGGGTTTTTGGACGGGCCGGCAGAGGCAGGGGTCGCTCTTCCGGCCGTCCCTATCCCAATCAAGGCTCCAGAGGCTCCTTCAATTCAGGCTACCAGGACTACAAACCTCAATTTTACCCACAACGAGGTCGTGGATTCAGAGGTCGCGGCCAAAGGAATTTCCGTCACAACAACTCCACCCAACAAGGTAGGTCTTCCCCTGTAGGGGGTCGTTTAAAACTATTCATCCAAAAATGGCGCACCCTTACGGCGGACCCATGGGTCTTAAATACAATCCAAGGTTATCTTATAGAGCTTTACGCAAATCCTTTCCAGACAGTTTTTCCCCTCCTTTAGTCTTCTCCCACGACATGTCTCTTCTCATTTCTGCAGAGATTCAAAATCTCCTCCAAAAACAGGCCATTCTAAAAGCTCCCTTAGATCCCTCAGGTTTTCTCAGTACCCTTTTCCTTGTCCGAAAGAAAAACAAGAGAATGCGTCCTGTTATAAATCTAAAAACGTTCAATCAGTTCGTGGTGTATCGCCACTTCAAAATGGAAACCATCATTCATTTGCGGGATACTCTCCGCCCCAACGATTGGATGGCCAGATTGGACTTACAAGACGCTTATCTAACCGTTCCCATTCACCCTTCTCATTCCAAGTTTCTTCAATTTCAATGGTTAGGCGTCTCTTACCGGTTTTGCTCCCTTCCGTTCGGCCTTTCCTCAGCACCATGGTGCTTTACAAAGATAATGAAACCAGTGGTGGCCTATCTACGTTCCCTCGGGATCAGGCTTCTCATCTACCTAGACGACATTCTTTTGATGAATGGAGACAAACAGAAGCTGTTGTTAGAACTGAACACGACTCAGTCGCTCCTTCTGGAGCTGGGTTTCCTTCTCAACACCGAGAAATCTTCTCTCATTCCATCTCAGAACATGGAATTTCTGGGCTTTCTAGTGGATGCCTCCACGTCATCTCTTCTTCTCCCTCAGAAAAAGATTTCGGCCATAAAGACAGAAATTTCTCAGGTCCTTCAATCCTCTCTGATCTCCCTCAGATCTCTAGCTCGAATTGTAGGTCTCCTCTCCGCCTCCATCCAGGCTATTTTTCCAGGGCCTCTTCACTATCGCGCCCTACAACGCCTAAAAATCCGTCATCTCCGGCAGGGTTTAGCCTACTCCGATCTCATCGCTTTAGATCACGAATCGCGCGACGAACTTCAATGGTGGATAGACCATTTAGATGCTTGGAACGGTCGAGCGATCTTCGCTTCGGCCCCAGATCTTGTGTTAGAATCCGATGCAAGCCTGTCGGGTTGGGCGCCCGCTGTGGTCCAATATCGACTGGCGGTACATGGTCTCTCGTGGAGTCGAAATTGCACATCAATTGTTTAGAGATGCTGGCAGGCTCCTTTGCAATACAGAGTCTCACAAAAAACAGAGTACGCTATTCCATCCTCCTTCGTATGGACAATGTTTCTGCGGTCCGCTACATAAACCATCTCGGTGGCACAAAATCCAGGCCCCTAGCGGACCTTGCAAAGAGTCTTTGGGAATTTTGTCTGACAAACAAACTTTCTCTCCAGGCAGAGTATCTTCCGGGAGATCTAAACTCCGTAGCAGACTGGCATTCTCGTTACCTCCGAGACTCCAGCGATTGGAAGCTGCTTCCATCCGTCTTCCAATCTCTGTCTCAAAAATGGGGTCCTTTTCACATCGATCTCTTTGCTTCTCGCCTCAACGCCCAATTACCTTTGTTCTTCAGTTGGCGTCCAGATCCTCTAGCTTCGGCAACGGATGCTTTTCTTCAAGATTGGTCCCTCCACCTCAATTATGCCTTTCCTCCTTTTCTCATGATCAACAGAGTACTTTCCCAGGTTCGTCGCCAAATGACCTCCCTCGTCCTCATAGTTCCCTTTTGGCAGTCACAGATTTGGTTCCCATCTCTTCTGGAGATGACAGTCGACTTCCCAGTTCTTCTTCCTCTTTCCGACGACCTGCTTCTGAATCCATTAGGTCATCCGCACGACCTCATCCTCAACAATTCCCTGGTCCTGTCTGCCTGGAAGGTCTCCAGCCTGTCCCTCCTGACCTCCTCATTTCACAAGAGGCTTCTCTCTTCATCAGTAAAGCCTGGGCTCCAGGTACTTCCAAAGCCTACAAGTCCGCTTGGTCTTTATGGTCAAGCTGGTGTCTGGAAAGACATATCGATCCCCTTTCAGCCCCTTTAAATTTTGTAGTTAATTTCCTGGCTTCTGAAGCCAGTGCAGGCAAGTCGTATAGAACGATCAATCTGTATAGATCAGCTATTTCCCTCAATCATTGTCCTATCGAGGGAAAACCTGTCGGAGTTCATCCCCTCATCTGCCGTCTACTTCGTGGAGTGCGATTTTCCAAACCTCCTTTGGCTAAGTATTCTAGTTTATGGGATGTCAACTTGGTACTTCAATTGTTTTCTGATTGGCCAGACAATTCTGCTCTCTCTCTAAAAATGCTCTCTGCTAAACTTACCATGTTATTATGTCTAATTTCCATCAAACGTGTGTCAGATGTTAAGGCTCTGGATGTTTCCTCTCGCCAATTTTCTCCTACAGGTGTTTTATTTCAAGTTCACAAACGTACCAAAACAAATTTGAACACTGTTTTCTACCCCTATTTTCCTTCCCGTCCCAAACTATGTGTAGGTCAATGTCTCAAAGCATATGAACAAAAAACAGCTGATCTCAGAACGTCCTCTCATTCCCAACTCCTCATTTCTTTCCGTAAGCCCCATCGTCCTGTTTCCTCTGCCACTTTAGCTCGGTGGGTCCGATGGATCATGTCCCTTGCGGGCATTGACGTCTCCGTTTTCGGAGCCCATTCTGCCAGGGGTGCCATGGCCTCCAAAGCCTTTTGGGCAGGATCTCGTTTAGAGGACATTCTGAGATCAGCAGATTGGTCAAATGATAGTGTTTTCCGCATGTTTTATTGTAAACCGGTTGTTACTGATACTTCTCTAGTTATCAACATGCTTTGAACAAGCATAATAGGAGCCTCCGGTCTTGCCATAAAATGTAGATTTTCCTAGTAGGTTATGACGGAAAGTCTTAATTTTATTAAAGACACGGAGGCGAGTATTATCCCACCTCAACACTGCTAATGTGTGTGTTTTCTCCCTCCCTACAGCAAATCCAGCGCTGCCTCCTGCATCGTCTTAAGAAGATCCAGGCTATTCGAAGTTATCCTTCCTCTCCTGGTGTTCATCCTGTTTCAATTCCAGTTGATGCCACATCGTTTCCTCATGCTGGTTCGTCTTGGTTGGATTTCGGTCAAGATTTGTTCTCCTGGACTTTGACCTTTTTCATCATTCTTTCTATTGCTCCTCTGTTTATGGACTCCATCTGACCTGCTCGTCAGCGAAAAGAGGGCTATTCGCAGTCAGATTGTGACGTGGTTTCGGAGTGCTGACTGCTCATTGGTTACATGTTTTGTTCTTTATTGTTCCCATTGACCTATGCCCCTTAGGCCCTCTGGGAACTGTAGTTTTCACTTTTCTTGGCTGCTGTTATAATAAAGCAAGAAAAAATAAGCATAATACTCGCCTCCGTGTCTTTAATAAAATTAAGACTTTCCGTCATAACCTACTAGGAAAATCTACATTAACCCCACCAATCATGACCCTCACATGGCGCTCGGTGCTTCAGGCAACGCCCAAGTTTCCCAACTGAAAGAGGAGAGACGCAGATAAATATTAAGTAATTAGCTCGGGAGCAAGCCCTCTGTGGCAGGCTATCCGCCTTGGAAAGACCAGGCCTCGGCAGAGGACCAGACAAGCCTCACGTATATCCGGGGAGGAGGGCACTCGTCCAAACGCCCGAGGAAACAAAGGCCACAACATGGGGGCGTGGCCGAGGCTTACGGGTGCCGCGAGAAGCCAAGTTGTTGAGCGTGCAGTGACTCAGCCTCCAGGGAGGCCTAATTGCACAGTTTCCTGCAGACGCTACACTTCACCAGCAGGAATACTCGCGGGTAAAATCCCTGGGGGATTTAATGTTTAAATGTGACATATGTTGTCATAATTATGTGTCTCTCTATGAAGGCAGCCTCACAAACTACATGCCCCATTGTTCAAAGCTACACTGCTGGCAGGTATTAGGGCTGCAGCTATAATG
The DNA here is from genome assembly GCA_963921515.1 of Calotriton arnoldi. NCBI lineage: Eukaryota > Metazoa > Chordata > Amphibia > Caudata > Salamandridae > Calotriton > Calotriton arnoldi. The sequence continues at coordinate 785,546 of CAWUFW010001833.1, read as the reverse complement.
GTACGACACTTGAACTTCAAGAGAAACATCAGCTTCACCAGTTCTCTCAAAGTGGGTATATCCTTTTAGCAGGCCACCAGTTGAGCACCTGCTGACCACACCATTGTCACCGTCTTTGTCCTTGGAATACCTCCAACATACGGAGGAAATGCGCAGACTCCTACCAGACCCAAGATTCCCGTTACAGACCACAGACAACAATCCACAGTGTAAATTCATGTACAAACTACAGAGGCACTAACATGCTACAGCTCACAGCGCTGATCAAGTGAACCAACTTCACCTGTGACAAAGTGTCAGATCAATAAGAAAACAAAATGGCGACTTAAAAATTCAAAATGAATGTTGAGCAATATCTTGTTATCCCACTGATCTCGCTTTTTTGGGGTCAATTAAGGCTATTTAGAAATTGGTCATGCAAAAGATCCTATTTCTTAAGTATTAGACTGTGACTATACTTGGGTAAACTAAGCCTGCTGTGGAGGTTTCTTAAACACGCTTCTTAGTCCACACCCCTTTTAGACACCTTCCACCCACCAATCATTTCCTTCCCAATTAAAGCTTTCTCTCCATTTTCAAAAATTGACTTCAAAGCACACATTTCAGCCAAGTCTTCAGTGCACAGACCGCTTCCATTGGACTTCATATCACCCCAACCAGATCAGGTTCTATGCCCAAGGTATGCAACAACCAGTGGTCTATGCAGCTGCAGTGGTTTGCAGGTCAGTACTTGTTTTAGGTCCAATCTATTGACATTTCTCGTTTCTCTGTGTACACACCCAGGATCTGGAACATCCTAACCGACTTGAGAACTACTTCATCCCTGCTGCAATTCAGAAATAAACTAAAGATAGAGTTCTTCAAGGAGCTCCTTCCCTCAAACAGCTAGAAATTCCTCGATAATTGCCCGATTACAAACAATCCGAATAGCAATTATGGACTTTCCTAGGCATGACATTGCTTCCAAGGTAGGTTTTTGCTATATAAATACCAACAGATTGTACAAGCATTATGGTTGCCTTCGAAACACAATGTGGCACATGGGTACTCGCAAACATTTACCCAGGGGCCACAAAGTATATTTTTTTTTTTGTAGCTTTATAGCGCAAACTCGACCAAAAGGTATCAGAGCGCTTGACATGAGTACCAGTTGCATTACAGACATTAGGTTTTTTTAGGCACGGAGAGATTAAGTGAATTGCCCAGAATCAGAGGATGTGAGCCTCCCGCCAGACTCAATTCTGGTTCCCCAGGTTCAAAGTCGGCTGCCCTAGCCATTAAGCCACACCCTCTCCCCTGGTCTGTGGTGTGACCAAGTGCCACACTGATGTCAGCAGGGTGGCAGTAGGGGGTCTGGGTGGATCAGTGATCGTGTAAGGAAGTCTAAAATTTTTTAAATAAACGGGCAAGCATTTATTTGCAGATTAACTAAAGTTAAGTGGTGCAGGACAACACCGAAGGAACTTCATTCAACCTGCAAATAAATGCTTGCCTCTTTAAAAAAAAATCTGGATATTAATGCTCAGCAAATAAACAGCAAACTCGTGCTGCTCTTCACCTGGGGGGGGGCATGTAAAGGTCAAGAGTGCCACAATCAGCCCCCAGACGGAGCTTTGAGTTTCACTGATGTAGCACAATGTGCTGTTGTGCACAGACAACCAGCATGCAAATGTAATGCCCAAGGCATTTGCTAAGCCACACATTTGTTCATTACAAAACAACTACAGAAATACATGAAATACCTGCAAACAATGGTAATTATATAGTAAAACATCATAAGCCAGAAAGGGTGACCTTTACAGATGTTGTATAATGGTAATTCTGCCTTCATTAAAGCACTCCCAGAATATTACATCACAAATTACTCTTTGGTAGAACCTAGGCTGCAACGTGCGGAGACACCTTCCAGGTCCAGCAGTGAGGCCTTCACCACGAAACGAGGAAGTACTTTATGATCATACCCTACTCGTCGTACGTACACACACGCCCATCTAGATCTATATATATATATATATATATATATTGACCAAGCATTGTGTAGTATCGTTGTGTTATTATGTACCGTGTTATCTTGTTCCTAGCTGCTCAGCCAGTGTGAGTGTTCTGTGTGGAATGTTGGGACTACATTACTACACATTGCCAAACCAATAGAGCTGATGTTGCCAGTCAACGTTTTGGCCTGGTCAATGCTTGCTTGGTTAGTTTTTTCAAAAACTTTAATTGTGAGGGCGGGTCTCAGTTCCTCGTCAATTTAAAAAAAAAAAAAAAAATTGCCTAAAAGCAAAAATAAAATTTGCTCTGAAAAAGCACTGAAGGGAACTACTTTGAGTGTGGATGAGTACCTTTTAAATGGACAAAATACTTTCAATGGTGACAGAAATGACAGAAGTGGGCTGACCCGTAGCCCCATCCTGTGGTGGGCAAAAGATGGAGGAAGAAGGCTGGGAGCCTCCAAAAGTGTACGTATGTATGTATATTAATGATTATAGTGGACACCTAAAACATGCAACAAATGTGAAAATATGATAGGCTCTTTAAAATCAAAAAACATTTCTTTAGTATGCAGAAGCATTTCACTGCAATATGTTGGACTGTTTTTGTACATGGCACACCCTGATCGTATGTATTGGAAGGCATTCTCATGTGATAACGACGAAAAAGGAGACTACAAAATAAACTATTTGCCCAGGATCACACAATTTGGTCAAGAGGGTAATTCATGCAATATATATTCTCCTACTAGATGGTTACTTCTTTCTCTCCTTTTTAAACACCAAAGGTTTATGCTTTCTTTTTAATTCTTGATGTAGGGTGGTAGAGGATGGGTGGCAAGCAGAAGCCACATTAAAGCTTGGCTCGTTTTGGGCTCGAGTGTTCAAGAGGACCTCTATCTGAGCCAGAGTGCTACCTCAAGCCTTAAGTTACTCACACATTTTATTTAATGATTTTTTGAAATATATATACACACACACACACACACACACACACACACACACACAATTCTAGTACAATCAAAAAGGTCTTGACTAACGTCGGACATACATTCACGTGTCTACATGCACAAGATCGGACGTCTCCTTTAATCAAAATAGAGCATCCACATTAAAAACACAAGCATAATACACGACCGAGGAACTCCTGCCTTTTCAGCCTAAATGTGTGAGTTTTATTCCACGTTTCACAGTGAAAACATTACAACACGTCATTCCCACACAAGTAAGCTGGGAATGGAGACATTCCTGGTTTTTGTTCAAATGCTTCACATTTGTTTTCATTCTACACCCCCTCCCCCTAATCCTCCTAGGTAAAAACACAGCATCATGGAAAGACTGAGCTCCGAGGAAGTGGCCTGGGCCTTGCAGCACAACACTCAAATTCCCACACCGGACTGTTCGTGGGAGAGCCTCACAGCCTCCACACGGCAGTTAAAGCAGGCAACACACAGCTTAAGCGTTTACATTCACCCGGAAGTGCCACAAAATCTCGCGTTACAAAATGAAGGCCCTCTCTTGAAGGAAAGAGGGCTTCATTCATCCAAGTTGGGCTTCACGTGCGCGATGGCCTGCTCGACAGCACCTTGCTAGACCGGCCTTCAGGGGCCCACCATCAGTCTCACCCTTGTGGGAAATCAGTGCACCTTGTAAAGACTTCGGTATAGAAAAACAATGGTCCTAGACTTGTGTTAAATCTTGGTTGACTAAAGCATTCATAAACAGCATATAGTACATATATAGTTTAAATCAAAAATGTACCATTCATTCATTTAAAAAATATATATATATCCTCAAAAATCCAAGAAAGGCACACACTATTGCTTTACGGGTGACTCTTACTTTATTCGGTCACTTTTACTAATATAACATCATCATCATATTCAGTATTCAAGAAAGAAGGAAAGGTAGTTGCTCCAAAGGAAAAGGTGAAGAAAAAGGGGTGCTCGTGAAGTAAGATAGAATATGCAAAAGGGGAATCCAATCAAACAAAACAATAATTCATCATTTTATATACATTACAATTTCATTAGCAAAACTGGTCGTGATTTTATGATGACACCAGTTCTACATTAGGGCCTGTCCAATCGGTAATTCATGATTGTTCATTTTATTCTATTGGCAAACAGCGTTTGTCTGTAAGCGGGTAGGACTGGGGTAATATCAAGTACAGGCCCCGAACAGGGGAAAATGTCGACGTTTCGACCCTAGTGCAATGAGGGCAGTTTGTATCCTCTGCAGGCGGGTCTTCCTCAGGACAGAAAGAAGGGATGGGGGAGCAACTGATCATGGGTGATGCACAGTTAAGGTGCCGCCCCTAGGCATGGATATAAAGATCCGCAAAAAGAATTGCAGCTTGATATCAGCAGGTTATTTTAAATAATGGGTGAGAAAAATCGCCCACAGCGTCTTAGTGATCCATCTTCGCACAGCCCGGGGGAATCCAGCTGGTCTGCTCGAGAAGCGGACTGTTCGTGGGAGAGCCTCACAGCCTCCACACGGCGGTTAACGCAGGCAACACACAGCTTAAGCGTTTACATTCACCCGGAAGTGCCACAAAATCTTGCGTTACAAAATGAAGGCCCTCTCTTGAAGGAAAGAGGGCTTCATTCATCCAAGTTGGGCTTCATGTGCGCGATGGCCTGCTCGACAGCACACTGCTAGACCGGCCTTCAGGGGCCCACCATCAGTCTCACCCTTGTGGGAAATCAGTGCACCTTGTAAAGACTTCGGCACACGGTCCAAAAAGCGGTGACCCCCCCCGCAGCAAAACCGGTCAAGAAGGTAGTTAGGCCTTAAAGCTTGGTGAAACATCTGTCGAGTTGAAGCAGTCTGACTGCCCATCATGCAATCCCTTAAACCAGCCGTTCTTGACCGCTTGACTTCTGTGGATCCCCCTTGAATCATTATTGGAATCGGGGCACCCACAGCTGAGACATAACTGAGAGGCAGGGACTCGGCCTACGCAATCTCAAGGATTTGAACCTCAACTTAACACACGAACAGCCACAAACAAGAATTCAAACAAATGAGGCACTATTTTCTTTAATTCACAAAATAATGTTTAAAAAAAAAAAAAAAAAGCAAAAAAAAGCCCAAACCTTTAATGGGAATGATGGGGCTTTATTAAATTAAATTGAGGCCACCCATCGTCCATACTATATTTAATGCATTTGCGCTGCTCCAACAATTCGGAGGATACCAACTTAATTTTTAGCTTCCGATTTCAAATTTGCTCACACTTGCAGAAAGTTAACGTTTTCAATGTTATATTTTGCTCCTTTATTTATGCATACTTCCTCAATCTGTTGATATTATTTAATCTTCTGAGCAATCGCAGATCCTTTGAGTAGGTGTTGGCCACAGATTACAAACCAATGCCGTAGGGTAAAGTGCAGAGGTACCAACCGCTAGGAGCCTCTGAGGGTTACTGCTGGCCCTTAAAGCAAGAAAAGGAGCAATATTTGCTGCTGGAGTCCTCAACAGCCACAAGGAACAAGCACTGGCAAAAGCAATAGGTGTGACATTGGCAGCAGCAGACCTTTTGGCTTTACCAGTGCTTGTTTTGTTTCCCAATGTTCTTTGGGAAACTTAATTACAGAACATGTTTTTAAAAATGCAAATACGTGCACACATGGGTCCAAGGAAGGCTACTATAAAATAGTTTTTGTAATTGACTTTTACAAATATTGGAGTCTGGCCACCTGGTCATGCAAAAGAAGTGCAAGCATGAGTGGCGAATCTAAAAAAAAAAAAAATTTAAATTAAAAAACATATAAAGATGGCCGACCATGTGGGTTTATGAGTGACCACATTTGAATGGTTTTTCTGCTACTGGACTGCAAATGGCAGTGAGTGGCCATTAACAGTGTCTGGGATACTCTTTGGAGCTCGCAAACTTGAAGTGTTTTTTGTTTTTGTTTATTTTTTTTTATTTTTAATAAGGTCAACCCCTCAAGTCCCAGACACTGAAGGATACCATATTAATAAGTGCTTGCACTGTTTGCATAGTTGCATCTCCATTTAAATAAGGTACCACCACCAAAATAACCCCAATTAGTTACAGGTTTTGTGTTCCTAGGCTGGTGCTTTCCGAACGAACACCAGTAACAGCCTAGACATTTCTGAAATATGCCATGTTTGTGGTGTCCTGGAGTCTCCTTAACGTGTGGAGAATCTATTTTCATCCTTAAGGAGAGCAGAGGCCTGCCTTCAATGGGGATGGGAGGATGAGGCTCCACTTTCTGCCCTGGATACTTGGGTGGAAAATAGACCTTTGCGAAGAGATGAATTTACTTACGCAATTCCTCTCTGGTGAGGAATTACTGCTCATCACATCAATCTTATTTGTAACTTGGATCCAAACCACTTGTCCAAATTCTGAAGTAAACAAGGTTATGTATGTACCACAGAATTTTTGGAATGACCATCATGACGCATTTAACAAGTGAGCAACACCACTAGAATGTGGGGGTGGTGGACACAGCTGATAAGTGACATCACCAGTAGAAAAATGCAGCCATTCAGCATAACGAATGCAGTGTCTTGGACTCTTTACAAAAGACAGCCAACGCGAAGACCCTTCAAGTTGTTGTGTAAAGCCAGAAAGTTGAGCCCAGGTCAGAAATAGTGTCAATACTGGTCGTTTGCATGACGTGCCTCCACCACTTGAGTGGTTTCTTAGCACTTTAGCCTGGGCACAGTAGTTGAACCTGGAGCAAACATACTTTGATTGATTCCATGTCAGGTCTTACATGGCTTAGCTAGAAGGTAGGGCTTCCATGCACGGCTTCAAGTGTGTGTTTGGGGTGTGTTCTCCAGTAACCGCTGATGAGGCGCCCAGGTTTGCTTCAAATGAGTGCTTCAGTTGTTGGGTGTCAAGAAGGTTGGGAGGGGTACATGTTTGAACAGTTATGCATTACATGCAGTGTTCAAGGTGCAGACCCAATGTTTCTCTTGAGAGCCCATTGCTGAATGCAAAGCAGTCTAGACTTGATTCCACCTCTAGTTGCTTTCTTCCAGTACCCTACCTGTCTCTATTCTCCCTTTACAGCCATTCTCTCTTGCTAATGGTCAAAGACTAATGATAATAAAAATGAAAAAAATACGTCTGGTTCCCCAAAAGTGAACGCTGTCGCCCAAAACCACTAGCACAAATTAAGCACCATTAACATCCTTTCAGTCAGGAGAATAAGTAGGTGATAGCAGTGGCAGTCGATAATTCAAGCAGGATGGGAGGGGGACAAGCGCACACACACCCATACATTCACAATCCCCATTCACAGCACGTGCTAACAAATATGCATACATACACACACCGCACAAATAAACCCAAAAACGTACTGGGCCGCAGCAGTGACCTCAGGTGGCGGAAGGGAAGCCTCAGTGGTTCCTGAAGATTGGGACTGCCTCCACCCCTCATTGGCTGACCTAGTTATGGGTCAGCCAAAGATAGGATGTGGCAGTGCCTCACTCGTCACAGTGAGATGCGGTCAGTGATACTTGCCGACTCCACTCTACTCTGTGATAAGTCACTGATTGACCCTCGGTCCTGGGCACGTCCGGGCTTAATACTGAAGCACCCAGGTCCAAGGCTATCAGTCACGTTCCCCCTCGTCATGATCTGGAGGACCACCAAGTGCTTTGCCGCGCTGAGGAGGTCACACCCACAGGGCTGTGACATCTTCAGCCTGGTAAACTTCAGCTCAGGCAGCCAGGTGCCTGTGAATTTAAAACCAGTACAGTGCCTGGCTGCCTAACCTGACCAAGAAGAATGTCTGCCAGACTGGCCTTTGCTCCGCCTGACAGACTTTTCATGTTTGGAAAAAGGGGGGGCAGCGCCCCTACGCTCTTAAGTACAGGTGCTGCTCGGTGACGGTCCAACTGTGGATCATTGCAGTGAAATGTAGGCAATCATGACAAAACTGACAGCAATCCAGAGAAACTTAGAATCCATATCAAACTCCCTGTTTTGGGGTTTGGTTATATTAACCAGTAAAAGCTGCAGACAGGGGCATATTCACGAGGCATTCTCGAGTATATAAATCAATACACCTGTGGTACTCTTGTATGCCTTTGGGAATTGGTCCCAAAACATTTAAAATGGGATTAACCAGTGTATATTCCTGCACAATTAGTACTAATAGAAGTGACTGTGCAATCTTTGCACTTTTTACTAACTGGGAGTAGGACATTTACTACTACTTAATATACTCCCAAATTATTTTGTGACTTGCCCCCTAAGTAGTGCATCAGAAACTGATCAGAGAGAAGTTCATAACTGAAGGTCCATAACATCTACCTAGGCCCCACCCGACTCCTGGAACATACGGCTAGTTTAGAGCTAGCATCGTGAAAACTGCCCAGGATGGCATCTACCAAACATAAGAATAAGTCGCTCACTCCAAGATGTTTGTGAGCTTCTGATCTCTTACTTCACTCTCCATGTTGGTCTCTCTCACCTATGTCATGCACTTTTCCCCCTTGCAGTCCGTGTTGCTTCACCCACCGGCACCCTCCATGTGACTCCCAGACACGTGCCCTCCATCTTGCTCTACCTACCCAGGCCCTACAAATTGCTTCCCCCACCCACTTTGGTGAAAAAAATAAAATGATTTCATGCTTTTTTTTTTTTTACATTTACCTGTCCATGATCCGGTTTCATTTTGTAGGTGCGTGCATGTATGGTGCACATGCCTACAAAATGACACGTATGCAGCAACATAGCACTGTGTTTTTTTACGGGATGCTTTACCTACGCCCACAGTATCAGCATTGCTAAAACCCATTGGCAAAGCAAATAGGTCCCAAATGCAAGACCTAATGGCTTTGTCAATGTTTTTTTCATAATCACTGCAACTCCTCACATTCATTGTAAACTTTTTTTCATGCTCTTAAGACTATAGCGGGAACACCCTGACTTGTAGAAAGTTTAGTAATTTTAAAGTACAATAGTTATAGCTGCAAAGGAACACCTCCCACAATGATGCTTCATGGGGCTCCGGATGCAGATCTGATTTTTTTTTTTTAAACAAGCATTGGCAAAACAACTAGGTCTGGCCTTGGCAAGCTTTGCAATACATTTTTTTTTCCTTTTTAGATCCAATTATTTACTTTAGTAAATGTATGCACTATGCAGAAAACAGCAAACATAAAAAAAAATATCAAAGTTAAGGAGTGGCAGAGCAGCCTAAGTACATCCGCCCTGAAACGGAGGTGCACTCCGGTGCACATATGATAAGGCAAAGTGCCAATACTCACAAGGGGAGGACCCCAATGGATAGGTGGGCTGGCCCATTGCCTCATGCAGTATGTTTAAGTTGGCAGAAGCAAAACGTGAACGGCAATTTGAGAGCAATGTATAAATGGCTGCCCAGTCTCCTGTGCTGACATATATGCATGTATTTTTTTTTATTATGAATTTTTGGAAAAACGCGAGGCTGACAAGAAAGCTAATTCAGTGTCTGGCCAGTCTAAAAAGGGAGGTGGCTTAACTTAAATCAATTTGCTTCACAGTTTTCAAGCGTGTGCCTCCTTGGTGCGATTGGCAGATGTGGCCAGATTTTGACTTGACATGTTCAATGTAAACTTTAATTACGGTTTCAAACGCTTATTTTCTGACAATGCATGGCTGAGAATCCCGTCTTTCTATGTACTCTCACTCAGAGCCAAGTATTTGTGGAAATATAACCCAGGTCAGGCAACTCCAGCGAGTCCCTGACTGTACGCCCCCTTCCCTGTGCTTAATTTGAGCCAGTGATTTCCGGCGCTCGGCACCAGCACTTAATTGTCAGCACCGGCCCTCGTGACAGACTGCCACAAGGTGGCGCTGTCCAGCTAATTTAGAGACGACCACAACAGCCAATTATTAATGCAATATACTTTAAAAATGACTATTACCTGCCGCCCAAGCCATTCTTATAGCTTTGGGGGCCTGAAATAGTCTGAATTGTCAATCTTGGAGGTGTGTGATGTTAGTGGTTGTGTTCTTACTATCACTGGCAGCATGGCAGGGACAATGTGAGGTGCAAGCTGCAGTGGCCTCCTGAAGAGAGCCCTTGCACTTTTTTTTTTTTTTTTTTACAAATTAAGCACTGCCCCTTCCTTAACCGTAAGCCCCATAGCAAAATGGAGTACTAACCGCACATGAGGGCTAGTCCTTGGTTATTAACACGTAGGCTCATGTTTTTTTAGGCAGTGGTGCCAAATCTACATCTGTTGTAAACTGCATGCAAAAAAAAATAAGGGAACATTCCAATGGTGAAGTTGCAGTTCCGGTCCATGCTTTGTATGTTTTCTTCAACTTGGATTCTGCCCTGGAGTCCTTCCTTGGTTTCTTATTTTGTCCCATAGCCAGGAAATGTTGGGAATGGATCATCTCTGGCCTTGACTTGGTCTCTTCATCATGAACCTGATTCCATGGTGTCCAGGATACGACCACTTCACCTCTAGCCTGCATCCTGGAAGAGATGGTCCTGATGGGATCTCCAGCGTCTGGATGCTAATGTTACGGGTAAAGGGAAGAGGATGTAGCCTAATGGCAAGAGCGGTCGATCTCAAATCTGGGAAACCGGGTTCGAGTCTCGGCAATGGCGCTCAACATCCTGTGATTCTGGGCAAATCACTTAATCTCCCTGTGCCTAACAAAAAAATGAATGTGTCCTTGTAGTAACGCAACTGGTGCTCATGTAAAGCGCTCGGATACCCGATACCTTTGGGTCAAGTTCGCGAAATATAAACTCCGGAAAAAAATAAAGGAACCTGCTTTATTCTTTGAGGATCCAGGCCACAATCAGTGCACGTGCTGGCACCCATCAATGTCAGTCCCTCGTCTGCTCTCACCAAGCCAGCCTGTCAGTGCATAAAGAAGGGGCTTTACTGTGCACCTGAACAGTACTCACAGTAAAGGAAAAGCATGGCTGGATGTGCTTGGCCTAGAGTGGAACATGTGACCTGCAGATTATTTTTGTTGTGGTTGTTTTGTACAGGAGAGAAATTATTCCGGATTAAACGTTACATGTATATATATATATATATATATATATATATATATATATATATATATATATATATATATATATACATATATATACATATATATATATATATATAGCCAATTGGTCACGGAGGGGAAACTTTAGGTTTGTTTTGACTGAAGATTATATACATTCCTCCCACACACACACACACACACACACACACACGCTGTGGCATTAGCCTGTCCCTGCTGGCTGGCATCCCAGAGACCCACTAAGGCAAGGAATGCCCTACATGCATTGCCCCCACTCAAGAAAGGTTTTCATCTGCATGAGGGTATCACTTGTGACATTGCACTGGCTCCCAGAGCCCACACATGCACATTGAAAGCCTGCTGCATCATTGCAAGGCCAACATCCCCCCCATACCTGGCGACCAAGATCAAGGACCCCAGGTGAACAACCCACCTGCAGCAGCATATGGGGAAAGGAAAGAAAATCCAACATAGAAACTACAAGATGCTGAGCTTTTTCTGGCCGCTCACTCTGGCTATGAAACGACATGATACTTTGTACTCCGCAAGTCCCATTCCATGCCCACTTCCAGAAAACGCTGGAGACTCACTGTTCCAACCTCCCACATTATAAACATATCCGCTGGTTAAGTCCTCAAGATGGGACTTGCTTTCTTTAGCACTACAGCCCTCCCTGCCGCTTCAGTTTTGTCCCCTACACCTTACCTCCTGGCTCTACCCAAAACGCCCCGCCCTGCCCGCCCAAATCTCTAGGCTAGATTCTACCGCCTGCCTCCCCCCCCCCCTCACTGTCCTACGGCCTGATTGTATTCAAATAAGTATATAGCGCCTACTAACCCCAGGGTGGTGCTGAAGCACGTGCCCAGCACGTTATACAGTGTAGGGCAGTGATACTCAAAGTACGGCCCGGGGGTCGCATACGGCCCTCTTGGCCTTAACATGCGGGCCCCTAGTCAACAGCAGCACTGGGCTGCTGTTTAATGGACTCGACACTAACAAAAAGATGTTAAACAAACAGGCAAGCATTTATTTAAAGGTTCATTGATGTTAAAGAAGGGAAGTAACTAGAGTCATGCGCAGTTTAACTTTAGGAATACCTTCATTTTTAAATAAGTCTTGCAGCAATAGTGTAAAAATATTATAAAGTCTCTTCAAAATTAAAAAAGTGTCTTTAACATGCAGAACTATAGTACACCAGATTATATCCATGCATGGAAAAGTATTATTTTAAAAGTGATAGTTTTCAAACAAGAATTTAGAAACATTCATTCTTCCCCCCCACCCGGACAACAATGTAAATAATGAACTAAAGAGGTAAGTCAGTTGTTATGTGCTCTCTTTGGGTGGCCTGCATTTCTATTATACATGAACCACATTATATATAGTTTATTACATCAAACACAGGAGGTTTTCTACAGCTCACATCCTAAAGTCAAGGATTTAGAGGTCCTTATATGTGATAATGACGTAAAAGGAGGGAAAGTGAAATAAAGCACTTGCCTAAGATCACACAATTCGGTAAAGTGGGGAAGCCAGGATTAATACCAGGTTTTCTAGCTTCATATTGTGCGCTTCAGCTACTAAATGTACATGAATCATGATAGACCATACTATATGGCCCCTGGGAAAATGTTTGCGAATACCCATGGTGCAGGGTGTGTACCGACTTGCCTCCTCTGCAGCACTTTTGTTTTCTAGGAACCATCTCCCATCTGAGCGGGGAGGAGTAACCAGCACAAAAGTCCGATTGCAGCACTGACATCACTCGGAGGTAGAACACTGGTCGGCAAACATTAAAAGGATTCAGATTCCGAGAACATGTTTCATTCAGAATTGGATTCCAGACTTTGCAATGCGGCGCGGCGTTCTAATCCGCACAATTAGGGCATCCGTAAACATCATGATTAGGTATTGTGCGGCTAACGATGCGGACCAGTCGGTGCCAATAATCCCGTCCCCAGCACAATCCGAGTCCACACCGGTGTGTTAGCCCGTAATTATTCCCAGAGAGTTCCTGCACCCGCGGGCCCTGAACAGGCTGCTCCCGCCTGTAATCACGCCGCAGTACACGAGAAATGCCTGAAATCACGGCTTTTACGGACAGTTTCTGCCTGTAACGATGGCTTTACGTGCAGTTTCCGCTGGTAATCGAGGTGTCTACGCCCTCTTTGGGCCGGTTTGAGGCTGGATTTGCCAAGACCTTCCAGGCCACTTTGTTTTCTTTCCTGCTGTTCAGTGTGGGGACAAAAAGCGTGACTAAGCATGGCCGTCCGAGGGCAGGAAGCATGACTAAGCACGCCCCTCTGGTCTCTCTAATGGGAAGAGGCGAGGGGATGGCAAGAATAGGCTTAAGCTTGGGGGAGGGGGGGAGATGGGTAGAGCGGCTAGGGGTTGGAGACCATGGTTCACCCCTCTGTGGTTTCATAGGCAGAAGCTAGAGGTGGGTGGAGATAAATCTCCCCTTTGACCTCCCCATACCTGCCAACACACAGGGTGCCACCGTGTGACACACGATATTGGCTCTCATCACACCGTCACCCAGTGTGGAGCAGATATCACACGGTGGCAGGGAAAACGAGGTGAAAATAGTGGTTTTCCAGATAATGTTCCTTGGATTTGAACTGCCGACGTCCATTATGCCATCATCACCAGCCTCAGAAAGCTTTCTTTTTTTTGGAAGGGGGTGTTCCAAAGTGCCTCTTAGGCACTTATCGGCACGAGGCCCCGCCCCCTCACACTGCGAGATTGTTCTTCAAGTTGGCAGGTATGTCTCCCATTGCAATAGTTATACATCAGACACAAATTGTCTCATCCCTTGACAACCGTGGCAGAGTGGCTCAGTGAGTTGAATGCTCGCAAATCAAATACAAGTCGACTGACCAGCGTACAGGGTTTGAATCCTGCCAGGACCAACCCAACACTCCATCCTTACTTCAGTAAATTGAGTACCATGAAATTGGGTGATAGTAATACCAGTTAATTATGCAGCGTACTAGCTGTTCCTCAAAGTTTACTTTAGCCAATTTTAGGTCTGGCGTGTATGGCACATTCTTCATTCACTGGAAACATACTCTATTCGACATTTCATTTAAGGAGTTTGAACCAGATTATTTCATACATTGGCTTCTTCTGCTATGGAACCTTCAGCCACTGGCTTGAGACCTTGTCCATCATATTTTGGCCAGGCCCACAGCAGTATTTCAGTCTCCTGTTTTTCTATTGGCTATATCCTTCTCCCTCCATTGTAATGTACAATGGACTATTTTGCAGAGCCCCACAGTGTTACAATCGCAGTAGTACTGGGTAGTGAGCTCATCCAAATGCACCTGAAAACCAGATGCTACAGAAAAAAAAAAAGCAACTCATTCTCTGTAGCATCCATTTTACAGAAGCTTTCATCAGTGCTCGCCCCTCAATATGCAATCAAACATTGACAAAGACAACAGTTGTCAAACCTATTAGCTTTGCCAATGCTCAATATTAAAAGCAGTAGCTTAAATAGGGAGAACCCAATGCGCAGCAGAGGAATACTGGCCCAATGAAGCAATTTGGCCCAATTTTTTACCATCTTATAGAACGAGTTTTCACAATCTCCGCAGTCTTTGTGCCAATCGAAAACACATTTAATTTAGTAATGTTCACGTGATGTCCAGCTGGCTTTATTTGTAAGTTAGGGCTGACTTTGGCCACAAGCTTCCAAACAAAACTAGTTCTCCAATCAGCAAGAATCCCAGGAGGATATCACCACGCCTGCAACAATGGCCGCAGTGGTACTGGGTAGGGGCATGGCCTCTGGGAAGAATCTTTCAAAGTCTGACCATCTCCTCAACCATCCTCAATGAAGTCTTCCCTCAACCACTAGTATCTGCAAGAACAGGTTTCCAATTCACTTTCAGAAGCTGAGGCTATACCATGTCGTTTGACAACTAAAACTGAAACAGATCCTAGAGATTCCTAAGTCCATGGGTTCCGCCACCCTCACCTCATTTCGCACTCTACTAACCTCTGATGCGAGGGCAAATTCATAAAATGAACAAGGCGTGTTGGAATGAGAGGATTCATGGGCGGACGTGGACTACAGGCGGAACTCAGTACACCCGGTGACCCTGGACTCTTTACAACATGCAAGGATAAGTCATTTGCAGTGGCAGCAAGCTCTCTGCAGCATATCAGTGTGAGTAAAGATGCTACTGTGATGGGGAAGGAGTAATACTTTACCACATGGTTTGTTACGCGACAACAGCATCCCCAAAAGCACAACGGACATGAGCCATAGTATTTTAAAAATCAGTCATGAAAAAGATTAAATAAAATGAAAATGTAGGTGTCTGAAATGAGCTCTTAGAAGACACCCATCCAAACCATGGAGTCTGGCCCCATGGGTTTGGTGGTGAGTAGTCACATATTAATTACACGACAGTCACAAGTTAGGCTTTGTTCTGCTGCTTTCCGAGTCCCTTCTTCTGGCTAGGTTTATTTCAAATTCTCCAATGAATCCCTACTGCTTTCCAAATCCTAACCTCTTTTCTGCATGGTTAAACACTTTGGTTAATTTGGAGTCTCTTAAATGTTGAAGATGCCCCATGTAATAAACAATAAATACGTAAGAATATGTAAGGAAAAGGAAATCTAGATTTAGCTGTAAACATACAAATCTGTATAGGTTTAAAGGCAGAAAATTACAGTTTGAGATAGGGTGCAGCAATTAATCAAGACTTCCGTGGAATGATTTATAGATAATTTATATTAACGAAAATTATTGGAGAACAATCACTTTCGGAACTTTTTTTTTTAAATTTAAATTATTATTCTAGGTCATCAATAGGTTGTTAAATCCAAGGTGTTCTTCGAATTTCCCGGTTTTGGTGCATGAAAAGAGACTAGGGTAGGTTGGGACATGTTTTGGCTATGCACAAAGCTTCTAAAATCTTTCAGGATAGTCCACAGGCTCTGCAAGCATGAACATCATGCTACCTAATTTTGGGAACCAATTATAGAAGTTTAAACAAGTATCAAAATATCCAAAAATGTATTATTTAAAGTAGAATTTGTTCTGTGAATACCAAGCAGGTTCATGTAAACAACTCTCCATCACAGGACAGGAAGCCCTGAAAGACAAGTTTGCACATAACAGGAAGTCTACAGATATTTTCTATATCTTGACAAGTGTGTCTGCCTAGAATAGATTAAGCATGATACAACTCGTGCAATGTTTAGAGCTGGTCTGTGTTAGGCCACTGCAGGTAATTATAAACCTTCTTTGTAAAAACCTCTAAAAATCACGGAATCGGACTAAGAAAATCAATTTTTCGGGAAACTGCTCCCAGTTCGATACAGTGGTAAAAAATTTGGCACTGTGATCTTGCTTCATTAGTGGGATTTAAGAAGTAATGTAATCAGCTCATGTGATAAAGTATTGAGTGAACAAATGGTAGATTTGATGGACACCTCCACAGTCCCATTCATTGAAGATGAAAGTGCCGGCTTGATTAGACTACAATCACAATCACACACACACAATCACACACACACACCCACACACACACCCCCCCCCCCCCACACCCCCAATTCTTAATTAAAGTAACAAAGTTTTCTAGATGACGCCACTAGGAGATCCTACGAGTAGAAAAGTGCTAATCGCAAATCTGGAAGATTGGTGTGTGGAGTATCCTGGTCAAGCACTGTGCTCTACACCCGGTGTGGCTATGATCCTTAAAGTCACGGAACAAGTGTCCCAAGTCCCAAAAATGGAGGATTCTAGCTTGGTTTTGCAACTGATTCGATTTAAAACTTGGACATGAAAAAAAGAGTAACAAAGAGACTGGAACACAACGTATTCCCGTTTACTTATGTCTGCCCAAGCGTCAAAAGCAGACAGGTACAAATTATGTACAAAAAGTCAGTAACTTACCCACCTCACTCAAATTGAAAGGGACTTTAAAAATAAAAATTATTTCTGGCACCTGGACTGTCGAGCACATATCCTTCTCCGTGATTGCGAATAACTGCACCAATTGATCTCAGCCAAAAGTCTCCTCCAAACAAGTGATGAAAATAGAGCAACACGGGCCTTTTACACACAGAACACCACAAATTGAATTGTATTTTGGCAGTTATTTTATTTCTTTTTTGGCCCTTCCCGGGTGCAATAGCCACTTCCTCAGACTGTTTGATGAAGCGGTTTGGTTAGCACTCTATATAAAAATCACCAATGTGTAGATTTTATTACAGCATTATTTTATTGATCATGCGTTAACTTGACATTCAGGACTTCATTGTAATCAATTACACGCTCGAACAACCATCATTATCGAAGATTAACGTTGGCTTCCCAAACATGGCTAAAATCACATTGGTGGTTCATATGGCCAATGGTACTCAAGAGCAGCCAAGAGTAGTTTCGCTAAGATCCAAGACACATGCAACATGGGTCCACGAACTCTAAAACTATGACTCAGCTCTTTTTCGGCACTCGTCTTCTGCTCAAAGCAGATAAATTCCTGCATTCTGCCACAAGAATTTTGATTTTTAAAGTCCACTCATTTTCTTTATTTTAACTATGAATATATATTTGTACTGAAACGCCAATGTTGCTTAATGTAAATATGGCAATAAGTGTAAAAAAATAATAATGTACAAATTAGTTTCACTCTTGGCTGAGTGGAGCCAAAAGGCTTTTCCAAGGCTTATGACAAAGTCGTTAATGTAGATTTTCCTTGGCAGTTCAAATCCAAGGTGATCAGGTGCATGGTCTACATCTCATCTAAACATTGTAAAGTGTCATCAGACTGAATTCATCTTTCGTCAGCTCTTCAATGTTTCCTGTTCCTCAGTCTACGCGGGTTGAGTACCTGAGTAATATCAAATAGGAGGCCAGTTCACTCAACAATGTGTGTTACTCACCCCATGGCTCGGATTCTTTTCATCTCACAAGAATGGTAGGCTGATTTGGCACGGCGAGGAATTGAACCAGTGACCCTCCCTGCGTCATTGTGTTGGCGTATCATGAAAGTATCTTAAGTTGCCCTTCTAAGAAATTCCTAGAGACAAAGGACCACGGCAGTGGACATAATTGGACACTTATTGTAAAACATAATCTCACTAAAGCACGACACATGATTACCGGGAAGGATCTCATTATTAATGCATTGAAGCCGAACTACTAAAAGAATGATGTCATCACTGAGCGCGATTATATACCTATTTCTGGGTTGGAAGAGGAGCTGGGGAAGGGGAACTGGCTGATAAAGACAACAAGCACTGGCAAAACCAATAAAACTAAAACGAAATTGAACGTTTCAAAATAGAAAAAGATAACAAAATTAAATGGTGGATTAGACCAAAAGCCCTGGCACCTACTTACACTGCTTTTTAATTGATGGTGCACATGGCATCAGCAAAATGGCAAATAAATAATATATAATATATATAATATATATATATATATATATATATACATATATATATACACACACACACACACACACACACATATATATATATATATACACATATATACATATACATACACACACACATACACAGACACATTGCTCTCTGCGATTATCTTACTGCAAGAGGCTAGCAAAGCTTCCTAGACCAGACCTAAAAATCAGAGCATAAGCCGACAGATGAAAAAAGCGCCAAGGGCTTGCAGAGGGCATTCCTTCAAGCTGGTGGAAGGAGCAGGGCTTAAGGGGAAGCCGGGTACATAAAAACAGTGTTTGCCCAGTCGAAGATCAATATCAAAAGCTATAGAGCATCGTTTTCATGCAAAGCCACGATAATAAATATTAATGGCTAGCTAAACTGAAAAAGCTCTCCCTTTTCAACAGCTCAAGGTTAGTGGACACAGATGCAGTCACCTGGTAGTGAACATGAATGCCCGGTTATTATACAGACTTAATAGTGCCCTTCAGTCTCCAAGCCCTACAATTTTTGCAGAAGAAAAGATCCGAGACCCATCGGGATTTGGCAGGATTACTCAGTTTGGTGAGGAAGGTTTGGAACACCAGTGCCCTGGCTCTACGTGCACCATTTGGCTCTAAGATGAATCGCATCTCTTTGTAATCAGATATTATCAGCCTCATCTTGGACAGAGGCCGAGTGCTCTGCTCTCCAATAGAAGTTGCATTTCCCATAGGAATGTTTGGATTAGAATGAATGAATGATGTCAAAGGACCATGTAGGATTGTGGTGGTGGGTGATTAATGTCCAGAACTCCTGTGGCATTGCCTAGTGGGTACTGGCGACGATGAAGAGGCACAAAGCATAGAGAACAGTATGGTCCAGCACCCACCCACCCTCTCCCATCTCCAGAAAGCGGTGTCCAGAGGGCACTGGATGATGCATATGGTGTAGGGAGATGTAAAAGGGCACGTGCTGTCCCCAGCATTTGTTGGGCATCACTGGTACTGGGGAATTACACTGGACACGTGTTGGTCGTCTTTTCATGAATACTTTGTATATGCAAGGACACCGATAAATAATCATTGTAATGGAGGTCTTTAAGGCCCATGGTGAACCTCAGCACTGGGCTGCTGTATACTGGATGATCACTAACATGGGAAAGATGGTAAACTAAAGGGCAAGCACTTATTTCTAGGCTACATGGAGTAAAAGAGAAGAAGCACTGAGAAGGTGTCCTGCATCACTTATCTTTTGGGACACCCTTCATGTTTAAGACATTGTGCACAAGCAGGTAAAATATATATATATATATGTTACAGTCTCTTCAAAATGTGTGTGTGATGCAAATCAAAAAGTATAAAAAGGAGGTTAAAAAAAAAATCTTTCCGAAATAAAATAAAAGTGTATTACTTTAACATGTAGTACTGAGCCATCAAACTAAGTCACTCTATTGAGTGGCCTTTATTAGAAGTGATAGTTTACAAACATGAACTTACATTCATTCCGGCCCTGGTCTCAGACGACAACGCCTTTGGTGAACCAAGAGGCAAGTCAGTTATCATGTGCATCCTCTATGTGGCATAGGTAGTGGTTATGGGTAAACAAATGGAGAGCGAGGATTATGTCGGGGTACGTCCCTATCCCCAAAGGTAAAGTCCAACCAAACAAACAGTGGACGAACCCACTCGCAAAAGCGACTCACTCGTATTCTGATTTAGATGAGTGCCAGAAAACCATTAGGTTTATTATAAAACCCCTCACCCACCAAACTAGTTGGTGGCATGCTTCATCATTGGGGTCTCAACTGTAGCCGAATGCCACCCAGTTGTGCTACAACGCTTCGATTACAGCGGAGCTGGTTTGGTGTGTTGTGAAGGAAGTGGTGCAAGTTGAAATTATCTCTGGGAGTCCCTACTAAATAAACTTTATTCTTAGCGGCCCAGGATAAGGTTAAAACGAGGAAAAAGGACAACTTTGGAGAAAAATGCTCCGGGTTGTCACAGTAATAGGTCTACATGTTTCAGCCCCATAAAAAGTAGGAGGCTTTCGTCAGGACCGGGTGGGTGAGGTGAGGGTGTGGCAAGATTAAGCCACGTGTATCGTGATTATCAACACACACACTAAGGTGTGTTGTGAGATGAGTGGTTTCTGTATACTTACGGACCCACTGATAAACACTGGCTACTTGTAGCTTTAAGCAGGACCCGGGAGGGGCGCCCATCTGTAGTCACACATTCGTCAAGACGGAGCGTCCTCAAGCAGCACCTATTTCGGTCTCCTCGCGGTCTTGGGTGTTACTGAAACAGCTTAAAGCTACAAATAACACGTAGCCAGTGTTTATCAGTGGGTCCGTAAGTATACAGACACCACTCATCTCACAACACACCTTAGCGTGTGTGTTGATAATCACGATACACGTGGCTTAATCTTGCCACACCCTCACCTGGTCCTGACGAAAGCCTCCCACCTTTTATGGGGCTGAAACATGTAGACCTATTACTGTGACAACCCGGAGCATTTTTCTCCAAAGTTGTCCTTTTTCCTCGTTTTAACCTTATCCTGGGCCGCTAAGAATAAAGTTTATTTAGTAAGGACTCCCAGAGATCATTTTAACTTGCACCACTTCCTTCACAACACACCAAACCAGCTCCGCTGTAATCGGGCGTTGTAGCACAACTGGGTGGCATTCGGCTACCCAGTTGGGACCCCAATGATGAAGCATGCCACCAACTAGGTTGGTGGGTGAGGGGTCTTTTAATAAACCTAATGGTTTTCTGGCACTCATCTAAATCAGAATACGAGTGAGTCGCTTTTGCGAGTGGGTTCGCCCACTGTGTTTGTTTATAGGTTGTGGTTATACATGGAACATTATACTCTATTAAATCAATGACGAGAAGGGACAGCACATATCATGAACTCATGTATTGAACAGTGGTCTTATATGTAATAACGAAGAAAAAGGTGGCAAGATGAAACAAAATGATTGCCTGGGATCACACAAATTGGTCAAGTGGGGGAGCTGGGATTGATCCTAGGCTTTCTGGTTTCACATTGTGTAATTCAGCCACTAGATAGGTATGCATTTCTTGCTGCCATTTTACATCAAAAGTTAATGTTTTGTCTTTAATTGTTCAGGCATGAGGTTAGAGCATAGACGGCAGACGGAAGTCACATGTAGGCTTCGAGGATCCAAGAAAACCTCAAGCAGAGCCGGACACAGGGCTCATGCTTGGCTTGAGCACTCCGAGGCTCACGACCCCCATCACATAATGGCAACTAAGGAGACAAAGGCAATGGAAGGACATGGCTGGACCATGATCATACAATATGTGAGCTAGAAGCATCAACACCGGAGTGCAGGAGTCCTTGTCTCAAGGCCTATAATCTCTCACTACACAATATTTTAGTGAGTGGGTTAGGAGACTGGGTGTTCTCTCCCACACAGGTAAAATGAAAGGATTGTTGTTTACTGACCATTTTATTAAATTAAATACCACCAGTGTTTAGTTTGATTTGTGTTATTCCTATCTTTGAAACAAAAAAGGAGCAGAGAAATATGCTAAAAAAAAAAACTCACTGCCCAAGAGCACACAATTTGTCACAAGAGGAGGCCTGGATTAATAAAAACCATGCCTCCTGGTTCCACAATTTGAATCTTGCTCATTACATAGCAACTGGGCTGTGAGTGGTTCTTAAGGGGACACCCGGAGACTACTTTCACCAAAGAAATGCTACAGGGTCTGAAACATGTCCAGTATTTTACTACAGAGATCACAAGCAGCATATTTCAGCAAAGTGGCCACACCCGGATTAAACATCAAGTCTCGTAGTGAAATGGCTCAAACTTTTCCATTGCATCACATAGAACGGTGGAGGTTGGGGAGTTTGCGTCTGCCCAGCTCATACATACATTGCTGGGGGTCTTTGTTAAGGATTCTTATGGCAGTCGCCATCTTAACTGAGATGGTTTCGAAACACTCCTAATGCTTGCATATCAGCGACTAAAGGCATAGGAAGATTGAGAGGCCCACAATTCCATTTCATTTCTGTCCAATATTCAAGTTACTTTCTTTTTTTACTTGACTTGCCAAAGATAACTATAGCAAGCGAGAAGGCTTACTTCAGGGTTCCGTAAAGGGATAGCAACTCCGATTTATAGTATATCTAGTTCCAAAGACTAGCAGATTAATTTAGAGGGCAGTATGGAAGGAGACCCTCTAAATAGCTCCATGACACACAGTTCAGACCATGTGCATGCCTTGCCTACCCTACGCCCACCCGAACCACACCCTGCTCGCATAATGAGGCCCTTGGTCACACCACAGAATAAAACTTTTGGCCCCTGGGAAAATGTTTGAGAGGATCCATGATTAAATTATCTTTAGAAGAACTCCAACCCCTATTTAAAATCTGGGCTCTGATAACAAAAAACGAATAACCAAAAAACTACTGAGAACCACACTTTACCAAACGTAGCCACCAGAACCGCTCCACCCCAGCTAACTCCACCATTATAAGACGACAATCTTCACATGCAGTGTACATAAGTTGTACTGTCATTCTAATTAGAACTTCGAAGCAGCTTTCCACAGCGCTTACAGCTAAACGAAAACACCACAAGCATTGGCAAAGATAGCCGGTCTGGCCTTAACAAGCCTGCAGCGGGTTTCTTTATTCTTTCTGCAAGCATACGCATCATGCATTAAATGTTTAAATGCAATAGAAGCTTCAGACTAGCAATAGTGTGCATGTTTGCACACAAAAAAAAAAAATTGTAAAAAGATGTGCACTGCATAAAAACATTAAATGAAAGAGGATGTTGTTCCACCAGTCCTAGAACTGAAATTGACTACTATGTAGGTGGGTATCACACCACTTGTGGCATCCACTGGCTCCCCTCATGGTAAATGGCAGCATTTTGGAAGGGCACAAGTGGTGTGAACACCCACATACAAAGTAATCTATTTCAGTGCAAGCCTGGTGGGACAACAACCTCTTTCATTTAATGTTTCTATGCAATGCACATTTTTTTTGGGGCGATGGGATTGTTCACTCCACTTTGGGCTGAGCAATCCCATTGTCACATACTGCTGTGGTGGGTAGGAGCAAAATGTGAATGGCGCTTGGACAAACCAATAGATGAAGAGGGCCGACTGAAAGCCCATGTATGTACGTATGTATGTATGTATGTATGTATGTATGTATTTCTGTTATGCATTTATTTTGAAAAGAAGAGCTGGCGAAACAGCTAAAGAGGTCTTTAGGCCAGGACTTTGGTTGTGCGGAGCAGCTGTGTTTTTTTTCTTCCTGTGGCAGATTATACAACAAGTTTAAAATAACATTAAAAAAAAAGAAGTTTTAAATACTTTAGAAACATGAATGTAGATGTTTACAAAGAATTCAAAATTATGGTTAGTGGAGTCAGACATACACACGGTCAACAGCCATTCCTGCTCAATAAGACATGGTGGTCAGGAGCATTTCTACATTTGATCCACAATGACATTACCTCTTGCCCATTGGAATCGTTACTCATCTACCCAAAACCTTCAACATCGTAAAGATTTTAAACCTAATCTGCACCCCCATTTTACACTCCATTGGGAGCTGAAGATGGTTAAACTCAGGGCCTCTGGAATGATGTGGCTGGGGAGAGCCATATTATGCGACAGGGTTAAGTAAATTATGCGGCATGAAAATAAAAATTATGCGGCATAATGCTTCACATTTTGAGATAGTATTACTTCATCATTTTGACATTTTGACACTTGTGTCTGTCTGGGCATTGGTAGCACCTCGTTAGTACCAGTTTAACACCCAACTATAGCAATAAGCAACAGA
This sequence comes from Calotriton arnoldi, assembly GCA_963921515.1. NCBI lineage: Eukaryota > Metazoa > Chordata > Amphibia > Caudata > Salamandridae > Calotriton > Calotriton arnoldi. The sequence continues at coordinate 761,294 of CAWUFW010001833.1, read as the reverse complement.
AAAGTGACCAGTCAACCTTTGCAAAGATCCTTCCACAGCTCAGCAAAACGTGCCTTTTGAACCGTTTGAGCAAGAATTTTTTTTTTTTTCAATCTGCAGATTATGCAGCAGATGATTAATTATGCAGAAAGTCAACTATTATGCGAAACACACAGAGCGCACAATCACAAACTAGTGGGCAAGGCTATTCTTTGCGAAAAAAAGGAAGATAACTGAGTAACGAACAGTACAACTTGCACGGTGTTTTAGTGGATGTAAAGTCCAAACCAGTTTGGCTTGACCAAATTTTGATTCATCCTCGGATGCAAGTCAACAGCCAGGCCAACTATAATGATGTGATTCCGAGGCCACTGCGTTCACCGCATCATTATGGATTTATCACACAATCCATCATCTTCTGCATATTCTGAAGATTTTACTCCCCCCTGCCACCCAAACAATTGTTCCTAGCTCAAACCGATCAAAAGTTAATAAATACTTTATTTACCACGTTACCGCACAGCGACAGGCTGTTTGTCTCACAGGAGGGTAATTTTTCAATGGCTGATTGCTGTATTTTGGTTTTAAACTGACATTAATGAGGTGAAACCTTTGCCCATACATTGTTAACATGTGTAAAAAGAGCAAAATTGTGCAGTAATACTGCTTCGAAATGTGCTACATTGTGCCACATAATATGCATTTTCTTGGTGCACAATTTAGTAAACCCTGCTCCCTAAATTGATCTTCCACTGCCGCATAATTACAATGGGAGTGCCATTAACAAAGATCTTGAACTACCCGGACAGACTACTCATCCCTGAAACGTGCAACTGTTTTTCACAAATTTGTATGCATGACATTAAACTGAAGAATCAGGGCGGGTTAGCTTTCTAAAAATCCAACCTGCCGAAGTCTCGGTCAAGGGGCAAGTTGAGGTAGAGTACTAAACAATGACGGACTGAATTATTTTTGCATTACTGGAGGTCTTGTGAAAAGGTGTCTGAATATTTACTTTGTCCATCCGTGTGTCACTGGAGGGTCGGGCGCTCTTAGTACGGAGCAGAAAGTGGATCTCGGACTAAGGCAGACATTTGAATCGTGGCCTCTCCCCTGTATGAAAATCGCCTTAACTTCACTTTACCCTATTTTGCCTCAGTTTCCATTTTCTGGCAAGATTGGGGGGGGGGGGGGGGATGAACAAGAGTGCTTTGAAATGGAGAGAAAGCACATATTAAAATTTAAAGTCCTTTAAAAAAAATACCTAAAATGGGCGCTTGAGCTCAGCCTGGAAGCTGGGGCATGTTTGTCCGTCCTTTGCAAGTCGCCCCGCTCACAAAGGCGTCAACGGTGGCTGCGGTTCAGCTGCAAAGGTTGGGCAGAGCGCTTTTCCCAGCTCCCCCGGGAGGGGGCGCTGTTTAAGCGATCAGTGCTGGACAATGGGAGGCTGCATCCAGCGAGGGCCGCTTCCAGGCGGGGCTCGCTGGAGGACAGCTGCCGTCTGAGGCCCTAGGAAGGCCTAACGCAGCCTGTCCCTGGAGGGCAGGGGGGCTCATCTGGCCGGGGCAGCCTCGCTCAGCGGGCAGGTATAGAAAGCCCCCAGGCAGCTGCCGGGGACGCGGCCCGAGCTTGTGACCAGCTGGTGAAAGGAATAATGCCAAACCGTGAGGGGGTAAGGCGAGGGCCACAACTTATTTGAATGTATGTGCAGCCTGGCCGTGGGTGGGGGGGTGCCGTTCTGTTCCTGTGGTGGCTGCTTTTGAACAGACTGATGGGCTCGGTGGGGTGAACAACAGCTGCTTAGACGTGTGTGAGTGAGTACCACTGCTCACAGATTCAGACCAACGTGGGGCGCACGACGCCGTTCACGCTTCCGAGGTCGAATCAATGGATATGGATCAAAACACCTCGCTATGCAGGTGACAAGAGGCGAATGAGCACACAGCCACTCAAAGGAATCCGATAGGGCCTCGTGCTATTCTCCCATCAAGAAGCGTCGTGACGTCAGAAGGCGCTTTAACCGTGGAATGACCATAGAGCGAATCCTTCTCACTGGGCGAGCCCGGAGCGGCGCTTAACACACCGGGAAGGCCTCAGAACCACAGCCTCTTACCGAACGCTGTACACGATACATTAATGACATAACCCAGTACCGTGAATACTGGAGCAAAACATGCCTGGGATGCGCCACCGTTCAAAAGACATGCCAGAGAGCATCTAATTACCTATTGGAGCCCTGGGGCAGGTTGAAATAGGTGCCGAATGTTTGTGCATAGTTTACAGGCACCTGAAGTCGCGGGGTTTGCTGACAATGCTTTCTCCCCAGAGCTGGAGGCCGGGGGTTTATCCTAGGCCGACCCCTGATCCCCATTGTAGGACAGCACCAGCCCATGAGACCCAAGGTGACCTAGGGTGCAAGGATTGGACTCTTAGGAACACACACATCCTCAAAGACAAGGTTCGTTTGTTTCAGGAACTGAAGAAAGAAAAAGGAAAATAAAAAGGTGTTGACTGGCCTTAAACCGCCCCAGTCCTTCCCGTCTGGCATAGGAGTTAAATCAGTGGCGTAGCAAGGGGGTTGCCACAGGGGCGGTTGCCCCGGGCGAAACATTTTGGGAGGACAAAATGAGCTGTGCAATGCTTTCCTTGTCCCGGGTGCTGGCAACCCACGCTACTCCGCCGAGTTAAATCCATGGAAAACAACATTTGCAGGTAAATCGAGAACCTTCATTAAACAGAAAAAAAAACTTCACAAGCACATGAAAAGTGATAACAATAAGAATGTTTTTCCTTCACAGGGCACATTAGCACGGAGAAGTGGCCCGCTACCGATGGCGGTAACTGGAATTAGTGTAGTAAATCAATTCAACACTATCATCGGGTGCAAGTGAGGCAGACTACAAATCGGAATTGTAAAGTAGTTTGACATTTTGGATTGAAGAGATTCGTGTAAGGTAGGTATTATGGCAGCATTTTGTAGGTCATGCCTAAGGGCAAAGCCTTTGTGGAGCGTACCAAAAGCTTAAAGCCTGCCAATTGCTTACCATTGGCTAGCTTTGCTGTCACTCACTTGCTTGCTTCTTATTTGACACCTTGCCTTTCTCTTGATTTGTTTGCCCATCCCCTGGAGCAGAGCCTCCTTTACATCCTTTTGATTAGCTGACTTGTACGCTTCCACTGCTCACATTTAAGGAACAATTTATTAACCATTCCATAAAAGTGCATGTGTTTTCAAGCTCTCTCATGTGCTGCTTATCTTCCCTCTGCCCCATAAATACACATACCACAGTCCATTGCTTCCCCACTGTGCAGTTGCTCCCCTACCACTCATGGTCCTTGAAAGATGTGTTAAGTTTTTATTTTCGTTTTTTTTTTTTTAAATCCCAGCAGCTGCCAATTGGTGTCTGTGCAACACCCTTCGCCATTAATTTAGTAATTGGTTTTAAGTTTTTGAATTTTTTGAACGACCTGGCAGATGTGATTTGCAGCTATCTTACTCGGCCATCTGAAAAGTGCAAATAAAATCCGCCATTTTGGGCTTTGATAAAACCTGCATATGCCTACAGGATGACATAGCCGGCAGCAGCGGTTGTGGCATCACACCCTTTTTTGTGCCAATGCAGCACAGCATCTGCAACAAGCTATGGCAAATGCAACAGGACAACAAGGCAAGACCTATTGACTTTGGCAATACTCATTTCAGTTTGTTTTCACATGGAACCAGGGTAATTTGATCCCATAATGCACCCTCTGGTATCCCACAAGCACTTGCCTCTCGAGTTCCTTCTCCCTGCATGGTCCGGGCCTCGGGGTTTCCAAGAGGGACGTCTCACATCCAACCTAAAGCACAACCATTCCCTGCAGAGCCGGACAAACTCCGTACAGATGGCTGAAGGGTGACTAGGAGCTCAGACTCCTCCTGTCACTCAAGAGTACACACTCAGGCAGCATCTATTCCGATCCCAGTTGGCTGTATCCAGGGCCGGGCTGGTGTTAGCGGGAACCAGGCGTTTCCCCAGTAGGCTGCCAGGGTGGGGGCCAGTTTTGGACGCCTGGGAGGCAGTTTGTTTTTTCTGGGGGCCAGTTTTGCAGCATAGCTGCAATATCGGACCACTGTAACAAAAGCTGCAGCGGTGAGACAGGAGTGGGGCTTAACACTAGCACTTAACCCCGGGGGCCGGCCAAGCTATTTGCCAGGGCCGGTTTCGGTTCCCAGTCCGGCCGTATCCTACTCACACCATGCACGTTATCCACTAACAAGTCCATTCTGAGGGTTAAGGTTGCATCCAGCCAGTGCTTAATTTGTGCAGATGTTTTTCATTTTTTGGACTGGGACTTACTTTTCATCATCAGACTTTGAACCTGAACAAGAGAGAGAAAGATAGAAATAGAAGAAAGGAGGAGGGAAACAAAGATAAAAAGTGACAAAGGGAGAAAGCATGGATGAAAAAACTTGCAAAAGTCAGAAAATGAGACCGAAGTGTAGGGTGGCAGAAAAAAACATGATTAAGAATCTAGAGTATGCAGCATTAGTAACTTACAACCCAGGTACTCGGCTGGCAACTCCTAAGTAAAGCATTGGGACATTGCACTTAACTGATTTACAATACAGACGGCTGTAAAAAATTTGATCTAGCCGAGTCCGTAAGGAATTGAAAGTCTCACTACAATTCCTTCCCCAACCACCACCACTGCTGCTTGCAACTAGCTTGACAAGGAAATGCAGCAGATCCTCCTTACAGTACAGGAATAAGGAGTGTGTTGAGTGGGGTGGCCACCCTTCGAGGTCATGGATTTGAATCTGTGAAAGTTTGATTTCTCCTATAACCCTTGTAAGAATAGTTTGTACTACTTAGTTGGCCACTTGGGCGAACAGTCATTTAAAAGACTGCGATGATGCAAGGCTGATAGCTCACACAATATAAAAACGAATTACTCGTTTCTTTCTGAAAAGTGCTGGTTCTTTGTTTGGATAGTGGCGGGATGACAAGACATTCAAAGTAAAAAAAAACACAAAAAAAAACAAAAAACACCAGCATCTAGAATACACCTTTCCCCACCCATCATTGCAGAACAAGAGACCAGTAAATGCTTCGTACAGCCTGGGCATCACAGCACTACAAGATGGCCGCTATGGAATGGGCCAGCCCCAATATTGGTTATTCATAAGTGCGTAAAGAAGCATCTGGCTGACCCAGCCAAGAGAGCAGCGCTCCGTACTGCTACGCAGCAATGGGGCTAGAGTTGTAACAGTGAAAAGACCATGTCTGCTGTCAACCCAATGCCCTTCTCCTCGAAGGGGAGGGTAAGGCTGGATCCGCCTCTTCAGGCGATACCTGCTCACGAAGGAGAGGCTCTTGTTAGAGCAGGTCCAGATACAACTACAGGCCCTAAATCTGAAGGACACGCTCAGGCTCCGACCCTCCTGCCCCATCTGCAGAAGCGAACCAATGAAACAGTAACATTTCAGGCTTGCATCCAGGATGAGGTCCCCACATCGGTTCACTTCAGCAATTTTATTTTTCTTGCCTCTCGCAGAAGCTTTCTACAGCATTTCCACCCTCTCACCCCCTGATCGAATAAGAGCCTCAATCAGTCAGAAATGAGATCCAGTCTCGGTGTGGATGTCTGTACGCCGGGTTTCTTACCATCTGCAATGTCTAACTTTATTGGCCTGCATGTTCAACAATGTGAAACAGCACGTTTGTGAGAAGGTTGCACTGATGCCATTGTCTTCTTTTTTACATTTTTGTTAAAAAGGTGCCACCAAGTTTGTAACTCGTCCATGCTCTTACTCATAATGTGGGGTTGGCTGCAATGGCCAACAGTACATCAGCAGACGTGTTGGCTGGGATCTGTCTGGGAGTGAGCGGCCTACCGGAATAGGACATAGTGATCTCCTAGTCCTGTTCTTACTACTAGAACCAAATAGGGGAAATTAGGTTATTGTGGTGTGGCGCTTCAAGTTCTTTAACCATTATCCAGCAAAATAAATATATATATATATATATGATGTTACAATTATGCAATTTAACAGCACTAAATTGCTTAATTTACTAATTACGGAGGAAAAAGGATTTACTTGCACTGTTGTCACACATCCATCATTTAAACTGCAAATCTCAGCTGTGGTTAAGACTGTACGCTGGATATTAAGGACATTTCATAAACTCCTGCCCTGGGAAGGCCAGAAAACAGTAGTCCAGGCTTTGATTATACCAGGTTGGGCTACGCCAACAACAGGAGTCCCAGAATACCTTATTCATCAATTATAAAAAGTACCAAATATGGCACTCCACCTTCTGTTCAATCTTCTCTAACATATCTCAATTGCTCTGGTTAACAGTGAGAAAAAGGGTCATTTTTAAAGCCTTGACGATGGCACATTCGGCCTCTATAAGACAGGTCCCCAATACCTGAACAAAAGGATGGCCAAATACTGCCCTAAAGATCCTTGTGCTGTCAGTCGGCCCGGCTGCTGATCATTCCATTCACCAAATGGAAGAGGTGGGGTGGTCTGGTCTGTTCGTTTCTGGCGCTATAATACTAGAACAAGACACACCCCCCCCCCCCCAGCCCCAGATGCATCCCAGATAAAAATTAATTTTGAAAGCAATTGAAACCCCATCTGTTTAAAGGGTAAAGCAGTTGTTATCCTCCTAGTGGCCGTTTGCCTCAGTGCCAGGACACTCTTGCAGTAGCCGAGCACTCTAGAAATCCCTCCATTCATTCATTCATTTCTGTAGGTTATTTTATCCTAGCATTTTTGCTTATCCTCTCCAGGAGCAACTTCCATGGTGCTGGTGCAGTCTGATTCTTAAACGGACTTGCTGAAACAGGTTCGGGCCCATCTATGAAACATCTGAACACCCTCTGCGTTTCCACCTTCTACTCTTTGCAGGTTCAGAATGAGTGACATCAGGACATTTACCAGCATGTCTGAGGACTAAAGGGATCGTTGCAGTCTTAGGGCTTTAGGTTCAAACTCGGGGGCGAGACTTTTCCTAGGGTCATCATCTACATTTTGTCCAACCACATCACCTGGGGTTCATCTTGGTGAACCCATTTTACAGGCTATTGCGAGGCCTAAACACACGACTATGCCATTATTAAATTATGTTGGAGGCTGCGTGCATCTGAAATCGGTTCCATTGACCATCTGTGCTGAAAAGAAATAGATAGTCAAAAAGTAAATAAAATTCAAGGATCCTGGGGTTGCTATCTAAACCAGGTGATAGAGGGCCTGTGTGCTCAAGATATTTGGAACTCCAGTATTGGGAAAAAGGCCTTAAACAAATAAATCAATTCCACAATAAAACTTCTGTCACATACAACAGATGAGAATATTTTACTACAAAGACGTCACGCCTGGACGGTGATCAGCTCATATGGTACAAGGAAGCCTCAGGAATATTTATCAGCCTATTTCTCATTGACCTTAAAACATCAATTCATGAGACTACGTTTTGGCATGTGGGAAACAAAGGATCTCATCCCTTCATCGAAAGACTAAAGGCACAACTGAGACTGCAGACTGTGCAACTATAAATATGAATCTCTTAAACATATTTTCTGCGCATGCCCAAAGTTATTAAAAGAAAGGAAGATATTATTAAAAGAAACATTTAACAACATGAACATTCGAACAAGTAAAGAAGCAGTAATCACCTGGCTAGGTGGGTCCTCAATCCCCCTAGTCTGCAGGGGGGTAAAACTATTAAAGGAAATAGGTCGAAATCCCGTGGAAACCCAAAAAGATTCTTAGTATTAATGGAAAACTACAAAAAACTTGCAAAGAAACAAGCTGTCTTACAAATGGTTTTTACTATATGGTTTTCTCAATTTTAACAGTAATTTTATTAATGGTCCAATGAATGTAGAACTAGGACTAATTGTTTAAAAATTCTATCAATGATTTTTTAATTTTTTTTATTTATTCATTTTATTATTAGGATGTTGATGTGCTGCAAAACATGTTGCTCGGTGTAATGTTTTTTTCAAAGACCGAACACTTAAATAAACTGGACTATGCCATACAACACAAATACTGCATTCGATTTGCAATCATCCTCGCTTTCGTGGCTTGACTTGAGCCTTCAATGCTCCTTTAGTCGGCCATGAAACTGCTCCATCACGGATAGTTAGTCTTTAGGGCTAGAAGTGTGCACTCCCCCCCAAAATTCCTATCACTCGTGCAAATCCTTTTATTTGCGTTGGGAGATCATTTTTATTTAATTGACCCAAAACAAATCAAAATATTTGCAGATCTTTTCGCTTAAAATTTACATTTAGCTAGACTTTTATATTTTTTTTTAAAAGTAAGAAAATAAGCAACATAATTATCACCAAAGTCACTATTTTCTCGCTAACGTAACAATGGGGAAATATTTGCGACTTCAAAGACGAAAAGTTAAAAAAAAAAAAAAAAAAAAAAACTTTACAACTCCGCATGATGTCATCCAAAATCACTTCCTCCAGTCAAGTAGCTCAGTCGGGGAAGGCTTTTACTCTAAAGATCTAGGTGCAATATAAGGCTACAGGTGGTAGTATGCTTGGATATATTTCAGACTTCCGAGACACAAAATAATCAGCAGCTGGATGTGGGATGCAAACTCACTCTGCTTCCAGAATCACTTTCCATTTAGCCCTCTTGGAACACAAGTATATCAAATTTAAAACTCTGGCCTACCTTCTGACATTATATACAGATACCTGCCTTCAAAGTTATGTTGGGTCAGAAGATCTCAACCTAACCTCTCAGGATCAAAGGTCTAGGGTACTCTGCCATATAATTTGGAACCCCTTGCCTTTAGACATCCAAGCCATCTCTGGAGATTTTCAACAGTGTCATGAGCACTTTACTAAGAGACTAAGATCAAATCTATAGAGGTCTTTCGGCAGCAGACAGCTAAAAGTGGACTGAAGGCAGAACCTACAAAATAAAACTCCAGAATATAACGATTTCATTTCCTACTGCAAAGGTCTGGCTTTGTGATGCAACTGATTTGGAATATTTATTGCATTTTCACCAGTGCCTAGAGACAAGAGTGCTCAAAAGTGCGCCTCACAAATGAACAGGCACCGGTTTAAAGCATGTGGAGCAATACAGCGAGTGCTGCATTAAAAACAAAATGTGTTCCTTCTCCAAGAGTTCATTTGGGTGGATCGTGGTAGATTAATGCCTCCAATGAAGTACAGGGTCTATGCAGCAGAGCAGTCTCCAAATACAGCTACACCTTCTATACTAGTATGTTTTGTGGAGGTTTATGGGGCAGTCAGTGAGTGCTGGCACTCATAGCCTGAGCTCCATTGCAATTACATTTATATAGTGCCTCTTTCGCTTGATGAGGTGTTGCAGCGCTTTAGCTGGCAGGTAGAATGCATGCATTTCTGCGTGAAACCCGAAAATAGAAGAGTAAGTCTGTCATACCACCTATATGGGCAGTATAGATGCTGTGAGGACCAGAGTTGGGTTCTTTATTCAGCATCTACAAATGTATCTAGACGCAAAAAAAAAAAAAAAAAAAGGGAGACAAGATGGCGGAGCATAAACGATGCAGTCATGCAAGTGGTCGCCTACCAAACTTTGGCTAAAACAAGGGTACCCTACACGGGTCTAAAGAAAAGTAAGATTTTTAGGAAGAAAAAGATACAGAATATGTTGTTCCTGTTTACACTCCAGGTAAACACCACTAGTGTACCCAAGTGAAGTAAAAGTCGGTGGTAGTATCAGGGTGTGTGTATGCTGGACCTTTTGTTGATAAATAGATTTTTAGATTAACCACAGACATTGAAAACCAGAGCCATTAATATTTGTTGTATGTAATGTGCTTTACGTGGACGCCCTCAAGCTCCGCCCACATTTCTGGCACTTCTAGAGCGAGACTGTGCCAGAACTCATGAAGCGATGAACAAAGGAGGCCAACCCTGCTGGACACCACGGGTCACCTGGGCTTTGTGGGAGGGGAAAGGTGGCATCAGATTCCAGGAGGGGGGTTCTTTTTAAGCCAAGTAGGAATCTCTCCTCCAAGCCCCCTATCTTCAACCCAGGGCCGGACTGGGAACACAAACCAGCACTGGCAATTAAGTCTGGCCGGCCCGTGCGGGGTGGGGAGGGGGGCGATGCTGGTGGGAAACACTGCTGCTGCGCTTTTGTTACAGGGGGGGCGATATTGCAGCACTACTGCAAAACCGGCCCCAGTAACGAAACACCCCACCCACCCTTCCGGCCCTCCGGGAAAACACCCGGTGCCCGCTACGGCCAGTCTGGCCCTGCTTCAACCCCAGCCTTCCTTCCAAGCATGGCATTTCACTGCATAAAAAGCTTCAGAGAGGTCTGGTGGTGAGGCCCGCTGCTGCACTCTCATCTAGTGGTTAATTTGTAAAAAAAATAAGTGCCGGGGCAATCGTCGGGAGGCAGCTTGCACCAGTCCATTGCTCCTGTTAGCACCACCTAAGATAGAACCAACTACAAACCATGAAAGTGGGGAGAGGGTGTGGCGTAATGGGCAGAGCTGCCGACTTCAAAGCTCAAGAACCAGGTTCGAGTCTTGGCATCAGTCCAACATCCTGTGATTCTGGGCAACTCACGTAATCTCCCGGTGCCTACCATAAATGAATGTGCCTTAGCAGGCGCTCAACGAAAAGCGCCGGTGTTGATGATTAAGTGTCGGCGCGGAGCACCGGAAACCACTGGCTCAAAATAAGCACTGCTCTCATCCCTCGGCTGCCATCAGCGGCAAAGCTCTCTTCACTCTGGAAAATCCAGTTTACCAGTTGTAATTAGTTTCCATTGGCTCCAACTGAGTGAATGACTAAATATCTATCATATCGGATTATTTAAAATCATTACAATCAGTAAAATCCAAATGCTAAAAATAGAAACACGACACAAAGTCCCTTAAGATTATTAAATGAAAGTTATGTTATATAGTTCATTAAACTGCACTTCTAACCACTGTCCGCCAGTACAAACCTTTTTAGATGTCCCAATGTTGGTTCAAACTGTTGACAAATACGTTTTTAGACCCTACTGGACTGCTGCTGAGAGAGGCCAGTTGCATCTTGCAGCTAGTCATTGGAGTCCAATGATGTGTTCGTGACTCACTTCATTTTTGTTAACTTGTAAAAATGTCAATTTGTTTCCCGCTGGGTAGCTACAGTCCAACACCCAAAAACAAACTTGATGCCCTGCACTGGAAGAAACAATTTAACTTCTTAACTGCAATTTCTGCCAGACCAGGTTCCGCACCTGCAAGTTCTTGGCATCCCTGTTGAGACTGCGCCGTGGCTGGACCAATATTTGCAACAGTTGTTGCAATGGTCTGATTATTAATCAGCACTTTCTAACTAATGGGCACAGTGGCGGCCGCCACACAATGAAGGGGGGGGGAAGGACAGGACAGGATGGGTAATTGAGGGTAAAAATATGTATTAAAATAAAAAATAAATAAACGTACCTTTCTCTGCCCCATTGCAGATGGATCCCTCACTGCCGACAGTCTGGGAAGGCACAGGCTCCCCACCCAATCCAGACGCTGCTCTCATGCTTTGAAAGCAGCGTCAGGATTGGTCTGAGCGACCTGATCTGCTGATCAGACACTGCCTGGAAGCCTGCGGCCTTTCTCCAACCCGGCTGTGAACACAGCTGGATTGGAGAAATAGAAGCGTGCATGTCTGTTTGGCCAGACTAAGACGGCTGGCCAAACTTACATGCGCACTTCTAAGAGGCCACCACTCCTGCCTGTCATGGCCTGGCCCCGAACGCATGCACAGTCAGCCAGAGTCCGTCACAGAAAAATAAAATGAAATTGTTTTAATATTTTATTTTTCTGTGACTGACTGACCAGTGCGGCGACGCCCCTCCACCATTAAAGAGGAGCTACCCCTGAATGGGCAGAGATAGTCAATGAACATGCGTAACATAACGTGTGTACGTAAAGTGCCTGTTCACCCCATAGGGCATCGTGGTGCTGAATAAGCAGCAGCAGCCAGCACGGATCGAAGGTAGGGGGGCGGGAGTGGAGGACGCGGGGAAAACGGGCAGCAAAAAAATAAAATAAAAAAAACTTACTTACCTTCTCGCTGCTTCCTCGCAGTGTCTCTCCTTCGTAGTCCTCCCTCGTTGACCTGAACAGGAAGCACACCCTGGATCCCAGTCAGCCAATCACAACGCTGCCTTAGCAACGTTGTGATTGGTCTGAGCGCCATGTTTCAGCGCTCAGACGCTGACTGGGAGCCTTGGCATGTTCTCCATGCAGGCTGTAATGCAGCCTACATGGAGAACAAGCGAAGTGCACAAGGCTGTTTTGGGTGGCCCGAGAGGGCAACAAGCAGTCACTGCGTACATAGGAGGGTGCTACCACTCCTCCCCTGCCCCCTCATGCAAAGCTGCAGTAGTAGGAGAAAATAAAGTGATAACGTGAGGTATTATCATTTTCTCTTTATTTCACTGCTAAAAAGCAGGCGACGCTCCCCCGCCTTAGCGGAGGAGCCGCCACTGTGAGTAAGACGTTTATTGTCACCCAACTCAATGGTACTCAGTGTATTAACCTCTGAAGGATGAAAGGCTGAGTGGAATAACTCAATCGAGAATCGACCTTGTGACCATGCGGTGAAATACAGATCCCTAGAATAGATGCATTAGTCCACCGAGCCACCATTTACACAGGCAACCGAAACATCTCCCTTATTGCAACAAATTCTGATTACTAGCTGTCCGGCTCTACAAAATTCAAAAGCAGCATCTGAAGAGGACAACGGTCCCTCACCCGTTGCAGTGCCACCTGCTTACCCGTAGCCCCTTGTGTGGCACCGACTGCAGTGAGTACCACTTCACAAATGTGCCGTGAAAAGCGGTTCACCCAGTGACCGGCCACTAAACATTTATAGTTCAGGCAGTCAACAGCCAATAAACAAGCAATTGACTATGCGTAAATACCTCAAGCACACAGGATCCAGCGGTCTTAAAATTCTGTATACTGGGTATGTTTGCTTAGATTTTAAAGTGCAAAAGAATTTCAAGTGCATGGAAGTGCTATTTAAAAACAAAGAAGCTCAGCAGCAAATAGGAGCTGCCAGGTCCTCCAAAAATATACTTGAAACAGCATTTTTAAAGACCAGGTTGGGGGGGGGGGGGGGTAGGGGCAGTGAACGTGTAGTGGGTGATGGTGAGAAAGGAACAAAATAGATTAAAAGCAAACATTTTTTTTAAAAAGGGTTAGAGAAGCGATGGACGAGGTGGGGGGGGATGGATCAACAAGAGCGCACAAGGAGCTGGCATTTGAGGAGGGGGGGGCAGCACACAAGGGAGAGATCAGGAAAATACATGCACTCCGATGAAGTGCTAAACAACAAAAAAAGTAGTATCCTGAACGCAAAAAGTGGAAGGATACCAGTCATCCAAATGAAAAGATGGTAAAGAAGCTATGCTCCATCAGAGGGGAAAAAAAGGGGGGCGTGGCCAGCAGGGGCAGCATGGCGTACGCGATTTGAGACCGCTCTGCCGTATATCCCCGTAATTCCTCACATTTTTCCTGCATCGCCACTACCTGGTGACACGGGCGGTGTTTAATGTCCCAGTGACAGCCTCGGGGGCCAGCAGAGGCCGAAATTGGGTCAAACGGCGAGTTTCCGAAGTTCCCAGCGGAACGCCGGTGAACGGTGGGAGGACTGCGGCCGCGGTCGACCGGGCGAGGCACCGGTGACTGGACCTCGGCTTCTGGACCCAGGCACTCACGTACCCCCGCAGGAGGGGGGTGCGAGGCAGCGAGAAGTGCAGCCTACGGAGCGCCGGAGGGCGATACACATATTGGCTGCGGCCGGGTCAGGACCAGCTTTGCCCCCCGAAGAGCAGAGAAAACGGTGAGGGGGTGCCAGTGGACTGACCCGAGGCTGTACCAGCGGGGTGAGGTCCCAGTAGGCCTCAGATGAGACGGTGAGGCGGCACCAGCAAGCCACCGGAGGCTTGCAAAGTGGAGGGAAGGCCTTGTTGGCCCTGGGGGAGACAGGAGACCTGTGATCTGACTGCCGGATGGTGCTGGGTGGCGCGAGAGCAGGCCAATCCGGCTCACTTTGCTAACAGGAGTGAAGCAAGAAGTGGTGGCACTGACCGGGGGTAATCTGGCATTGGGGGCGAGCGAGTGGCGCAGTTGAGCGCAGGCATAACTTACTGGAGCGCAGTGGAGACGCACTCCAGGTCGGATGAGCGGCGTATAGCCCCGGTGCTCCGGTGTTTGTGGGGCACGGAGAGGAGGCCCCCAGCTACATTTGTGGAGGTGAGCAGCGTGGGAGCAGCGTGAGGCCCGTGACCGCGGACTGCGGGGGAGCATACTGGTGGTGGGCCGAAAGGCGCAACGGGGGACCCCTTGAAGCAGGCCTTGGACAGTGCTTGCCACGTGGGCGGTGACGGGCACACAGCCGGCAGTGTGTGGCTGCCTGGGGGCGGTGGCAGTGAGACCGGGATACGGCAGCAGACCCTTGAAGTGGTAGGCCGGAGTGCGTGGCTGCCTGATGGGACGGCGAACCGTGGGCCGGCGACGAAACGACAGTGGCGATAGCACTGGGCTGTGCCCTCACGCAGTGCACACTTGGATTGACCCTCATACTTGGCGAGGGGCACCGCCCGACACTTTGTTATACTAAAGGCTCCGGTGGTGCAGCAGGCGAGATTGGTCGTGTACGGGAGAATGGGGCGCTCCAGGGGCACCGGATCGAGGGCCTCCTCGCAAGCGGTGGGCGCCGGAGACTCTGATCCACCGCAGCAGGTGGTGGAGCGGACGGCTCCTGATGACCGCCTAGACGCTATTCTGCAAGCCATTGAGCGTTCATCCATGGAAGCCAAGCTAGACAAGGTGGCTCTGAATCTAAACATGCTGCATGCGGATCACCGGAGCTTGAAAGCTTGGGTCACTGCAGTAGAACAGGAGGGAGCTGAATTGAAGCTGGCCACAGAGTTCCAAGAAAAGCAGCAGAATGTCCATGAGGTTCGGATCCGGTACCTCGAGGAGCGCATTGAGGATGCGGAGGGCCACTCCTGGCGGAACAATGTTCGGTTGATTGGACTGCCGGAGGGGCAAGATGCGGTCACCTTCCTGGAACGTTGGCTAAAAACCATCTTACCAAATACAGAATTCTCCCCATTCTTTACCATAGAACGGGCACATCGAGTTCCGGGCAGGAAGCCGGCCCCGGGTGACAGGGCACGCCCGCTCATCTTCAAACTCTTACACTTCAGGGATCGTGATGTGATTCTCCGAGAAACGAGGAAAATGGACGACATCCAATATGAAAACGCCAAAGTGCTGTTCTTTCCGGACTATACAATGAAAGTCCAACATCAACGGGGGTCCTTCTTGCCGGTCAAGCGCCAGCTCCGGCAGCTCAATCTCTCCTACTCGCTGCTGTTCCCGGCCAGGCTCCGCATAGTTTCTGATGGAAAGTCCAGGTTCTTTGACATGCCTCAGGATGCTTGGGACTGGCTAGAGACGTCGGGCCTGTACTCTGGCCCAAGGTCCGCGGCTACTGCTGCGACATGGTCTGGGGAGGTAGGTGGTGGAAGACCTCGGCGACGGCAGCCTGGAAGGCGATTCCTGGGATCAGCGGCAGCGCCTGGCCCGGACCAGATCCGTAGAGAATGGCAGGCGGTGGTTCGCATTGTGGAACAGATGGTGGACACTGCAGTACCAGAGGACAAAGTGGACATTTCCTTTCATTCGTCAGGGGATGAGGGCTCCTTGATAGCGGACTCATCCGATAAGGTATCTATGAGAATGCCGGACGTTACACCCCAGACGGCGGATGGTATTGTATGAAAATGGCTGTATGGGACATACATTCCTGGGCACTGTTATTTGAATTGCTGTGGGTATTCTTAGCATCAATAGTGTTTGTTTGATATCTTGAATCCTGGGGGAGCTGGGCTAGAGTGCTGGCAGCGCTTCTGCGCCCTGGGGGGGTTGCTGTTGTTTTTCAGATATGCGCTATGGCGATGCGTCATTAGATGACTTCGTGGGGATTCATGAGGGTGCACCCTGCATGGTTACACAACCCCCTGTTTTCCCCCTCTAGTCTGGGCCAGTGGGACACAAGGCTGTGCTGCTGTATGTTGCGTTTGGACGATACCCCAATGTTCTGAGGGTTGCCCTTATATGGTTTCTTCTTTCCCTGGTTGGTTTCTCCCGTTTCCCCTTTGCTGCAGGAGCCCAGGTTGATGTGCATGCCCGATTGCTACTTATCGGGAACGGGGAAGGAGGGAACGCTACTTGTTGTTGTTTATTTCCCTTAGCTCTGAAATGGGTCACGTGATACTTACCTGGAATGTCCGGGGTCCCAGCACGCCTTCCCGTAGGTATGCAGTGTACTCCCATCTTAAACGCCATAATGTAAACATAGCACTCTTGCAGGAGACACACTTAAACGCAGTAGAGATTACCAGATTACAGCGCAGGTGGAGGGGTAAAATATACGCCACGGATTACTCCCTGTTTGCTAGGGGGGGCTCTTATTTGGACGCCTTTTGCCATGGATGAGGTCCTTACTGATAGGGCAGGTATTTGCTCATAAAGGGTAAACTGGACGGACGCCACATATTGCTGGGGAATGTGTATGCACCGAATGTGGTTCAGAGTCAGTTCTTTAATCAGCTGTCCCTTGCTCTGGCGAAATGGTGAAAGATCCCGTGGTTACTGGGGGGGGGGGGCAGGGGGGACTTTAACAGTGTCTTAGACGTAGGAATGGTCAAATCCTTTCCTCCGCTTAGGGGTTCGGCCGCCGTATCCAACTCTGTGGTACTGACTGGCTGGGCACGGGGCTGGGGTCTGGTTGATGTTTGGAGGCATCATCACCCGGGGGAGAGGGTGTACCCTTTCTTTTCAGTATCTCATAACCTGCATGTCCGTCTTGATAGATACTTTGGGTCCTCCTCCCTCCTTCCATATGTCTCGAGATCGGAGTATTGGGGGCGCATGCACTCAGACCACAACCCTCATTGTGTTGTGCTGGCCTGGGAGGGGTGATCCCGGGGATTCCTACTTGGAGGCTACAGCCGGCGATGCTTGAGGACCTGATCTTTCGCAAGACGATCGGAGAAGCTATCGGGGAATACTATGTGCTCAACACGGGGACCGCCTCTTCTTCGTTGGTGGAGTGGGCGGCCATGAAGGTCACCCTGAGAGGGAAGTGTTTTGGGTTGGCCTGCGGGTTGCGACAGCAGGTAGCATCGGACTTGCTTGACATAGAGAGACATCTGTTGCAGTTGGAGTCTAGGGCGGTGGTCGATGCTGGGGAATTGGCTTCCTTGGTGGAGGCGCGCAAGAAACATGCAAAGCTGCATGATCGTTAGCGCTGCCTCAACTTTGCAGCGCACTCTGCATCTGTGCATGCCAGGATCGCTCGGGCCTCTACTCGCCTGGTTAATCAAACAGGAGCAGTCGGTGGGGCCGATTACGGCTCTCCGATCTTCGGATGGGAGACTTAAGCACACACAGTTAGAAATACACAGTGAGTTGTCCGCACATTTTACATGGCTTTACAAGTCTGGGCAACAGGCCCCGGAGGAGGCTATACAGGAGTTCCTGGATGGACTCCCATTCCAGGTCATGTCGCTGGAGCAGCGGATGGAGCTAGATGCCCCGCTCACGTTAGATGAAGTTAGAGGTACGATGAGGGCTCTGCCATCTGGGAAGGTTCCTGGTCCCGACGGTTTTCCCCATAAATTTTACAAGGCATATGCTGACCCCTCGAGCCCACACCTGCTCGAGGTATACGAGGAGGCGCTCAAGACCCTCGCCCTCCCGGCCTCAATGACAGAGGCTACGCTGATCACACTTCCCAAACCGGGTAGGGATCCCACTTCTGTGGGGGCCTACCGCCCTTTGGCGCTCCTGAATGGAGATTATAAGATCTTAGCGGGCATCCTGGCAAATAGGTTAGCACCACTGATCCCACAATTGGTTCATCAAGACCAAAATGGCTTCGTACCGGCCCATGACACGTCGCTTAACATACAGCGGTTATTCCGGGTGATGCGCTGTGCTGCGGTGGATTGGCCGACGGCCGGTTGTGTTGGACTTGGAGAAGGCTTTCGACACGGTTGAGTGGGCCTTCATGTTTGCGGTGCTTCATCGATTTGGATTTGGGCCGTACATCTTAAGCCTTAATACATTACTATACGGGGCTCCTACGGTTCGGATGAGGCTGGGGACTCTCTTCTCTGACCCCATATTGATAGAACGGGGGACTCGCCAGGGATGTCCCCTTTCCCCATTTATCTTTGCCCTTGTGATTGAACCACTAGCGATGGCACTGCGAAACTCGGCACCGGAACGGGGAATACATCTTGGGGATGGCATGCATGCGATTTCGCTTTATGCGGATGATATTTTGTTGTATGTTAAGGATATTCTAGCGATCCCACGAGTCATCCCTGACATGTTGCGGTCCTTTGCGTCTCTGTCTGGGTTAGGTGTGCACTTGGGTAAGTCCTGCTTGTATCATCCTGGTACGGAAGATCCGGGTTGGGAGGTGGACGGGACTGTTGTGCATTGGCAACCGGTGGCGTTCTGGTATCTGGAAATCCGCATCTATCATAATGATCGGGATCTTATGAATGGTAACATCACTAGGGCGGTTACAGCGCTCAAGTCTCAGATTGAGTTTTGGAAGACGCTTAACCTTCGGTTATAGGTAGGGTAGAGTTGATTAAAATGGTCATGCTGCTGCGTATCCTTTATTATTTTTCTAATCGACTACTCTACCTACCCGTGTCCTTCTTCCGCTCTCTGGAGAAGATTGTCAGGGATTTCATCTGGAATAATTCACGGTGCAGGGTGGCGTTGACGAAGTTGTATCTACCACAGACGAGGGGTGGACTGGCTCTACCCAACCTTGAGCATTATTTCCTGGCGTCTCAAATTCTGTGGGTGGCATAATGGGTGGAGGAACTACACTTATCTGACTCGGCGGAGCATGACCCCCCACGTACTATCTGGATAGGATCCTCTCCATGTTCGACCCTTATAACAGATCGAATGAACCTCTTCCCTTATTGGTCCAGACTACGCGGAAATGTTTCCGCAGGGCGCTATGCCTTACTAGACACGCCACACCGTACGCACCTGTAGTGCCCATATTGGGTATGCGGACAGTGCAGGGATGAGTACAGGGTACGGACCTTATTGACTGGGTGGGGGCTGGTATAACCACCCTAGGGGGATCTATACGCAGAGGGCGCATTACGGCCGTTCCTCACCATTACGGACGAAGACGGGGTTCCCCCAGGCCAATTTCTGAATCATGCCTCCTGGACGGCCGCGATGAGGCGCTGGTGGGGTGATATTGCGCAGGAGCCTCCTACACATCTCCTCATGCAATATGTACATGTCATAGGTATGGGACGCCACCTGGTGAAGTGGTTTGCGTAATCGATCAGGGAGCATACCCTGGTGGACTTAACGCCATTGTGAGTTAAATGGGAGGCAGACCGGGGAAGGCCCTACTCGGAGAAGGAGTGGTTCGTAGTTTTGGAGAGTCCCAAACAAGTCCCCAGAAACGCCAGTTTTAGATTAATTCAATTCTACATTGTCCACAGGGCATATCTTTCCCCTGATAAGACAAATAGATATTTTCATAGACAGGATGCGTGCTGTCCGCGCTGCAGGCTGGTAGATGCCTATCTTTTGCACATGCCATGGTCCTGTCCCGATCTACATGCATACTGAGAGGGGGTAAATGGGGTGTTAGCCACTAGCACGGACAGGGAAGTGCCGAGGACATGGGAGGTTTGCATCACTGGCGTATTTCCAAGAAGCAAAAAGCACAAAGCATCCAATAGGCTTCTGGATTTGGATTTCATTGTGGCCAAACGATTAATTACGCGCAGGTGGAAGGCGGAGGAGCCCCCGCCGATGAAGGCTTGGTTTCTTTCCATGCTGAATTGGGTGAAGGCTGAGGCGGTTTCCTTAGTGCGTGAGGATACTTTGGCCCTGCGTAAATTCCCTATTTCCGCTGAATGGAATGCAATGCTGTGTGAGTTAAAGGTGCTGTTGGCACCGGAAGACCCTTTGGATATTCCTAGTCTGGATTAATTATGTGCTATACATGGGTAGACTTATGGCCCGAGCCATGCTTTGATCTATAGGCAGCGTCCCTTATACCCCAAACTGTACTGTCATCTTTCCTAGCAGTCATGATGTGCACCCACATGATAATTGACAGGGTTCCGTTTCACAGCATTTGGGATCCGCGTTTCTTTGCCTACCTTTATGCGGCTCCTGTTTGCCCTCCTACCCTTTCTTCCCGACAGTGTTTTCACGTTAGGTGTTATTCATAAGATGGTTTTGTTTACATAAGCAGAATGATGGGATATGGCGGAGTGAAGCCATAAATTCTGTACATATGTACTTGAAATGTAATCGCATAGTCGAGTTATAATGTACCACAACGAGATTAAACAGCATTAGTAATGGAGGGAGAAGGCTCTGTGATTGATGGGGTATGCCAATTGTGGTTATCAGTTGTATATAATGCTAATGATGTAACCATGCCGTTAAGCTACTGATTCACAAATTGGGTATGGCTAACTATCTACTGGTTCTGTATGATAATTCCTATGATATATTGTTTTCTATTCATGTACCAAAATACTTTAAACAGATCAAACAAAAAAAATGAGGGGAAAAAAAAGGAAAATCCCCTAATAAGAAGCAAACAAATGAGGGGGACAAGAAAACCAACCAATGGTAAGCAATGTATTGGCTGCAAGAACACTGCAAGGTTTGGAATGGTCCACAAGAGGTCTTTCGACACAGATGGCTAAAAGGAAGGACCTAAAAATGTAAGAATATAGGCATCTATGTATGTAGATGGCATTTATAGAAGGCGATCTTTGTCAAATCCAGCAGGGTGCTGTACTCGCTCGAAGACAAAAAGCTTAAACCGAAGTGTTTCCAGGTGAAGAGGGCTGGTGAGTTTAGAGGTGGGGTGAGAGGTAAGGACGACCTCGGTTGCACAGATGTAGAGTTCTTTGAAGAGGCGGGCCATCAGCTCTTTCCTGAAGTGAGGGTTTGTTGTGGTCCTGATGGAGACAGGGAGGACATTCCATCCGATAAAGGTGAATATCGCCAATTTCTTCTTTGAGGTTGGTCCTAGTAAGTGAAAGCCGGAAGGAAGACTTTGTCTCTGTAACCGAAGCGAGCCCCAGTGACTAGCATCATATGGCCTGGGATACCAGTCTAAATGTCACTAACATTGAAGTTAAGACTGGTGCTGAAACAGACATTTAGATGTTCAAAATTTAAAGCAGACAACCATCTAGGAGAAAAAGAAAAAAAAAAAACCTCTCTCCGCCCAATCCTGCATATCTAACAGTCTACAACAGGCCTTTTATAATGTTGCTTGATGTCAGCTGGGGATTTTTGAGGTTCATTGTGCCATGAGTGATTGTCTCTAACATTACTGTGAGATTGCCATGACACAGATGCCCTTTTTTTCTTCACCTGTATTTTTTTTTCAGGAATGATCAGCACCCCCGCCATAAGTGCCTAAGACTTAAGTGACCTCTCTGCACCGAGCATTCCACACATTCTGACCCTGAATCAAGGTCTGGAATTAATTTGTGAAGATGCAGACTTTTCCAAACATAAATCACACTTGCACAGGGAGAAGGTTTCGACATTTTACGGCCAGGAGTCCAAGTGTTCACTGAATCCACACTTCCTGGTGCCAAGGAACAGGAAGTTCAGCAGTAAACAAAAAACCCAAAGATGTGAGCCCTAGAAGCTTCAGTAAGCATGCAGCATGGTGGGCTCCCTAAACTTTGGGTGGCAATGGAAAATGAAGAAAAAAAAATAATAATGAGAAAGACGTTAAAAACCATCTTTAAATTCACCAATCATTAGAAGAGCATTTTTTTTTTTTTTTTTTTTTTTAAACACCACCACATGAATAAAAATTGCGTTAGAAAGAAGGTTCACCTATACGGGGAAGTATTAGTTGCGGAATCAGTCCTTCGTGTGTGGAGTTAGTGGTGGAAGGAGCTGGCACTTTAAATGTGGGGGGGGAAGACCCCAAAATATTCACAAAATTATAGTGATCTTCCGACTACACCTGGTGCTTAATTTGGGCCCGTTTGTGCCGGTGCTGAGCACCACCACTTTGTGACCTCAAGTTAATCCACGCCACCCTCACGCGGAGCACCAGTAGCATTTCCAGTTGGGAGAAAGAAAGAGATAGGAAGAAAGAGACAGAAGGAGATAATGGGATGTAGACGTAGGGACAGAGGAAAATAAAATGTGGGGGGGAAAAATGACAAAACGAAAAAAAGTTACGAAAAAGTTCACCCTCAATTCAACAGGTATGACATTGTGCCATTATTTTCACGTGCAAGGTAGGAGCTATAGCTTGCTGGGGAAGTTCAAGTGTAGAGGTTGGGACAGTCCACTTAGAAGTCAAGCAATAAATAGACTATAACAAGGTGGGGCCCGGGAAACATCATTTGCAACCAGGGCAGAACAACTAATGCCTTTTCAACGAAGGCAGAACAACTAATGCCTTTTCAACAAAGGCAGAACAACTAATGCCTTTTCAACAAAGGCAGAACAACTAATGCCTTTTCAACAAAGGCAGAACAACTAATGCCTTTTCAACAAAGGCAGAACAACTAATGCCTTTTCAACAAAGGCAGAACAACTAATGCCTTTTCAACAAAGGCAGAACAACTAATGCCTTTTCAACAAAGGCAGAACAACTAATGCCTTTTCAACAAAGGCAGAACAACTAATGCCTTTACAACAAAGGCAGAACAACTAATGCCTTTACAACAAAGGCAGAACAACTAATGCCTTTACAACAAAGGCAGAACAACTAATGGCTTTACAACTAAACAGTCCTTACCACAACTGTTTTTACAACAATTTTTTCTACCATGCGTTTGCCTTTACCACAGATGGTTTTACAAAGAATATTGTTATAAGATGTATGTAAATGTAAGTATTTTGCAGTTATTGGGTGTGTGTATATATATATATATATATAATGTTAGGGTGGGTATAGGTATGGAATGGGTATTTTTTAGGGTGGGGACAGGTTTTTTGGTGGTAAGGGTAACTTTAGGGTGGGTATGGGTTTTTGGGTGGCAAGGGTAATTTAAGGGTTTAGGGATTGTGGGTAAATAGGATGATATATCATATATAAACACTGAAAATATACACATGTATATATCCACACACCCATTTTTTAAACCTATATACACACACCATATTATACATATAAAAAAAAAATAGAAATGGGGTTAAACTTACCTGTTAATTTTATACTACGCATATGCCTTTACCACGCATGCTTTTACAATGGAAACGTAAGTATTTTATAAGTAGGTCTAAAGCTTTTACATATATATACACACATATACATACATATATACATATATATTTTTTATACTTCCCTGTAATAAATTTTAGTTGTAAAGGCATACTTATAAAAAAATTGTGTAAAGACTTTGTTGCAATGGCGCTGTTGTGGTTCCAGCGTCGTCGTAAAGGCATTCAGGGTAAATGCCCTCGTCGCTATGTCATACATCCTGTCTGAAAAAATATGTTGCAGAGGCATCAGTGTTTCAATACCACGCGCTGTAGACAGATGTCCAACCAGGTCACAGGAAAGATTTGTTCTACTTCCGCCTGACAGGGTTACAAAGGGTGGGCATTTCGTTGGTGATCTGGTCTCAGCATCCTCTTCTAACCTCTCAATGCAAGTTAACATCTAGTTTTTCCGGTTAACCTTGTGAATTACTAAATAAGGAGCGATGCCCACTTTGGGGCTCTATGTCACCATCACAAGGATGAAAACCCGAGAAGACCCTACAGGATTTTTACCTGTAACAGGCCCGTTGCCCAGAGATGTCTACACCCGAAGCATTAAGCTGCGGAGCTCTTGCAGGCCTACTGACTAGATGCAGGAACTACCAGAAGTGCTGTTTATTAACAGAACAAAGCATGAAACTGAATACAGGCATGGGTGATGCTGGCAATGGGCAGTGAACACACTAGCAGGGGGTCCTGTGGTACGCAGGCAGTGGGCGGTGAACACACTAGCAGTGGGGCAGTCCTGTGGTCCTGTGGTACGCAGGCAGTGGGCCGTGAACACAGTAGCAGTGGGCCATGAACACAGTAGCAGTGGGCCATGAACACACTAGCATTGGGGCGGTCCTGTGGTGCGCAGGCAGTGGGCAGTGAACACAGTAGCAGTGGGCCATGAACACAGTAGCAGTGGGCCATGAACACACTAGCAGTGGGGTGATCCTGTGATGCGCAGGCAATGGGAGGAGCAGTCCCAAGAAACGTTTTGGGCCTTAATAATTATTTATTTATTGGAAATGAAGTACGGATTATGCTTAGAACTTGTAGCAATCAAAACAATGCGTGCAAGTACATCATTTATTGGTGTACACCTACACACAACTAGTCTTCCTTGTTTTATGTCGTCACTTCCAGACCTGCACTTTCATTCGAATTTGGGCCCTTTTTGGACAAGTAGTTATGCTGCTTTTTAGGTCTCGCAGACCTAGCGCTGGAGCGCGCATGCGCTCCTCGCTCTGCGAGGCTTATTGTAATCGATAAGATTTCAGAAGGGGATTTGAAGGCCCGCCCATCATTCCCATTGGCTGGCGTCATCATTTATGGTAAACGCTGGCCTCCGATTGAAAACGAGGCTTTTTTGTTACCGCCCTGTCTCCTTTTCGGACGGCCCATCCGGACTGGATTGTTTGCTTGCGGCGTTATACTGTCTCCTTTATTAGTGGGTAAGCACTCTTTTGTGCTCATTCTGCTTTAGCAAGCCCGCTCGCGCTTCACATTATCACAATCGCGGCACCCGCGCTTTACTTTAACATGGTTAAAGGTAAAGCGCGGGTGCCGCGATTGTTGAAAAAGTAAACAAATAGTTTTTTTTCTAACTATTTGTTTCTTTTTTCAACAATCGCGGAACCCGCGCTTAACTAAAGTAAAGCGCGGGTGGCGCACTTTTTTCAGTGCTGAACTGGACTGAACTATTGACATCCAGGGTCGCGTGCCAGCAGAGGGCACCGGGCAGTACTGACCCAACGAAAGTCGAAGTGAAACGCTGGCTCTGTCCGAGAGTCGAGCCTGGGATGTCTGACAACAATTTTGTGGGTGGGGGCATGCTCGCTTTGCCGACCTGGGCGTACAAAAATTGACTCTTCCCTCATGCGACTGAATTCGGCAAATTGCAAAGGAAGCCAGCGCCGGGCATTTTAACACTTTGTACTATCTTACCAGCTAGGAGGTGACGCGCTGGTCTCAGGCCCCCTCAATACATCCTGCCACATCTGTTACATAAGCGAAGAGTTACGATAACGTGAGGACATCACTGCCGCTGTCCCACCAGATCTGCAGAGTCAGCAGAAAATCAGCCCCACAGCCCCTTGTAGGCTCATCCCTGCACTGTTTACAAGATGCAACGGGTGCAAGCGGCAGCCCCCTTTCGAAAGAAGCGGAGGTCAGTAAACAAGAGCTCTGCAGTGAACACTGAAAAGCAGGGGGCAGGTAGAGGCAGCGTGGCGAAGGGGGGCATGTTTCTGTGCGCTACACAGTCTTACACCGAGCTGGACAATATGTCGACTGTCGCCCTGTCATATTTTGCTGCTTATGTTTTTGCCTACATGACTAACTCCGTGCCAAGCACCAATGTCAGACGTAAACAAGCTCTACATTCCCATAGCTGCCCCCCCCCCCCCGCACGCATACCAACCCATGGAGTCTGAAAGTAAGTTTAAGGGTCTATGCCCATCTGGTGTCCATGAAACATAACTAGTAGAGCCCTTCCCCCAACGCTTCTCAACAACAGGAAGTTTGGGTGGCCTCAGCGAAACAATTAGAGGAGCGCTGCTAGTCGCACCATCATGCTCCTTGCTCACAGACTAGACTGCCCCCCTCCCCCATCCATCCATCAGTTATGTACACTTTATTGGGCTCATGTGGATATGGGAATGGTGGCAGGTTTTTTCATGGTGATATAGCGTGACCTTGACCCGAAGGCATTAAAGCGCTTTACAAGAGAACCAGACTTGTTAACTTTGCGTTCAAGTTATCCTACTACAAACCGAAGCCTACAAGTACCAAAATGCAGAGAAAAGACAGCCTTTGGACGAACTACTTAAACACATGCATTCCGAAAGTTTGGGAGCTGATAGTCTGAAAGTATCGAGTTTTTCTCTAACGTTTTGTTTTGCCCACTTTCTTTCTTTAAAAAAACATTCCTTCAGTTAAGTGGCTTGGTGGCTCAATGGCACCGCAGACATATGCAGTATTCTGAAGTACACAAATTAAAATCCCTGTGTGGCCGGCTCAGAGTTCCATCTTGCCACGGTCGGTAAATTGAGAGCTGTTAAATTAGCCAAAACTAACATCAGCACTCATAGATGGCAAAAGTGTGGTATGCAGCACTACATAATAAATAAAACAAATTTTTTCTTTTATTCTCAATATTCACAAATGGCAAAATATATATTGTTTCAAACAATATACTTGTCCCCAGCTGCTCACAAAAATTCATACAGGATGTGAGTTAAAGACCACTTTACAGAGGGGTGCCTGCACAAGCCCCAAGATTGTTTAGTGAGTTTGTTGTAGGACATGGTGCGTTTCAGAGCATGTCATTATTAAGTCTAGAGTACTCTTATAACATAGTACTCTAGGCTTCGTAACAAATCTCCACAGGCATATACTGGGGAGGGGGTCACCTCCAGTGAGTCATAAGCGCCACACATGCTACTGTCCAACCATAAATTACAGCACAGGTCGAACCTAGGAGATGCCTAAAAATGTGGTATATTTTAAAGCACATTCGTAGGCCACTGGACAGAACTGGATGCAGCGTAATGGTAACTTTAGAATGAAGGGCCTTGTAAGGTAACTCCCCAAACAATTTGTTGGTTATTCTGCATTTTAACACACATTTGGTGAGCAACCATTGTGAGCTGTAACGGAATCAGACGTTAGGAGGGGAAATCTCCAACTGCAAATTTGAATATTTGTTTCTATTGGCATGCATCGTTAATTATCTTAATAGTTCTGCAGTCTAGAAAACCAGATAGACTTGCTGGATGAGGGTTGATTTTGTAAGATTAGTTAAACTTGAGCTGCAGCTCTGCTGTCTAAATGTAAACTGCAAGATCCTGGTTACTCAAGGTATGCAATGCAATAGGTCTCGCATTTACGCGAGTTTAAGCTATTGGCATTGTAAATGACAATGCCTTTTATTTAAGTTTTAAAAACGAAAACAAAAATAAAAGGCATTGTTATTTGCAATGTGAATAGCACAAACTCGCGTAAATGCGAGACCTGTTGCATTGCAAATGCTTGTTAGAACAAGGTGGCAAGTACCGCAACCTTAACCTGCTTGTTAAAGTTTAAAAGCTTATTACCATGCAAGTCAGTTCTCTTCAAAGCAAATTCAATAGATCAGTTGAATTTTATGTAATAAACTAGAACATTTTATTAATAAAAATAACCTGTAATTGTATAGCACATGCTAACCCCTAGAGGCATCTTCGAATCAAATAACAGGCGTTTATTGTTACATATGCAACTCATTGGTACTCCTTAAACCGACCTCCAAAGGATGAAAGGCTGAGAGAACCCTGTAGGATTGGAACCGCAGAGAGATAAAACATATACTTGGGGTGGCTGCATAAATCCACTGAGTCACCAGACCTGGTATATTATGCATAATGCTTATTCTTCTGCTATACATTTTTAAATGTCTCCATCCTTCTCTTCACTTACTTATTCTCATCGCCATAGAACGTTGTACATTTTTGTAAGCTACTTTATTAAATATTATTAGATGTATACAACTCACTAAAACTATAAACTGAAATAATGTCATGCCATTTGTCACTTCAGTGCTGAAACTGCAGGTTTTGAAATAGACATTAGGTGGCTTAAACTGGCGCCAAAAATGGGTCTGTGATTCATGGAAACCCTCTACGTGTATTCTTAAGATCATGTGTGGGAAATGCTGTGTTTGCCAAATGCCTGGAAAAGATGACGATTCACTTCTAACAACTACAAAACACAGGAAATCAAATACTACTTCCTGCAGGAATGAGGTCACCGTTTTCACCACATGGGTGGGTCTAAGCAGCTGATGCAGACGTGGATATAGTCAGGAGTAAGTGTGCTGGCGTCTGGGAAATTCAGTGTGGACTTTATCATTTTTTGCATACAAAGGAGTGTTTTTTTTCCCAGTGGTAAGGACAGAATTGTGTTTTGTGAATTATTAGTCCAGAGTGGTGGCTCGTTCTTAAAAACAGAGCCCTGTGTGACAGGAAGGATTTCTGTTGGTCAATTTGGTGCCCAAGTTGTGGCAGATAACCAAGCAAACCAATTTGATACCATCTGTCCCATTACTTTAAATTATTTTAACATGGTTTTAAATTAGCCTAAAAATACAGTCATATTTGGCAGCAAACCCACATATTTACATCTTTGAAATGCAAATTGTGCGTTGCTGAAACCTTGCACATTTGCCATTTTCATTTGATGGAAGGGACTTAAAAGGGAATGCCCATGTAATTAATTTTAACAACCTTTTTAGGAGGCTGCGTTGTCTCCCTTTTTGTGCGATGTCCTGGTACAGCGGTATTTCAGATATGGCGGTGCCCAGCCTCATATGTCTGATCAGGGCGAGAGTCTCCTGGTTTTCAGGGATAATGAACGGATTCAATGTAAATCTTCATCAACCCCTACCTTTCTATTCCTAACAGGAAGTTCTGAAACTTGACCCGGAAGATGTTCCACAATAAACATTGCGTGTCCCAAGGTAGTAGTTTTAAAGTGAAAACATCTCTTTCCAGGATTTATTACCTCAGCTTAGAGACACTGAAAACGATAAACTAAAATCCTGGATTGAGGGACTAAAGTGAAACAATTTACAGATATTCAATCCCCTTTAATACAAGCAAAGGACCTAAACGACATCCTCGTTTTGCAGATGAACAATATATTCAAGTGGAAAATTGACCTAAGGACCTCCGTTTTGCCAAGGAAAGAAGGTCATATTGGGCTTCCAACCCTATTTTGTTAAAGATAAGGGACTGTGGCCATTTTATCAGGCCCTGCCATTATTACCAAGGCCCCTGGAATTATGCAATTGTGCAGCCGCAGCGATTTTTGCACAATTGTAGATTTGCCGCATAATTCATTACCTGCCGCATAATGTGCAGATTTTAATCAAAAAATTGTTTCTAGCTTGAACGGTTCCACAGTTAGTAAAAATGCAACACGTGATGGCACGCAGTGGAAGGCCCTTTGCAAAGGCTGACTGGCCACCTTTCTGTAGCCTATTGCTATATTTGGGTGTTAAACTGGAACTAGTGGGGTACAACTAATGCCCAGACAGTGTTACCAAGCTTAAAAATGACAAAATGATTGTTATACAGTAATGTTGCATACTTTGCCTTTTCTTGACGCATAATCTACTCAACCCTGGGATTTAATTTGACCCTACCCTGCCTCATAATTCCAGTGGCCCGGATTATGGCCGGTTGGATGCACATGGAGGTAATATGCTGGGTGCTTTAGTCAAACCTCTATGGATAGACTCCATCATATTTTCCCTCAAAATGAAACCTAGGGTTGAGAAAGAAATAGACTACTACTTTATATGCCAAAGTGATGAAAGGAGAAGCTGCTGTGATTTGAAAATGATCAAGTTTTAGGCAAATTCTTACTAAATGTGACAATTCTCCCACAGTTTATCTGAAAACCATTTAGCACTCGACCTAGCACTAAAATGCATCTGAAGTGTTTTCTTGCGATTGCTGGTTTAAGTATATATTTTAAGGGTTGGTGTGGTGGTCTGTGTGACTTTTTTTTGTTTTTTAAACCAACCATGAGTGTACTGAAATAGCCATTTAAAAACCCAAGCGATTCCTAATTTTGGGTTTGGCTATAAGAAGCTTGAACCCTGTGAAATTACAGAGTCCTCTTATTTAACAATTTGTCTGGCCTTTGAGACATCTCTAGCCATCACAACAGACAATGATTTTCCCAAAAAGAAAATACATCACATACATGCAGAAAGGGGCTTCTGATCAGCGGACTTCATGTATTGATCTGTGAAACTGTCATTCGCATTTTGCTTGCACACACTTTGAGAGACTACACATAGGCACATTGTTCACATCCACGTATTTTTTCTCTTCAGTGACCAATCTGGTTCAAAGTGTGTTTTAAATGTATTTTATATCAGCTTTAAATAAGCTATTTTGCCTACACTTCCCGTACCCAGTAAGATGGCGATTTATTTTCCACCTCCCTTTGGCGTCTCACCTACCAGAAAGTTTTTAGCTGTAAGTTTGTGGAAGACCTCTTGTGCTCCACACCAAAACCCAGCAAAGGTCTTAGAGCCCACCCATTGCTTGCCTTTCTTGTCCCTCATCTGCTTACTCCTCATTTGATAGTTTCCTTTCCTCTTTTGTTTGCTTTGTTCTTGGAACATAGCCTCTTAACCAAACTTTTGATTAGCTGACTTGTATCCTTCCATTGCTCCCTTTCAGAGAACTTTTTTTCCCTATCAGCAATATATGCGTGCACATGTTCTAGTACTCTACCTAGTTTGCTACTTTCCAAACACTGCTTGCTCCACACCCCCATTCCTTGTTGCTCCCTCTCTCAGAGCTTACTCATTGCTTTCCCCACAAGTCCAGGATTTTTTTTTTTTTTTTTTTTTTTTAAAGAGGCCCAAGCTCAATTGCCTGCTTTACTTACTTGCCTACCGCACACTCCCAATTACCCTCCCTCCCCCGCTTTCATTTGCTCTATGAACCCCTTGAGGGTCTATTTTTTAGTTTAATTGTATTTACTTATTTATTACTTATAGGAGGGCCCGGCACCTGCCATTTGCTGCTGAGCCCTTCGGCAGCTCTTGCGCCACTAATATTATATATTTTTTTTATTATCAATCTAAATAGCATCTGCCACCTTGGACTGCAAAATTTAAAAAAAAATACAAAATGGTGACCGCTTTATTCCCATGGGGGGGCACAAATGTTCAGCGATGTATGTGCACGGATACGTCATCACTCATGTACGTGTATAGGAATGACACGGATGCCAGAAGCAGTCCCGTTACTGTGCCTTCTTTTTTTTGCCAATGCTACAGAGCATCTGGAATGCCAACAGATTACTGAAAAGTTTTTTTTTTTTTCTTTAACAATGCTTCTTAAAGTTGCAGTTTTAAAGTTTTTGATTGACATATTACCCGTAGGTACCTGCAATTTGTGTGCACTCAGCTATGTGGTTGTTTTTATGGTTATCTTCACAAATATTAATAGAAAGAAAAATACAAGGTAAATCTGAAAGTCTGGTCATTTAAAAAACATTACTAGTAACAAGGTCACATTGGCGTGTTTTTTTTATTGTGAAATGTTTATTGCAAGCATATAGCGGCAATGTTTCTGTGGCTGCACGTTTTCTTTTTTTCTATTTATTCTGTGAACTATACTTGCAACAAAAAAATAAAACAACCATTGCACCTCCTGGTTAAGCCTGGATTTCCAAATGCTGGTTATTGCTTGTAAGGCCAATAGCAACAAAAGTGAGAGAGAAAATCTGCACAAATAACTGCAGTCGGATTCTCCGATACAGGAAATAAGCTAAAAAGAGAGCGGGCATGGCACAAACTTCATAGTCCAACAGGCTATCTCCAAAGTCCACAGGTGATGGAAGAGGCGCGAGCACACATTTGTATATTCATTGCTACTTAATTTGTGGGGGGAAAAAAAGGTCAAATTAGAACTGCAAAGGTGAGATAACAAATGGAGGCCTTCTACAGTGGCATCCTTTTTACAGCCCTCCCATCTAAATATCCCTGCAGTTTTTTTTCCTGTGGGATAAGGAGTTTCTATTAGACGCTGACTAGCTGCAGACATATTGGATGTAACCAGGAGTTGGTGGAGAGGTTTCCAGGAGGCCCCTATGTGCGAGAATGATAGCTTCAAAGGACCGTAACCAGTGGAACACTTTGCGGGGTCAATATGGTGCCGTCAGCTTCAAATGCACTGAATTTCTTAGGGTGACGACTCGCCACTGGAGGCAAAACATTCTCTCAAGTAGGCCAAAAATTCTGACTTCTCATTACTATGGAATTTAGGACTGCACATCAATGGACGCTGTTCGAGAGCAAGCAAAGGCCCACGCGTGCTGTGGGAACGCTTACATTCAACCCGCGGCTGCCTTCTGATTAAATTCTGACTCAGCATTTGTCTGAGTAAGGCTGCATCTTTACATCTGTCGGGACTAGTGCTTCGAGGCGTGGGCCTTTGGATGCCCTATTGTCTGTAAGAAGGACATCTGCTTTTAGACTTTAATGATCACACCGTAGTACTGTCTCATTACAGTACAAGCAACGAATAGCGGCCTACCTGCTTCAAGCTTGGTCATTTAGACTTCTGTCACGCAACTGACTAATGGGTCACACGAGCCAATTTTCTATATCATCGTAATACTCTAGCCTGGCTGCGGTAGCCCATTATTAAACCCAGAAATCGTGGAGTGAACTGAAAGCAACGGTGAGGTTCTAGATTCAAGTTCCCTTGAAGTTGGTTCAACTGCTTGTGTACGTCAAGAGAGGCATTCACTGATGTGGTGACTGTAATCCCACCTGTGCGGCGTCCGCCATGAGCAAACTTAGTCCCCCACCCTGGTTTTCTGATATCCGGGAATAATCATGAACTACATTCTTATCAATATATTCCAGAAGGTGCTGCAACCATCTTGAAGACTGACAGCCACAGCCAACTTCTGAGTAGAAAACGAATCCCACTCTCGTTTAGAAAAACCAATGCTGTTCAAGCAGCATTACCCATCACCGTTCAATTTTCTCGATCAGCAGGTCCATCTACAGCCGGTGCTTGGAATGTGTAGGTACTCACAGGAACCCAGTATCTGCATTTCTTTAATTTGAAAGAGTATATCAGCAGATCTCATCTGTAAACATGCACTCTGTAGCAGGCGCTGCTCCTCAGTTTGAGTGGAGGAGCGTCGCCCCGCTGGATAAAATGCTAAAATTGAAAAATATAATGGTAATAAAGTTGGTTTATTACCATTTTATTTTTCAATATAACCCCGTCCAAACACGAGCATCAAAACGGGGACGGGCCACTGCTGAGTGACAGCAGCCGGGAGGAGGGTGGGCTGCCTCAACACTTTTCAAACTGTGCATGTCTTTTTGGCCCGGCCGTCTTGCTACAGCTAGCCAGACATGCACACTTTGAAAGATCTAACACAGCTGCCTTAAGAGAGCTGGGTTAGAGTAAGTGCAGGGCTCCAGTGTCCTTGGGAGTAATGAGAGAGGCCGCACCCTTCAATCAAGGTGCTGCTCTCACAGCATGAGAGAAGCCCCAGGAATGGCCTGCACTGCAGGAGGAAGAAATGCAGCGAGAAAAGGGTTGAGTCGGACGTGTGGTAGGTAAGTGTTTTTATTTATACCCACCACCCATTTGCCCGCCCCATGGCTCCCCAAAAATGCCAGCAGCTACTGCTCTGTAGAAGCACTGCCTGAAGGAAGACAAGAATCGGTGTTGCCTCAACGAGGACTGCTGACATCCTAGTGAATGTCCACACAGTTCAGGAACGGTCATATGCACGCTAGACCCCTTCTGGTGTGTAACGCACGCCTCCTAGGCGTCAGCAGAGAAATTCAAACAATGCCGAGTAGTCTTATTACACTAACAACAAAAATACGGGATTGAGGGTTACCATTCCAGACCCTAAAACCCACTTATGACTGCAGAATGTCCACTGCTGCAAAAGTAGGCCAGAGGTGAAAATATTCATCCAAAACAAGATCCTCGCCAACTCCAGCAACTCGAAGGAACTTTTCAGCATCATCCAGGAATTCACCAAGCCCCCCAGCGAAACCGCGGACATCACCCCTTCCCAGGACCTCTGCAGCAAGCTCGGATCCTACTTCCATCTGAAAATCAAGGGCCTCTACAACAACTTCAACGACAAGAGGCCTGACCCCGAAACCACATCCTCCTCCAGCAACGCCAGCCAGCCCACCATTTCCTACTGGACCCCAGTCACCACCGAAGACACCACCTCAACTATGAAAGGCATCCACTCAGCAACCCCCACGGACCCCTGCCCGCCGCACATCTTCCACAGAGCCGCCATCGCTCCAGAACTACGACACAATCAACGCCACCTTCAAGACCGGCATCTATCGCGACGACTGGAAACGCGCTGGAGTCAGACCCCTGCTCAAAAAGCCCTCAGCAGATCCCACGGACCTCAAGAACTACCGACCCATCTCCCTCCTCCAGTTTGCGGCCAAAGTCACTGAGAATACCGTCAATGCCCAGCTGACAAGATTCACTGAAGAAAACTCCATCCTCGACCCCTCCCAATACAGATTCCGCAGCAACCACAGCACCGAGACCGCTCTACTCGCCGCCACAGACGACATCTGCACGCTCCTCGACCAAGGACACACCGTGGCCCTGATCCTACTCGACCGCTCTGCAGCGTTCGACACCGTCTCCCTCCGCACACTCACCGCCAGACTCCGCGACGCCGGAATACAGGGAACCGCCCTCGACTGGATCCGCTCCTTCCTCACCGGCAGAGCCCAAAGAATCAGGCTGCCACCCTTCCTCTCCGAACCGACGGAAATCAACTGCGGAGTACCCCAAGGATCGTCGCTCAGCCCCATGCTCTTCAACATCTACATGGCCGCCATCGTCAGACAGCACGGACTCAGCATAGTATCCTACGCCAATGACACTCAGCTCATCCTCTCCCTCACCAAGGATCCCATCACCACCAGGCCCAACTTCCAGGAAGGAATGAAAGACGTTGCATCCTGGATGAGCAGCAGTTGCCGGAAGCTCAACTTGGAGAAGACAGAGGTCCTTGTGCTCGGACCCTCCCCCTCTGCATGGGATAACACCTGGTGGCCCACCGCCCTCGGCAGCCCTCCCACCCCCACGGACCACGCCCGCACCCTCAGCATCGTACTCGACTCCTCCCTCTCCATGACCCGACAGGTCAACGAGGTCGCCTCCAGCTGCTTCAACACCCTCCGCATCCTCCGAAAGACCTTCAAATGGATCCCCCCCCGAATCAAGGAAGACCGTCACCCACGCACTCAACCAGCAGACTGGACTACGGAAACACCCTCAACGCCGGAACCAACAAGTCCCTGCTCTGCAAACTCCAGACCATACAGAACACTGCAGCCAGACTCGTCCTCGGCATCCCTCGACACGAGCGCATCACCCAACACCTGCAGAACCTCCACTGGCTCCCCATAGAAAAGAGAATCACCTTCAAGATACTCACCCACAAATGCCTTCACAACACTGGACCCAAATACCTCAACGAGAGAATCTCCTTCCACGCACCCAAGCGAAACCTCCGATCCACCAACCTCGCCCTTGCCGAAATCCCACGAATCCACAGAACAGGGGGAAGAGCTTTCTCCTACATCGCGGCCAAGACCTGGAACGGGCTCCCGATCGACATCAGACGCGCCCCCTCCCTGAACGTCTTCAGGAAGACACTCAAGACCTGGCTCTTCGACTGAAAGGAGCTGCTTATTCCCCTCCCCCCAGCGCCTTGAGACCCTTACGGGTGAGTAGTGCGCTTACAATTCCCCCGATTGATTGATCGAATTATGGGTTTTTACCGGACTATGGGGAAGGCAGTGCCTACAAACATCCCCTGCCGCTAATGACACCCAATGTGCTCACTTTATTTTTAGGGGTAAAAATTGCCAGAGAATTCTTGCGAAGCAGGGCTGGACTGGCGAGATCAGACAAAGGGATGCAGCTGCGGGGATAAAAGGCTGGTTGGGTAGAGGGACCATCGGCCTATCAAACTCCCAGAGGAGGCCTGGTGGTAGGTGCACCATGTTTCAATACGCACACAAACATGATTGGTTGATGTAGCAAAAACAAAAATGCTTGTGTGCAACGTGCCTCGCCGCCAATTATTGGAATAGTTAATTCATATTCAGATCAAAACGTAAAGTCTGGGGCTTTAGCCCAAATGTTTAGAAAACAGCGTGGTAAAACCAATGAAAGTCCCTCTCTAACCTTCCTGGAGACGCCCGCACAGATCTGCTCACCAATGTTCAATTGCTCTCAAATAGTATATGTGGTACAGTTTTTAAATACTGTGTGATGTGAAGATGTTTTCATTGCAATTATTTTTATTAATCAAGCAATAAAGATTTATGTATCACTGCAACATTTTAGAAGTCTGCTTTAAGTGCTGAGTCCAGCCCAGGTGCATACATTTTTGGGGACTAACAATTTTTTTTTTTTTTTTTTAAAGTGTCTCTTTACAAATATGGAGAACGAAAGCATTTGTAGATGAGGCCTACACATTCTATAATGCTCCGTTCCACCATACAGGCCGCTGGAGGCTTGCATTTTTGCCCTGGACCAGCAAGGACACGGGTGCAGAGATAACGGTCACTGAACCCAAACGACATCCCTATTTGAGCATAAGGACCGTCACAACATTGTTATGGACTCATTAGACACACAAGTCCGCAAGAACAAAAACTGTCCTAGATTTCCTATATGCCTTCGAAGACTGGAAATCCGTCACACGCATTTTTGGACAAACGAGTCGACAGCAACATCAGCGGCCACGAGCAGGCAAGAGCCACTGCGCATTGGTGCCCGGGCATCGCAACACCGCTTTCCCGGTTTTTGATTGGACGGTCACCTCTCGCGAGAGGCAGCGCCACGAGGTTCGCAACTGTAAACACGCACACGAGCATTTTATTATTTTTATATTTTAACAAAGAACTTCGGCAGCCTTTAGCGCAAGAAAGGCTTCTTTATTCTTTGAAACAGCTGTCCCATCACAGTTGTGATTTTTTTTTGGCTGCAAACCAAGATGCTGGCTCGGTGCTAAGGGCCAGGTCCCTCCTACTTTACCAGATGACAGATCGCATATGACTGCCGGGCCATTTCCTTCGGGAAAGCCGTCTTTGTGTAGACTACTGAGTCAGAGCCGATTGGCCATGAGCAACCTGCTAGCGGGAGATTTCTGGCGTGCGAATGCAACCTTTGACCCCGCTCACACAGACAAAACAATTACCATAGTGCAATACTAACCCTTATTCTTGGCGCTTATTGACAGTTCAGTGCGTGGTGTGTCTGTAAGGATGTCACTGACGAGCTGTGTGAACTAAATGACAATCTATATGTAGGTCCACTAGAATTATGCGACAGAGGAGGACCAAATTATGCGGCATTATTGACTAAATTAACCCGCAAGAAAAGGCAAATTATGCGGAATGAGGCACATTTTGTGCTCATACTACTTTATTATTTTGTCATTTTTACACGTATGAACAGTGTCTGGACAAAGGTTTCACCTTATTAGTAACAGTTTACACACCAATACAGCTATCAGCACCTTAAAGTTGACTGCTCGACCTTTGCAAAGGCCCTTCCACTGAAAGGCAGCATGCGTTGCATAGTAACTGTTGATCCGTTTGAACTAGAAACACATTTTTTGGGGTAAAATTTAAACATTAAGAAGCAGATAACGGATTATGTTGCCAATGTGGCATACCAGAGTTATCTGGAAAACGCAGTGGCTGCAGAATCGCATAATTCCAGTGGCCTTAATTACTGGCCTTACAATCACCCTAGAAGGATTTTAAAATACTATTGCTGTCGTTTAGACTAGATAGATACAGTCAGGCACAAATTACACCTATTTGTTTCCGACACTGATTTTCGTCGTCGTGCTTGAGGAGGGTGGGGCTTGGTTTGGGGCATATAATGGGAACAAAGGACACAATTGGATTAGCGTCAATTTGTAAACTGTTACCTCGGGTAAAAGCGGATGGCAAGCGCTTAGAATCTGCAAACGAGTGCAATTTACCCTCCGCTCTGGACTAGCCGCTAGTGCTAAAATGGATGCAAATACCATTTGCACGTGCTGTACCACTACTGCAAGGGTTGAAATGACGCTGTATGAAAACTTAAAACACAGAGCTTATATTGCAAATGCTGAATAGGACTTGAACCAAGAAAGCAAGAAATAAACAAGCACTGGCAAAGAAAAAAAAAAAGGGTTGGGTAGGTCTGGGTTTTAATGTGCCAATGCAAGAGCATATGGCTAGAACTGTACAGTAGTCGCACATGATGTTGAACGCAAGCGCTCAGGGGAGGTAGAAGGCTACAATTAACATGCCAATCGCATTAAGTGAGAGGCAAATGCTCCAATGGGCACATCCAAGAAGTGATTGACAAAGTCTCAAGCCAATGGCTGAAACAGCCTGTTTGAAGAAAGGCAATTGTTGAGGGGTGACCAAAGGCTCTGTTCAAGTATATTGTAAGCAATAGGCCTTTTTGATAGCTACACTTTCAAAACACAGGCACAAAAAGGGTAGAATGCAGACTTTAAACAAACAGATTATACATACATAATTTAAAATATAAAAAAAGCACATCGTAAAACAATAAGCTTCAAAGAAGAATAAATAGGAAAAGAGTCCACACCTCCTCGATAGCCCCCATCCCACTGACAACAGACTCAAACACTCCGTGATGTCTTTGTCTAATACACAGCAACTGCCAATGACCTGCGTACTGCACTTCGAAGAAACACATGCCCACTGAGATCAAACACCATCAACTAGAGCACCTTCTGCTGCCTCGCCGAACATACGGAGAAACTGCCATAACAGGACCATGTGCAATCAGCCACCAAAGCCCCAAAATGAACTCACTACAACAGGCCCCACCCATCTACCCCCTTGCCCCAAACATACCGAACACCAGCTGGGCGGACCACATTGAGCACAAGAAGATGCCAAAAGGAGGCAGGCCATTGATCTATATAGCAGAAACAGCTCTTCTATGGACAAAGCAGTCTCCACAACAGGAGGCGAGTCAAGTTCAAGACAGTTTGTTTCGCAAATGTAGCCGTCAGAGCCCATCTACTGTTTCATGAGAACATCCCAAGGCACATTCCTACCAGCTAGCTCTACTCACCAGAGCATCATACTTCTTGGGAAAGAAAAACAGAAGTTTCCCAGAACAAGCACCAAACCTCTGGCTCCATCTCCCGCCCAGACATTGTTGGCGCAGCCTATGGTTCTTCAGGAAGTCCTCTTCTCATTCCATAGCACCCAAAGCTTGGGGACACCAAGCCGGTTTGAGCTCGGACACTACCACATCACTGTTCTGCAAGCGTGGAGCCATACTACTGACAGACACTGCCAGGCAATATGATGCACAAGCGTCGAGTCAACAACAGAAGTTATTCGGCTCACTGTAAGCGCACAATGTAAGCTTCATTAACAGAAGACGGGGCAGTCTGAACTATGTGGCGGTTCATAAGAGGCACGCCCGCCTTTATGGTCACACTCACTCGTTAGTATCAAGAAATGGATACACAGGGCCAAAGTAGTTCTTCAAATCGAAGTTCATGTCTACAATGGTTTACCATGTGCTCTTGCACTCAGATTGCATCCCAGGGAAGAATATATAGTTAT
This sequence comes from Calotriton arnoldi, assembly GCA_963921515.1. NCBI lineage: Eukaryota > Metazoa > Chordata > Amphibia > Caudata > Salamandridae > Calotriton > Calotriton arnoldi. Next base: position 721,763 of record CAWUFW010001833.1, on the reverse strand, counting down.
GTAAAGAGTTCTGATGTTAATACAATTGCTTTGCTGCACAGTATACAACAATTTTAATTCTCTTTCGGTCCTTAGAAAATAGCGGTTGTCACCGTCCAACTCTATAGTGGTATTGCTATTTTTTTCTTTGGCCGCAGAAGGATGAGCGGCAAAGAGTAATGCAGATGTCCAAAGCTGTGACTTACTGGCCACAGAACACACCCCCTTCTGCAACTCTCACGTCTCCTGTGGTTGTGCGACTGTTTCGATTGTTGCTACACAGGCTCTCATATGTAAATATTTCTTATGTGGTATACGCATTCTCAGCACCACCTACTTCCACCCCACCTGCAGCCTGCCTCACACCTGGTGCCCTTGATCTAGTCGCATCTTACTGTTGGGATCCAGATGTGCCAGTCCAATGTCTTCCAGGTTTGACCAAGATCACGGTCTTGTCCATCAACTCCAGGGGCCTATCCCGAAGTATCAACTAGGGCCAATCACCCCGATCCCATGGAGCCAGTCTCTTTAACCAAGAGCCAAACTCGCTTATCCATTCCAAGCCAGGTTCACCCATACAACTTGGTCCAGATATAGCAGGCAGACCAGTCTCTCCTGTTTACCCACCAGGAGCCCCAGATAACTCAAAGGGGGTGGTAGAAAGGGTTGCAAATAGTCTGAACCACTGGCAATTGCTAAAGGTAGAATTCAAATCCATCATTTTTCACCCAATGTGCCACTCTAGACGAAACTCGCCTTATGCAAATCAGCACTGATTCTGCAGCTCATGGGAAAAGTCTCTTCCTAACTGCCACATCAGGCTTCCAGAAGGGGGCACAAGCACGCCCACATCGGATTCTGTCTCAATAGCCATTATTAGTTGGCACCGTGAAAAAGTGGCCAGCGTCGGATCATATCCTTGGCCTCTCAACACACCAGTCGCCTGATTTTTCACATCAACCCAAGGGATTCAGGCAGCCACAGCGGTTTATGATAACCCAGTGAACCCCAAACTTGGAAGTTACTGCACCCTTCCCCAAGTTTGCAGAGCACTCCCAAGAGAAGGACCACTTGGCAACTGAAGCAAGTGTCGACGAGAAGCTGAGTCACGCATAAGCTACGAAACCAGATTCACGCATCATTTAGCAGGGGCCTCCAACCTTCTCTGTCATAAGAGCTCCTTCTGTTCAGTGAATATCATCACGAGCTACTGTTATTAGTACTGTAATAACGAGCATGTCCGACCAGAGTCCATTAGCCGGGTCTGGTGGCTTAGTGGACTAATGCATCCACTGCAGGGGCCTGTGTTCGACCTCATGGTCACAGGTTCAAATCCTGGCGGGTCCACTCAGCCTTTCATCCATTTGAGGTCGATAAAATGAGTACCATTGAGTTGGGTAACAATAAACATCTGTTATTCAGCGCCTTGAGACCCATGGGTGATAAGTGCGCTTTACAAATACAAGTGTTATGTTTTATGTTATTAGCGACCAGCCTATGCAAGATTACCAGCAGCGATCATCTCAGTGCTTAGAGTTGCCACCAGTAATGCAACAATAAAAGTTTGAGCAATTTGTAATGCATGAACATGTGTAATATAGAAGTTATAACTAATTCCCTGGTACCAAGGTAATAATAAGAGTAATAAGTCTCCCCAGCGCTGAATGATCTCACTCAAATATCGGCTTTAAATAGATTTTACAAAGTCAGCCACATTCCCCCCAAAAAAAAAAAAAAAAATATATATATATATATATATATATATATATATATATATATATATATATATATATATATATATATATATATATATATATATAAAAATAAAAATGTAACCAAGCAAAAGCTTCTAATTTAGTAGGCCAGGCTGTATGCAGGAGAGCTACATGCAGGTAACTGGAGAGCTACCAGTAGCTCGCGAGCTGCTCGTTGGAGAAGCCTGGTTTAGAGGGATAACGCATAGCATTAGTGTCTATATCTGGGCACCAGGAGCCAGCCTCACCCTAGACACATACACGATTGCCCTTATGCCAGAGAGAGCTAGCCTCAAGCATCACCCATAGGAGCTGCTTTCTCCACCCTGGCACTCAAAGCCACTCCCACGCAAACCACACGTGACCAGGTCTCACAGGAAGCTCGCTCTAGGGTGGTGTGTCTGCACAGCACTGTGAGAATTTTGATAATTAATAGATTCCAAAACTGGGAATAAACACCATGTAATTTAACTGATGGCGAAATTCTGACCAAAACATTAGCAGACTTTACTCACAAATTGTGTATTTTTACGCTGTCATTTGTGCTAGTCTGGCAGATATAGCCCTGGTGAACAGTTACAATTACACAATGGAACGGTACGCATTTTATGGCCACTGGAAGAAAGAAAGGCGAAAATGACGACACGGGACTCCAGGCTGTAACTAGAAGGACGCACATTTATCTTCAGAATGTGCAGAAATCCGAACAGTTTTTTAACCTGCTCGGAGGCCTTTCTTTTCGGTGCACTAATACAGGCCCCTTCACTGAGGTAAGGGATGCAGGTGGACGATTAATTTGTCGATGAAAATTGAGCGCACCCAGCCCTTGGCTCAAACACTATACCAGCAAAGAAATCTCGGAACGAAGAGGAGTACACAAAGGGGCGTGGCACGGAGACAAAAACCCCGCACACATGACTCCTAAAATCCAAAAACGTAGGATGTGGTGGTTTGTGAAGGGTTCACCGGCTCACGAGTGCAAAACAGATGCTGCCAGGGTCTGCACTTAACCCCCACCCACATATACACCTACCACCGTGACACAATAATCATGGAATATAGCACGACACATTAAAAATACATTTTTAAAAAACGAGCTGAGACTCGGTTATGTGGGCTCCTTATGTGGGATGGTTTAAGAGAGATTAGAAACACACTAGATTGTCCAGGCTGCTTCTGCGACACAGCTTTTGATAATGTGTACAGCTCTGCATTCCTCCGTGTCGTCTTCACGTGCTCAGAGGCCAGGCCTGCCTCGGCAGGTTCGACGCCTGCACATTTTACCTACCCCCGGGCGGTGGATCCTAGTTGGAGCAGGCCAGACAGCTGTGAACAAGTCACCAGTGAGTAAGGGCTTCTGCGTGTCAACTGTCAGGGGGGGGGGGGCGGAGGAGAGGCTGACAATCCCCATCAATGTACTTTTAAAGGGCGCCAATGGGCTTCCTCCAAACTTACGAGAAATATTATCAACGGGTGTAATCAAGAAGAGGTTAATGGTGATACAGAAAACATCACACTGGAAAAAATAGTCCACGTTTGACCTGCTGCTCCCAATAGCCCTATCATATCCTCTGCATATGTTTTTTTTTTTAATTGCGTTTCCTGGAATGCGTGCATGGAGGAGACGAAGCTGATGTTTACATTTTCTTTTATTAAAGAAGTATCGCATTACATTTTGTGTAGCCTTTCCACACACCTGGTGAAAGTGACACACAACCCCGGTCTATATTCCCGCCAAGACGCATGCAGTGGAAATCCGGGGCCATCATGTCTGACAAAGACTGCGACACTCCCCCCGGCCCAGGTGAGCCGTTTGCTCGTCCGTCTGAGGGGACCGCGTCTTCGGGGACTTCCCCCAATTAGTAAAATTTTTAGGCGCTAAACTAAAACACCGGGATCAGAGCGAGGGAGGCGGAAGGGCCCGCCGGCTTGGCTGCCCCGGTGTTGCCTTTTGTACTGTACACAGTGCGTGCGCCGCGCGCCAGCACGTGTTCGGCGAGTGAGCGGCAGACAAAGAAACACAGGGCACGGCGGCCGCGCTTTTGTTCCCCAAAACCGCTCCGTGGGTCTGGAATTACCAAATACACCCCAAAGTGAGAGCGCGCGTTGTGCTCGGCGGGGCGGGCCACGCCCTCGTCCTCAGGGGCCACATGTTTATTTTTAATGGCCCGTTTGCAGGTTTTGCGAGCACAACAGTGATGTTTACCATCCCACAGAGGGAAATCGGCTGCCCCCGGGTTTTCGGATGGTGCTTGCTCTGGAGAGAAGGGGCGGGAAGCACCGGGGTTCTCCAGATAGTGAGGTGTAAGATTTTTAGCAAAATCACGTAAGGGTTATACTCCGCAAGGGCAGAAGTCATGTGAATTCAGCACAATAGAGATGCAATAAATAACAGCAACACTTAAAACATAGATCATTAATGTGCGTATGAAATGGCCCATAATAAACATTAAAAAAAAATAGAGTTATCCTGGGCAGAAAATTCTTGTTCGATAATACCCACAATGTCACACCAGCTGAAACCTTATGACGTCATAAGAGACAACTTGAGGTGACATCACAATGGCTAATCCCTCAATGTTGTCGTCAGCAGCTGAAGGGCTGTGGTGTGTCACACACTTCCAGCTGACCAAAGGCCACCAGACATACTAACATTCTGTGCACTGCCTTATGAATCACTGTGTGACGCAGAGTATCACAACACACGGCTCGGCTCAACCGACCACGTGACTCGATCTGCACAACACTAACAATAGGTGCACACGTGTGCGGGTGGCCTGTCAAAACGTTTGCGAGTAGCGACCTTCGAGCAAGCGTAAAGTCTTGTTAGGAACTTGGAAAGCTCGACCATAGCACTATAGCGCACGTGCCATCACTACCTCACCCCAGGAACGTGCACAAAGGTCACACTTGTCCAACAATAACATTTGCTCTGTAACCAATCCCACTGCTTCCCGGGCCAACGTGGCTGTGAAGAGTTACGTCAGCCGTGACTGGCGCGAGCCCATTCACCAGCAGGCATGTGGGGCGCACCGACGCCGTGCCACAACAAAGGCTGCCAGACAGGCGGGCGTGTTCAGGCCGGCCTGCGCCGTCATCAGCACCAAAACCCCTCCCAGCAGGGCTGGGTACCAGGCAGAGGGCCGCAGCTTCCCCCCTTTGTTCAACCCGCTTCCAGGCGCACTGAAAGTGTAAAACCGATTATGAGGCAATGCGTATGGGTGACCGAGAACAAAAGGCAGCGCCTCTGGGCGCTGTACCACGAGCTTAGTGGGAGATCTCACAGTGGTTTAATCTTTGATAGTCCGGATGTGAAGAAGATACGACCCAATGACTAGTCAAATGTGAAAACAACCACGGTTTCTTATCCTCTCTGCCAAGTTATTGCCATGAGCTTGATCCTGGGCGCATCAAATTGGGCACCTATGCCAAAGTTCTTTATCAGCCAAAAAATGGCAACATTTATAAACTACTATTAAAGGCTGTGTGGGGAAGGGTATCTCAACTCACTCGTCTACGAGCTCAGCTCAGGGAAGACTCGTGCTCTTCAACGCTCCTTGTTATTCCAGTGCACGTCACAGACAGCCAAACGTGAACCTGCACATTTTACACCTTTCCCAGCTTGGACGCGGCTGAACCTCCAGTGGTCACACCTCTATTAACTATCCACAATACAGCGCACAGACTTCTCTCCCATAGCACTCGCCAGTTCCCTAACTTCAGCAACACCTTTCTAATTCACAGCACTACAAAGCCAAGATAGTGCGTAAAGGCGCTATTTTAAGACAAGTTTCTTAAAAAACAAAAAGGCAGTGGGACACCCCCTACACAAAGGACCACCTACTCTGCACATTATTCAAACTAATTCGACCCACCTCCAGGCTGCAATAGGCATGGAATGTGGTAGCTCAAGTGCTCTGCAAAGCGCCGCAGAGGCTGCTTCTGGGCGCTGCAGATGTTCTGGCAATGCTTGGTAGTCCAACAGGCGGGTAATTGGTGATAAATGGCACGGCTCTCTCCCACCAGCAGCTTTAAAGCTATCCTGTGTTTTTCTTTTACTAAGCGACCCCCCTTTAGCCTGCTGTGTCAGGCACAGGATCTCACTGCTAATGCAAAACGCGACCTCTGACCCCCAAGAGATGGGGGCATCATTTAGTCTTTAAACTGAAGCCTCTGCCATCTGACACAGCTAGGCGTCAAGTTACCTTTTCCCAGCAGACACAGAGATTACATTTTCCCTCCATCTGCAGGAGTTCACATCAGGGTAGAAATGCTCAGTATTTAAAAATCATTGTCAGACAACATATCTTGTTGAATGTTACTTACACGAGTGTGTAATTAATTATGATGTGCTGCACGGGGGAGGTCGCTTGTTTTGTTCCAATATTATGTTAGTTGTTAAAAAAAAAATATGCACAAATATCACACACACGAGGGTAAAATCCCTCACGCCCTGTCAATATTTATGTCCCTGCAAAATTGACATTTTCCTGCCCAAATAGGTGCTAGCCTTGCAACTAGTGGGTGTGGCACCTTCACCATGTCCAGTCACTGCTCCCCCATCTGTTCTACTTCTCACAGAAAAGGGCGCAATTGGGCATTATATACACGCACAAAAACACAGAACAAAAGCGTGGCTGTGGAGCCTGGGGCGGCCACTGGTCAGCAGTGGAAACCCCAGACTTGTCAGAAGGAACAGGGAGACAGGATTCCTGCCCCTCCCCGTCTGCAGAAGGGGACCTCCAGTTCTGGCGGTCACATGGTTACCCTGAGCAGTTCAACTTTCATTAATCTGTTATTTGAACCCTTTCACGTCCTGCCCCGAGAACCCCCCTCCCCCGCCTCCTTCACCGATGCAGGCAAGAAGAAAGAGGAAAAAAAACACCAACAAAAGAAAGCAAGGCTTTCTGGCCATGTACAAAGACAGCGCCCCCCAAAAGTACAAATTTCGGCATTTTCTTCCATTATCGAGAAACACAGGCACAAAATTCCACAATCCACAACCCCTGTCAATACACAGACAAACAAAAGAAAATCTGGTCCGCGTGCAGCGTTCACTGCTTCCATGCAGCACAGCCCACCGCCGCTCCGCCTTTGTCCCGCAAGCAACTTTTATGTGGTCACTTTTAAAAGCATCCTCTCTTGTTTTAGGCAATATCCTTGGCCTTGGGGGTTTTACAGCCTCCCTCGTGACCCTCTCATTAAGGTCTCTACCTTATTCCAGAAAAGCTAAATCGAGTGGGTTGGGGGACAAATTGTTCTCATCTTCACAGACACACAAAAAACACAGAGAAAGAATTCTCGACAAAACCTACATGCAGAGGTAAACAAAGAAAACCAGCGCACGCTAAATTAGGGAAGCCGAACAAAGACAAAAAAAACGGCCTGTCCTGCGTAAAGGAGAAGTGATGCTTGTCTTGTGAAATGTCATCACTACCAGGCTCTTGCCCCCTGATGGCATGTCACACAAAGGGTGTTTTTAGTGGCAGCGTGTGCGTGGTGCCTCTTCCATGATTTGGGTCAATCACCAGTGGGTGTGAATTGGGAACTACCGCTGTCTGCTCCTTCCTCTAATTCTACAAGCCAGAAAAGTGATGCTTTCACAACTGATGGAAGCAAGCACACATGCTCACAAGCATTCGTCTGCAGTGCAAGTAACTTACAGGGCAGGGAGATGGCTCATTGTGTACACAGACCCTTCTAAAAGTGATTGCAAGAAGTGTGGGGGTGTTCTCGTGCAGGTGACTTCCCCTTCCCCCACAATGGACGCAATGAGGGGGTTAGTGACTGTGTGGCGGGCAGACAATGGGCACCGCTTACCTTGTCTGCCCACAATCTCGGCCACGTGCTCGGAGCTGGGCACCGGGACGCACTCGGTGGTGTTGGAGCTCTTCAGCCGCAGCTCTGCCTCCTTGTACAGGGCGCACAACTTGTTCTCGCCCTTGGGGGGCTGCTGGTGGTTGTGGCTCAGGCCGGTATTGTTGTTGTTGTTGCTGTCCTCCTGCTGTTGCTGCTCCTGCACCACCACCACGCCGGCGGCCGGGGGCTCCCCCAGCCCCAGCAGGCAGAGCTGGTCCAGCGCGAGCTGCAGCGCGCGCTCGTCCTCCAGCAGCGCCCCCCTCTGCTCCTTGCCACCGCCCCCGAAGGTTGAGCTCCCCAGCTCGGCTGCAAAGCCCCCGTTCCTCTCCATGATCCCTGGCACTACCAGGCTAGGCATGGCTGGAAAGCACAAAGACTTGGGAACAAAGAAGAGAGAGGGGGGAAAAAGGAACAGGCAGAGGGAAAAAAAGAGGAGAGACCCTCCTCCCACCTCCCTCTGCTGGCCAGCCCCTCCGCTGCCTGCCTTGCAACTGTAACCTGACCCAACCCTTGCAGGCAGCACTCTAACACTGACGGGGAGACTCTGCCGTCCGCCCGCTAACCTGCTGCCCAGACCACGCCTGGCTGCTGGGGGCCAGGCCAGCACCACAGCATGCTACGGGCAAACTCTTTTGTTTCAAATTCCCTGCATGGAAGAGACAAGGGCTGAGCTTTTTTTTTTTTTTCATCGCTTCCTCCCGGGGGCTGCCGGGAGTTGTAGTTCTTCGAAGGTTCATGGCGGGGAGGTACTCCTGAAGAGGGGAGGAGGAGCATCCAAACCCTGCCCCGGCAAATCCAAGGGGACTTTCTGGGTTTTGAATGGACTCCTCCCTGCCCTGTTGGAATGGGGAGGACGTAGAAATAGAAGGGGGACTTACATTGGGAAGCCGCATCGGACTTTAGTGATGCGGAGCAGGAACAGCAAACTTGCAAAGATGCTGCAGAGTTTCAACAAAAGACAGTTAAGGCGCACTCCGGAGACATAAAGATTTCTCAAGTGTGTAGACATAAGCTAGTCCCTATTTTTCTGTGTATTCTGCTACCCTTTGTTTAGGTTCATTTTGCAGTAGATGGGTTTTCACTTTATTTGACCAACCTTTTAATTTGGGTGGATGGCATCTGGCCAACTTCTGCTTTACTCCTCTCAGTGTTAGACAAGTACGTCACACTAACGAATACCAATTAGGGCGACATCGCCTGTGATTGTTTAGCATATTTGAACAATCTCCTTTTCATTCCCACCCTGACCATCATGGATACCCTGATGCCCCAGCAGCCTAAAGATGAGATGCATATGATGACACCAGGTCGATGTGTCAACGTGACAGAGGCTTCGGCCCAACTTGACAAAGAACTTATGGTAGAATGCAATTAACCTTATCGACGGACAGTCGGTTAGTCCAATGCAAGTGCCTATCAAAAGGGCGTAATATAGTGCTATCGCACAAGCAAATAATGCTGTTTGCAATTTCGACAAGCCTAGAGTGAGCGCCCGTCCGTAAACCTCATGGACTGCCCAATATTTCCGTATCCAGTCCAGTGTCCGTGTTCTTCCCTTTTACAGACGCCTTTTGACCGTAATTCTCTGAATTGCAGTGAACAGTGGCAGGCCTGCAAACAGTCGGACTTTTCAACTGCCATGTATTCCCGTTTGTGGGAAATTACTCTTTTTCACAGTCTACCTCAGATTTTTGCCCTGTTTGTTTTTGCTGGATGTTAAACTCTGCACTTTACCCCTGATAACCAGTAATAAAGTGCTTGTGCGTCATCTTTAAACATGGTTGAATTAGCATAGCCCTATTTGGCATATTTAACTTACCTATGAGTCCATAGTATATGGCACAAGGTGTACCCAGGGCCTGTAATTTAAATGTCATTAGTGGACTGCAGCACCTATAGTGCCATTCACTACAGTGGCAGTGCAAACATGGCTTCAGGCCTACCATTGTGTAGCAGTATAAAAACTGCAATTGGACCTATAAAAAAAAATCCCTTAACAGGTAAAAACATCAATTTTAAATATTAATAAATCACCTACCGCTATGTAGGCCTTATAGCCCATGAGGCAGGGAACATGGTATTAAAGCAGGGCATATAGAAAATTATTGTTTACAATAACTAGCATCCCAAAGCTATTTTCGCTGAAGGAAGGCTGGCCGGCCCATAGGTAAACACCGGGAAGCAATATTAATTCTGCTATCTCAGGCTAGGAACCACCTAGAAGTATGATTCAACAACTCTTTTTAATATTGATCAAAACCCAATTTAATGGTGAAGTTGGATTTTTTTTATAAACATTAAGCAAAAGTAACTTTTAGAAAGGTACCCTTTCCTTGCCTAAAATCTCTGCAGGCTAATTGGCATTATCTCCCAGCTCTGAGTGTTCAAGCCCTCAAGAGGTGTGAAAACCACTCCCAGAGCAGAGACCAAGGCCTGGGTGTGGAGAGGTGTTCTTATTACTCTGGCAGGATGACAATTTTGGCTGTGCCCAAGAACTTAATTTACTTGAAATGAACCTCCCCTCTCACAGGAAGATGTCAGATGACACTTGGACAGGCCACTTCTTTTGTTCCCCAGTCAAGCTGGCACCAGTCCCAGTGGCATGGAAGTGGCCCATCAAACTGGCTTGGAGTGACCACACAGATGGCTGATCCTTACCCCAGAGTTCGTGCACTCAAGAGGAGCTTTCCAAGACAATCCATGAATTAGAAGAGGAAATCACCACTGTACGAATGGATCTATCAAGTAGAATGCCAGAGGAAGATTGGCAACAATTCTTGGAAGAATTGAACAAGAAACTAGATACGTACGGAAAAGAATTACAAGAAACTAAACTTAGAAAATTCAAGCGCGATATTATTGACTATAAGCTCAATGGGGTATATACTTGGGCAGAAGTATATGCCCAGCGCAGATTTACTCGAAGGACAAATACATCATCAGAGGAGAGTGTTGTGACAGATAGAAACGACCAGAGTTCCCCTTAAAACAACACAATTAAGTTCTGATGCAACAAGACATACACCAGGAGACAAGGTACTCTGGGCGGTATGTGGATGTCGCTCCATGCTTATTCACAGGGTTGTAACAGGTGGAATTAACATGAAACAACCAGTCCAAGATGGCGCGGATAGACCGAGGTTGGTATGGTAACTCGCAGCAGAGTGTGGCACTTTGTAGAAATCCAGGGCAGCTTCATTCTGAAACCATTCGCCGTTATGATCTTGTTGATAATGTGGATGATGTGACAGTTGGGTACTGATGTACATAAGCATTTAAGATTGCCGCCGAACATCGCATTTTCTGAGGTCTATTATAAGATGGCGACCTTTTTTTGTCATTTCGAGTGATTCTTTGACCATGATCACGTGATAGATTACATAACGCGGATGAGGTGAAAAACATGGCTGCGACAGGCGTTTACGAGGAGAGTCCTTTCCAGGGGGAACTTCGCCACAAACACACCTGTAAGAATCCCTGATTATGGCATTTAAACCGCTATTTGCGGTCACAATACCAGTTTACATTTAGGCACTCCCGTGCTCCCTGTTCACTATGTCTCTGCAGGGAAGGTAACTTTGAATACTAGCGGTATACTACGGTAAGCTACTACGGTCTTGTGTTCACTGGGGGTGTGATTCAAGGATTGTTGGCTTCATGATCACTATAACGTGGTGCTCTGGATTTTGTTTGTCTTTACGGGGAGAGTGCAAGGTTCTATAGTCACTCAAGGTCTGTGTTTCTCACTTTTCCACAGGTGTGTGGACATAAGTTGAGGTTGTACGTTTACTCAGAGGCGCCAACAGATGGTTCTTTATTTATTTTTTCAGTAATAGCTAAATAACGGGACTGCCAAGGCATGAGATTTTGAAACTGAAAGCTTTTTTCATGCTATGAGTGAGTAATCTTGTGGTATGACATTGTTATCACTATTCAAGGACACGGGACTGTTTTGACTATTATATTTCCTGCATGACACCAGTGTGGAGGAGGAGATTACATAAGATAATTGACATCATAAAGCAGATTATGTTAAAACTGTGTTATGGGAAAAAGTTTGGGTAGATGGTGGAGTATGTATTAAATCGAAGTCGATCCACAAAAGTACATGAACATATGTTTTTTTAAATTTTTTGCAGATGTGCCCCTGACAAAAGGACGTTGGTCCCGAAATGCATTGGGCTTATGTTGATCAAATTGAATGGCATGGATAATTGAGTTGTTTGAATAATCTTTGATGTTCAGGTGCTTGTATAATTCTAATGTATTATTTGACAATCATTGAGAAGGTTTGTTATCTTTATTTGTGTTAAAAAAAGGATGTATTAAAATTATGAGAAAGAAGGTGAATAATTGTTGACATGTTTTGAAATGTTTGTAAATCAAACACAAGTTGTGCACACCTTTGTCCAAGAATCCATTTGGCTTCTGGTGTCATTTACATGCTCTTTACCCCAGCCACACCCCTGCATGGGAACACAGGCTCTGCACAAGGGGAGAAGGGTATCACCATCTAGGATTTAGGCTGAGAGGGGCACTGTGGGGTTGTTTGCACTAGGGCAGTCAAGAACGGTGTTAGAATTGAAAATGTAATTGCCTTGTTGCTCATCCTTCGTTCTGTATTAAGTTAGCATTCATGGCACCATTTTATTAGCAGCCGCCATTTTGTTCCATGATCGAAGCTGAGTTTCTGTCTCACAATGCTTGCCTCAGCAGAAAACTGCCTCGATGTCTCCTTAGTTGATATTTCTCCAAGGCAGAGTTTTGCTGCACTAATGAATGTACTCTCTATTATGGCATACCTTTGCTGTTAGATAGGCTTGTTCCCACCTTCTATAATGGCGGGCGCGGGCAGAGTAACCTTGAAGTGGAGATAGCATGTACCCGGTCCCAGGACCATAGCTCATCCTTCTGTGCCTCCTTTGTTCGCTGTTGCCTGGACCGGAATTTTCCAGCCTGTGCGTGTTCTTGGGGAATTGGAAATGTATAATATCTGATATGTTGGGGGAAGTCAGTCCCTCGGCAGCTATCTCATGAGGCTGGTCAGACTGGGCTCCGCTGCAGCGCAATACTAATAAATAACTTTGGTTTGTATTCTCTACTGTCTGACCGACTCTTCATTTGTTTGGAAGGCCGAGAGGTGGTCACAGGTGACCCGGAGGACCCTATTTGGGTCACTTCCTTCAGTTGGCGCCCGAACAGGGACTCCATCGGGTGACCCATCCTTGCCCGTGGATGGGTGAGGAGGACGGGGCCACGTCGGGTCAGATGGGCGGATCTAGGATCCCTGCACGATAGAGCCTAGTACTCGCAGCTGCCCGACTGTCTGATCGGGCGGTGCCTCGCCCAGTGGTCATCCCGGCTGGGGTCCTGAAAGGCGAAACCCTTGGATTTGACCGTTTGGACCGAAGAGTCGGCAGTGGAGAATAAATTTGTTCGACCTGTGTGCACCAGGTGAGTTTGCTTTGGTTCTTTGTGAATATGGCGCCCTTTTGAATAATATTTGGTATGGTCTGCGGACCATTTGCTTTGCACTTGGTAGGTCTGCGGACCGATTTGGGTACAGAGTGTCTGCGGACACTTTGCCAGGCAACATAATGGATTTGGCTTACTTTTGAAAATGCCTGGGATTGGGCTGATTTTTGGTTTTATGGTATCGACTTTGGTTTGTCTCTTTGGTGCAGTCTGAGAACTGACTTTTGGTTTTCTTTGTTTGACACAGTCTGACGACCGATATTTCGAAAGATATTTGCGAATTATTCGTCTGGCACGAATACTGAACTTGTTTCCTTTTAAGATGCCCTGCTGGAGCAAGTTGTGTTGTTTGGGGTGGCGTTGTTGTTCCGCGGATGCTCAATTGGAAGAGAGGCAGCCTGCGCCTCCGGAAGGCACCCCGAACTTTGATGTGTATGTGAAGCACGGCCTTGGCCCTATTATGTTTAGTACACTATGACACAAATATACGAGGGACAATGCCGAGTTGCAGAGGCCGCTAACGGGTACCTTTGATGAACAGAAATTGAATTTGCTGCAGGATAAATTGTTTGCAAGACGAAGTAGGCAGTCGATGTTTGATTATCTCCAGGTATGGCAAAAGGAAGCTAAGCAGAGATGAATGAGAGCAGAAAAGGAGGCTCGAAGAGGAAAGATGCAGACAGTAACCCAGAAGGCAGTAGCGTATGATAGAGAGAAAATAGAGAAGGGTATAGAGTGTGCTGACAGAAAGTTTAGGTTGCAATGTGACAAATCCTATGTTGCTCGAGAAGAAGGTGATACATTCGTAGAGGATCTGTTAGATACCCGAACCCCCACCTCCATATGCTCCGCAGAGAATATATCCTGCTGTCCCACAGCCCAAGTCTTCTGTCTCTCTTGCCCCTGCCTCTGGTTCTCCTGCTATTGACCTGGCTGCTTCGGCTACAGCACCTCCTGTTTCTTCTTCGGCTTCACCTGTCACACCTGCAGCGACTGTAGGTCTCTCTGCTACTCCTATTGCTCCAACTTCTTCCCTCTCTCCATCACTTACACCTACGACACAGTAGTTAGTAACTCTGGTGCCTGCCTCTTCGACTGTTGTGCCCTCTCCACATCTCCTCTCCCTGACATTGTTGAGCAGTGGAACGCCGGTGCGTGGACTGGATGACGGGGACTGGGCGACTGCAAGGGAACGAATGGGGCGGGTGCTGATTCGGTCTGATGTGGGGAATGCAGAGAAGCAGATGGTAGCTAACCAGGCTGCCCAGTGGGCCCGGAGTCCGATTTACAGTGTGGAAGATGTGTGGAGCGTGCTGAAAGAGTATGAGCCGTTTGTTCAACAGCATGCCCTCAAGCATATGTCGGCTACTTTGATTGGGTTGTGGGAACAATGCTTTAATGGTGTTGCACCCAAAATTATTTATGACATCCGGGACCGCCTGTATGCTGCTGATATGGCCCCTAATGACGTTTTTAGTAATGTCGTTACGTTGATTGGACACCGAGGCAGGTTGCACCAGAAGAGCCCAACAACTATGTCCCAGTTTCCGATGAGGGAAGTACATCCGATCTTCCACCCTGAGATACCGGAGTTGTGAGACCAGAGGGTACTGTCGTCAGACAGAGAGTAGAGGCCCGCTTCCAAGAACAATGGGTTTATACTCCTTGGAAGAGGAGTGAGGTCTTGTCTCTTAAAACTCAGTTACCTGACCCTAGGAAAAAATCCAACTGCATACTATAAAGAATTAACAGAGGCTGTGTCGTCGACGGTAATGACGCTGGCAGACATTGAGATGTTTTTTGGTTTACTGGTGCCAGTTGATATCTGGCGGCAGGTGCATACGCAGGACCATGTTGTGGAGTTGGGTGGCACTTGGGATGAGATCAGGGCATGGGATAAAGAGAGGAAGCTTGATGCTAAGGCTGAGATACTAGCTTTGCCAGGTCAAATTATTACTTACATGCACTCTCTAATTCCACCTAGAAGAGTAGATTGGGACAAGTTAACAGCATATCGTCAGAAGAAAGATGAAAGTGTATCAGATTTTTTTTAACTAGGTTTGAAGGTGCGTTTTTGGATTTCAGTGGACAGGACTTGTCGATGGAGGGAGGTGTCCGACTGTTTGTTAACAGATTTGTTACGAATTTACTTCCCGAGATCGCGACTTGGTTGCAGGCTTCGGAGAGCACTTGGACTACCTCCTCCCCATCAGTGATATTAAGCTGGCACAGTATTATGAGCATAGAGAGAACGAGGAGAATGTAGAGAGGAAAAATAAGGAGTTGAAAACGAATGTGTTGATGCAGCAGGTGTCTAGGGGGAACGGTAGAGGACGAGGCATTGGTCCGGCTCGACAGCTGCCCCGCACTGGAAAAAATGCTGCACCTGTGGTGCCGAACCAGTGTGCATATTGTAAGGAGGAGGGACATTGGTGCAGTGAGTGCTCGACGTTGTTGCAAAAGGTTGTGGCCCCTAGAGGACGGGGTCATGGAGCAGGTGGCCAGGACGGAGGCCAGTGAAATGAGGAACAGCAAGGTCGATCTGATCAGAACGAGAGCTGACCGGCTGTATGGTCCTTTTGGTGGTGTTTCTTTTGCCATTAAAGCTGATCCTGGGAACTGAGACTGTTTGACCCTACTGATTGTGATTGGACACACCATGAGATGACGAGTGGTTTGCGGAGTGGCTGGGACTACCCACTAACAACTCCTGATACTGCAAAGACTAGACAGTGATGGATGAGCAGACACATTCTTACTGAAGTATCTATCAACCATCATTGGGTTCGCTGTGTTGAATCTTGAAGTACCCCATGACAGACAGCCTATGTGCAGCCGAGCAACCTTTTTAGTGCTGACAACTTGTTGCCGCGTGAGTCAGTACCTGAAACATCTTTAAAGTTTTTCTCCTAGCTGTGGAGCATTGAGACTACTCTAGTGCGTGTGAAACAATCCCTTTGGCACTGTCATCAATGAAGGACTTCCTCTGTGGGTGGAGTGATGCATCACATTGCGTGACCTGGTCATGTAGTGAGGCCATATTGATTTACACCGTCGACCCAGGTTTGTGGTATACATAATGTAAACAATTCAAGCATGAATATCAGTCCAGAAGGAAGGGGTATTAGGTGTAGAAATGAAAAAGAGCGCATTGCACCCTACCTTAAAAAAGGAATAAAGATGGATTGATCCTCTGAGAGATCCTTGGGAAGTGCTCACACTTGTAGCTTTGAGGTGAGCAAGAATAGTGGTAGACCTTAGGGAAGAGTAGATTAAAGGAACTAAAGGCCTTAAGTATTATTCCATTCAGAATCCACGGGTGTGCAATCTGCACACTGACTGGAAAGCTATTCAGAATGCCACTGATTGTCCTATAGGTCGCCTTGCACATTACCCGTTCGCAAAGCTTTCAAAACAACCTGCCTAATGAATATTAATGCTTTAAAAAATATTTTCTGTTAGGGAACACATTTCATGGGTGGTTTAGGCTGTGGGGGGAGCAGGACCTCTGGAACACTGCCAGTGCCACCCGAAGCCACTGACATGATTCTTAAAGAACAATCTATCCCAAAGGGACTCGGCCCTTCCTATTTACAATTCTTAATGGTTCCCAAAAGACATTTCTGACTTGCAAAAAGGGGTTTCAGCAAATTAAAAAGGTTGATTGCTGTTGCAAATCCTGTGTTTTTGTGCATCGCATACTTTACCTCGGCAAAAAAAAACTTTTGTACATGAGTCACCATGCTCAAAGCTATTCATTGCTTTTTTTGGGAATTATACAGGTGACTTGGAATTTCCTTGAAGTACACGTCTTTTCTTGTTTTTAAAAAAAAAAACAAAGTGACTCGAAAGTGTCTTGCAGTACATATTGTGGGTAGTTTTTGGCTAACCTGTTATTTTAACTAGATATTTGAATCTATTCTTATGGTAATAACTTGTTTTAGTTTGTTGTATCTTGAGCATCTTTAACTGGGTGCATACTCCAGGTATGTTAAATATCTTCAGCTATCATGTTGGAACAACTCATTCATTTTTATCAGATGCAGGTGATCCATTATTGCCCCAGAAAGGATGGAAGAAACTTTTTGACTCCTACTTAATTACCATTGGAGGCGAGAAGTTTTCAGAAGCTAGAAAAACAGGGTTACACTGCATATTCTTGGCACTGAGTGCAGGACCAGTTATGAGTGCATGCAAGAACGTGCGACTTTCGTGACTTAACTCAATAGTTAATTATGGGCCAACTTGTATGCTGTACCTATAATCTAAGAAAAACTTCAACGAACTCAGACCTGAATGAGGCCATATACATCATTGAATGAAAAACACCTTGAGTTGGGTGAAGGAGATGAGTAACAAAAACATGGGAGTTTCAGATGTGAAAACTGAAATCATGGTTGTGTCCTGTTCATGTATTCCTATGCAAGAGACTGCTAATAAAGTGGGAAACCATGAAATTTATCAATATTTTAAAATTTAATATGCATGTCGTTTTATATTAATTTGGAGCGTTGTTTAACTTTGAATATGCTTCCGTTTCGTGCTCAATAGTACTGGAAGCCAGAATGCTCAGGTTTGTACATTTGCACATTTCATAGAAGTGCAACCTCATTTTCGAACCTAGCAAGTGGAAGCAGGATTTCAGGAGACGAATGAGCCCAGCATTGTGTGTATGAATAATATACTATCCTCAAGGACATGCAATAATTCCTTAGGGAGAAGACCCTACCACCTGCTCATTAGTTTAGGTTTTTAAGGATAGTATCACGTTTCTGCCACGTGATTAAGCTCCATTGACTTGTATTGAGAAAAATCATATATTTATTCGTCAAAAATTCCTATGTATTTTAGCACTATGCTCCAACTACCTTTTTTTCCAGCGAGAAACCTGGTCAATTGAAATAATTTCTTTGATTTTTTTGATGTGCTGCTTGCTATTTTGCATTAAATGCTGGTTAAACATTAGGCTTTCCGATTTGCTGTGTTTTTTTTAAAAAGACTGGTTCGGCAAGGAAGTGCTTAAAGGGAAAGAAAACAGAGCAGCCTTGGAGCGAGCATCACATGATTGCCCCATGCGCCTGGGGTAGGAGAGGACTTTCTCAGGGGAATTGTGGTAGAGAACGTCTTAGCGCCGGGCTTATCAATTTGGCTAAAAGTATAAATGTGAATCAAACCAAATTTTACCCAACAGTGCTACAGTTTGTTTGTTGCCTACTTGCATAGTTTGTATTGTTTGTGGCTTTCTGTCTGATCCCTGGTTCTCAGAGGAACTAAGGCTTCTGAAGAGGCAATGTCGTAGACAAAAAAAGGCGTTGGAGATAGTTCTATGACCCCAAGGAAAAAGAATCGTATAAGAAATTATTGACACAATATAAAGAAATGCTCCATAAAACTAAAATCAATTACTTCTCTGAGAAAATTGAAGGTGCGAAGAATAATTCCAAAGAACTGTTTGCTACGGTCCAGAAACTTAGTCATACACAGGAGACTCAACACAATGTAGTAGACCAAGCTTTTTGCAACATCCTAGCATCCTCTTTTTGCAAAAAGGTCTCCACCATCTATGATACGTTTGCCTCACGCTCTGCAAACGATAAAAGCACTCCGTTTTCACAATTTGATGTTGCAAGTACAGACTTAAAAGTCCCCAACCCGCCCCAGGCCTCCGGTTTGCCACAACTCGTAGACTTTTCGCCTGTCTCCTATGAGCAGGTCACTAAACTTCTCTTGGCCACCAAATCCGGATCACCTTTGGATCCATGTCCTCCTAAGATAATCCACACAGTAATGGAGACAGTTGCACGTCCACTTACGGAGTTATTCAACCTAGCCATTAAAACTGGGACATTCCCTAAAATTTGGGGGGAAAACTCAATTTTACCACTTTAAAAAAAATATCTAACTCGGATAAAACAGATCCAGGCAATTATTGCCCAATCTCTCGTTTACCTCTACCAGCAAAAATCTTTGAAAAACACATGAACCAAGAACTGGCCACCATCATTAATAACAATCACATCCTGGATTCAACACAGTATGGCTTTAGGAGGAAGCACAGTACTGAGCTTGCCTTGATCACAGCGACAGAAGAAATCATGTGCGCCGTAGATAAAGGAGGCTTGGCTGCCCTGATACTGCTGGATCTTTCAGCAGCGTTCGATACGGTAGACCACAGCCTCCTGATAAGTCGCCTTCAGGAAATAGGGATAGCAGGTACAGCCCTCTCACTTCTTAAATCCTTCCTGTCAGATCGTTAACAATTCGTCGAAGTGGATGGTTTCAGGTCCCACTGCTTTAGGCTCCCATGTGGGGTACCACAGGGTTCGTCCCTGAGCCCAACCCTTTTTAATGTGTATGTTACACCTCTGGCCAGATTGATTAAATCGTACAGTTTTGCGATGGTATCATATGCAGATGACACCCAGATTATTGTCTCCATTTCGAATAATAACCATGACACAGCTCATAACTTTAATGCCTGTATGCGACACGTGAGCAGATGGATGTCGGAGAACTGCCTCAAGTTAAACTCTAATAAGACCAGCAGAGACCCATCCTTTTGGTCCACTGATTGGTGGCCTGCGGAGTTGGGTCCTCTTCCCATTCCAGCCACCAAGGCGAAAAACTTGGGAGTCATTTTTGACACTACCCTGTCCTTTTCCCACCATGTGAAGGCGCTCACATCATCCACTTTTTTCCACGTTGAAAATTCTGAGAAAAATGTTTCCGTTTATACCACCAGAACTACAGAAAACAGTGGTGGCAGCACTAGTTCGGTCTAAGCTGGACTACTGTAACGCGCTCCTGGTTGGTATAAATAAGGCACTTCTGGTTAAACTGCAGGTTCTCCAAAACTCTGCGGCCGGCTGCTCTTTGGCATACCTAAACACTCTTCAGCCAAGCAGGCCCTCAATGCTCTACACTGGCTATCTGTGGAAAAACGAATCAATTTCAAGGCCTTGTGCATCGCCTTTAAGGCGCTGCATAATCATGGTCCTGACTATCTGACAGATCGTTTTCAATGGTATACTCCATCTCGAAATCTTCGGTCCTCTTCTCAAACTGGTGAAGGTACCCAAACCCCAACTCCTGAAATGGGGCGGTAAAAGCTTTATAAACATCACAACCAGATTGTGGAACCGTCTGCCTACAAAGCTCAAAAATGCGCCCGACCTGCTCTCCTTCAGGAAAAGCCTAAAGATCTGGTTATATACCCTATAGTCTCTAACCTAGACCCCGAGCCTTCAGTTGAACCCTCAGTGAGTTCATGTGGGTAGTTGCCCAGCGCCTAGACGCCTTAGGGTATTAGTTGCGCTATATAAATAAATAAATAATGTATGGTTAAAAAATGGTGCACACAAAGGGGTCGATTCCGATTCGGGCCGGAAAAAGCACCGACCGACTCGGAGCCGGAATTAATTCCGACCGACACGTACCTGTGGCGCCCGACACGCCAAGTACGATGCAAAGCGTGCAAAATCCGACCGACACGTACTGAACCCAAGCCGAACGACCGAGCCGCACGGAAAACAGCAATCCGGCCGGAAAAACACGCAAATCGAACCGACCGACACGCACCCGGAACAAATCCAACCGAAACGTACCCGCGAACTCCAAACCGCAAAGTACGATGCAAGGCGCGAAAACCACGACCGAGTCGCACGGAGGACAAGCCGTATGACCGACACGCATACAAAACTGCGAGCCGAAGTAACACAAAACACCGCGACCAACGCGTACGCAGCATAGAAAACTGCACAAACACAGCGTGAACGAAACGGAGAAGACCGTACGAGACAACTGCAGGGTCCGACTCGGTCACAAGAACGTTTCCAACATGCACAGAAAGTACTAAGGAAAAATACACAAAAAAAGGCCAAACAAGCAATTACAAAGCCAATAAATACTGGGGGGTGGGGACAGAGAACAAAGACACACCCACAACTCCACCCATATAAAGGACACAAATCCCAACCATGATCCTTTGCAAATGCTATTCTACTGCCAGCACTCAACAGACAGCAACCACACACCCACAGCTCATCCCTCACACAAGCCACACACCATCAGCACACCAACAAATAGCTACCTCACATACACCCAGCAAAACACACACTCACACACCCTCACCTGCACACCAACACACACATCACTCACCATCACCACCCATCACCATGCCCCCAAAGAAGAATCACAAGTTCCTAGATTGTGAATTGGAAGTCCTGGTAGACGAGATCCTCAGGGTAGAGCCACAGCTGTTTGGCACACTGGTCCAACAGACACCCATCTCCCAGAAAACCAAGATGTGGGAGAGGATCATCAACAGGGTGAACGCAGAATCACCATGTCTGCGCACAAAGACTGACATCCAGAACAGGTGGTATGACTTGCGCAGGAGGGTACGGGAGCTGCTCAAGAAGGACTACCTCCTGAGCCAATACACCGGCAGTGGCCCTCCTGCCAAGCCAGTATACCTCAGGCCCTGGGAGGAGAAGGTGCGGGCCATCCTTCCGCCAGTGAGCGTCTATGGACTAGAGAACATCCCAGAGCCTGGTGAGTACACAACAAATGTACACAATATTCTGCCACAATACACACACACATCACTGTCAAGGGGAGAGTCAAACCATGCACTCATAGCAATTACACAGCAACCAGAACAGAATCATCCCAAAATGTGTATGTCAGTCAGATAAACACAACACATGCCATCTCAAAGTTACATTTAACCGTGTCATCACATGTACAAACACAGCTACAACTACAGCTAGGCAGTGGCACAAATATAACTAACAAACACATCCAGACATGTAGCCACCACTACAACACCAACACACAGTGAAGACCACTGAAAGAAAGGAATTCTGTGTATGCTGGGCAAGTCAGAGTAGCCAATAGCATCATGGGAGTCGTAGTCACAGATATTGCTCACCCCCACAACTGTCCCATCAACACCACCATGAACCATGCGCACATCACAGGGAGTGGAAAAGGACTCACAGGATGACTGACACTGGCTACTGCTGTGGGGAGCACAAGGCCCTGCTGGCAACTGTGCAACAACCAACAGCAGGACACCACTGACTGACATCCTGAGAGACAACTTCCACTCCCTGCAATGGAAGCACGTTCCATGGTGGGATATCTGGCTGGGTGGGAAGGAGGACTCGCAGCACTGACCATAGTCACAAGCACCTCCCCTCACACACCCCCTCAACACAAACTCCACAGAACCCACCTGGGAGAATGCAATGCCTTACATCCTAACTCAAGATCCCACAAAGAACCTCCACCCTGGGTTATGTTGTGTGAAGCACAGGGACACTCTTGGGACTTTTAGCCAAACAACTGCTAGGACAACACTCCCAGCCATCCTGTCAGCACAGGCAGCCCACCCCACAGGGAAGCAGAGTCAAAAGGAAGGAAGCATGGGCATGCTGGGAAGGGGGGTGGAGCCAATAGCATGATGGGAGTAGTAGGCACAGATATTGCTCAGCCTCACAACTGGCCCATCAACACCACCCTGAACCATGCTCACATCACAGGGAGTGGATAAGGACTGACAAGATGGCTGACACTGGCTACTGCTGTGAGGAGCACAAGGCCCTGCTGGGAACTGTGCACCAACAAACAGCACAACACCACTGCCTGACATCCTGAAAGCCAACTTGCACTCTCTGCAATGCAAGCATGTTCCATGGTGGGGATATCTGGCTGGGTGGGAAGGAGGACTTGCAGCACTGACCATAGTCACAAGCACCTCCCCTCACACACCCCCTCAACACATACTCCACATAACCCACCTGGGAGAATGCAATGCCTCACATCCTAACTCAAGATCCCACAAAGAACCTCCACCCTGGGTTATGTTGTGTGAAGCACAGGGACACTCTTTGGACTTTTAGCCACACAACTGCCAGGACAACACTCCCAGCCATCCTGTCAGCACAGGCAGCCCACCACACAGGGAAGCAGAGTCAAAAGGAAGGAAGGATGGGCATGCTGGGAAGGGGGGTGGAGGCAATAGCATGATGGGAGTCGTAGTCACAGCTCTACATCCCCCACCACATGGCCCAGCAAGCTCACACTCACGCATGCACATCCCACAGAGAGTGGAAAGGCCCATCAAAAATGTCTGACACTGTTGCTGTGTCGTGGGGAGCACAAGGGCATGCTGGGAACTGCACACCAACCAACAGCAGGCCACCACTGTCAGCCATCTTGCCATTGCTCTCACACCCACACACACTGAACTCCCCACAAAAGCAAGTAAGTATGGGAATGCTGGGAAGTGGGGTGGAGGCAATAGCATGATGGGAGTCATAGTCACAGACATAGCTCACCCCCACAACTGTCCCATCAACACCACCCTGAACCATGCTCACATCACAGGGAGTGGAAAACAACTGACAAGATGGCTGACACTGGCTACTGCTGTGGGGAGCACAAGGCCCTGCTGGCAACTGTGAAACAACCAACAGCAGGACACCACTGACTGACATCCTGAAAGACAACTTTCACTCCCTGCAATGCAAGCACAGTCCATGGTGGGATAACTGACTGGCTGGGTGGGAAGGAGGGCCGGCTGTCAACCAAATACAACCAATGCAGACCATGTTCACACCCCAACAAATACATAGAAATGCCCAAATAATGCAGGACAATGTGCTACACCAATATCAACCCCTGACTGTGACAACTTAGGACAATGCAATGTACAGGCCCGCACCCAGAGGCACAGTCACAACTGTCAGGTGTGTCAACCATTGATGCCTGCAGAAACATTACATACATTGTGTGTGTCTCCCAAAAACAGGTGATGATGGGGACACAGCAGCAGACGCTGAGGAGTCCCAGTCCCAGGCTCAAGAGGATACGGAGCTCACTGGTGTCGTACAGCCTCTGCCCTCCTCGGACGAAGAAGACCAACCTGGCACCTCCGGTGCAAGTCAACATGCAGCACCAGCAGGACCACCAGCTGCAGCACCAGCAGGACCACCAGCTGCACCCCCTGCACCCACCCCTCCAACGACTGTCACCACAAATACCATCCCTGCCGACATGGACAGAACAAGGAGCACCACCAGCACAGGGACCCTGGACCAACGTGGGGCCATGGACACCACCACCACCACCAACCCCCAAGGGGGACCAGGGTCATCTGTCCGTGCCACTGCACGCACTGCACATGTCGGCAGGGGTGGTGGGAGGGGTGGGAGACAGAGGTCGCTGCTTGCAGAGGTTGCTGGTGTGCATGATGACCCACAACTGGTACGCATAGCCGATGCGTACCAGTCCAGCACCGGAGATCTCAGCCAGGTAGTGGGGCTCCTCAGAGACATGAAACAGCAGCAGGCTGCCCATCATGCCCGCTTGGACTCACACATGTCCCGCGTGGAGTCCAAGTGGGACGCACTGCAAGAGATGACGGCGGTGCACAGGGACATATTACAATGCCTCCGCCAGATGAACAGCAACCAGTCCACACCTCCCTGTGTGCCAACAACATCTGGTGCTGAACAAACTGCAACTGCCACAGGGAGGGAGGATGACTCTGGCGGAGAGTCCCCTGCACCGCTGCAGCCTGTACTTGAGGGGCCCCCCAAAGAAGAGGGGTCGTCCGAGGAGGGGCAAGTGAGAGGCCGATGGCCAAGTGCAACCCCCAGGAAGCCTGAACCTGTTCTGGATGTTCACCTTTGTGCACAAACTGTTCACCCTGTTGACGGCAACACAACTCCCACACATGACATGGGGAGTACAAGTTGGACCAATGTCTCAGACAACTGTGGCCCCGATACTGGGGATTTTGTCTACCAGGACTTTCAATTCACCTAGGAACTTCTGATTGCAATATATATGTACAGCACTAACCATCCTATGCACTATTCACACAAATGTATCACAATAAACACACTAATACACCATACTTGCCTCTGTTGTGATTCCAACGTGGGTGCTGTCATGGGGATGATGAACTGCAAAATTACACTGTGTATGCGAACTGCAACAGCAAGTACAACACAGGCATGCGAGTAAAGGCAACGTGACACATATGAGGGAGACACACCACCAGGGCTACACAACACATACACACCTAGGCCATCTGACTCATTGCCTACACTGATGTTGCCAGGGAAGACGGTGCAATGCACAGACACCACACCTATTCCCAGTTGTAGTCAAGTAGCCCACAGGTGCAGTAAGCAAATGGCAGTCAAATGTGTGACCACAGACAACGCACATCACAAAGTGAAGCACAGGTTTATTACACAGTTGCAACATGTCGTAACCACTACAGATGCAAGGTAATCCCACCTGGCAGCGGGCACACAGTCAACAACTGTAGAAGGAAGGAAGTCCATGGGTGTGGCGCACATCACCTGTAGGGACACAACAGCTACCACCCTGGAAGTACAATCACGTCGTCGGTGGACACAGTTGACCAAACGAATCTGAAAGTACCCTGTGAAGGACAGAAATGACACACAGTCAAAAGCAATGGAGAACAGGACAGAACAGCAAAACTCATGCACAATACATGTTACAAGATACCCACCCAGAACCAAGTTAGCATGTCAACACTGTTGGGGAGTACAGACCACCTGTAAGCACACATCGCTACACACATCCAGTCAAGTAGCCCATGGACACACTCCAACAGCACCAGAGCACCACCTACACATATCATGCCAACTCACATCATTGACATGACACCTCAGGATACTCACATTCAGCTAAAGAAGTTGGTGATGAGCTGTGTGCGGACATCACCCTCATCATCATCATCATCACTGGCATCGTGGTCCAGGCCAGGATCCTCCACAGGTGGCGGATGTTGGTCATTGTCATCCTGGATGAGAGGCAACTCCTTCCGCACTGCCAGGTTGTGGAGCATGCAGCAAACGATGATAATCTTGCACACCTTCGCTGGGGCATATGGGAGGGACCCTCCTGTCTTGTCGAGGCAGCGGAAGCGGCTCTTCAGGAGACCAAATGTCCGCTCAATCACTCTCCTGGTCCGACCATGTGCCTCATTGTAGCGCATCTGGGCTGGTGTCACAGGGTTCCTGAGGGGTGTCAGCAACCACGGCATGTTGGGGTATCCCGAGTCACCTACGGACAGACAAGTGCACATTAGCTGACTTGGAAAAGTGGGCGGAATACTACAGATCAGATCACACACAATGGCACAAAGTCAGTACACACCAACAAGCCAGGCACGCTGGTTCTGCATCTGTGCCATCATCCTGGGAATGCGACTACTCCTCATCACAAAGGCATCGTGTGCTGAACCAGGGAAACGGGCACACACGTGTGTGATGGTCATATCTGCAAGACACACCACCAGTGCATTGACCGAGTGGTAGTGCTTGCGGTTACGGTAGGCCTGCTCCTGGGCCTGTGGTGGTACCAAAGCCACATGTGTCCCATCAATGGAGCCAATGACATGCGGCATCCTCCCCAGGGCATAGAAGTCACTCTTCACGTCAGTGAGTCGTTGCAGTCTAGGGAAATAGATGTACCGGTTCAGGTATAGCAACATTGCCTCCAAAACATCGCGGAGCACACAGCTCAACATGGTCTGTGACATCCCACCAGCAGTCGCCACAGTATGTAGGAAGGTACCGGTGGCAAAGAAGTGTAGGGCTGCCATCACCTTCACCTTGGGGGTCAGCGCTGTAGGATACGGCCGGCCAGGCTGCAAATGTGGGGCCAACTGCACTGCCAAATCCTCAATCAGCTGCCTGGTGAAGCGGTACCGTCGGATGCTGTCCCGTTCCACCATCGTTGCCAGGTCTGGGAATGGTCTATGGACAGCAGGAGCCCTGCAGTGCAGAGGAGAAGAAAGCAAGATTGTCAGTCACCCCACATATGCGGCATTGAACACACTCAATATCACATCATACATCATTATGAGGCACAACTACATGAAGTGTGCAGTTCCGTAAGGACATGTATGGTACATACATGGCCAACATCTGTCATCACGGTTCAACAAGTGGCATCAATAAGTCCCAGGTTGGCCCATTGGATATCATGAGGCCGTGTCACAGTTCCCATCTCCTGCTGCCATGTCACAATCACCCCCACAGTGACATGTGAGGACAGATGTGCCCCAGGCATCACAGCTCAACGACAGGTACATTCCCAGGGACCCTGTATTGCCACATGGACACTGGCATTACATGGAGTATCATGTATACACCACAGCAAAACAACCATGACCCCCACAGGTAGTGGTCCCACTTGCCACTGCAGGACAGACATGGACGTCTGTGACACACACACGCACAACATCAAAGTCCATGCACACACAACGTGGATGTGGAGACTGTCTCCCATTGTGCACATGAAATCAGAGACATTGTAAACACTACATGCACACAGACTGTGGAGGACCATCACTATGGTGCCACTGGGACACCCTGGCTCAAACATACCATCCCACATGGGACTCACGGGGTATGTGACATGACATACACATACACCACCGTGAAATGTGACCATGGCACATGCACAGATATGAACAGTTGCACATCACAGTGGTCATGTACACGTAACACCCAGGATCCTGTCCCCATGAACACGTGCACAGCCTGGGGGTGGCTGCCCCCAGGTGACACCCACAGGACAACATGTACACCAACATACACACAATAGGAAATGCAGCCTTACATGCCTTATGATACAGTTTGGACAGGCTGTCGTGTTGTAGGTGTGCCCCTCACTCCCTGGGAGCTATCTGTGGCTGGCATATGTTCATCTGAGACAGGCATGGTGACATATGCCAGTCACTTGTACAGGGACGCGTTGAACAGCAATGGACCGATCGGTGCACCCGGCCGGCCCATTGCATTCAATGTGTGCAGGTACGCGTTGTACCCCTGTACGCGTTGTACAGCAATGGACCGATCGGTGTGCCCGGCCGGCCCATTGCATTCAATGTGTGCGGGTACGCGTTGTACCCTGTACGCGTTGAACAGCAATGGACCGATCGGTGCACCCGGCCGGCCCATTGCATTCAATGTGTGCGGGTACGCGTTGTACCCCTGTACGCGTTGAACAGCAATGGACCGATCGGTGCACCCGGCCGGCCCATTGCATTCAATGTGTGCGGGTACGCGTTGTACCCCTGTACGCGTTGTACCGCAATGGACCGATCGGTGCACCCGGCCGGCCCATTGCATTCAATGTGTGCGGGTACGCGTTGTACCCCTGTACGCGTTGAACAGCAATGGACCGATCAGTGCGCACCCATTGTCAATGGCCTAGCCTGGCAACGGACGCGTTTTCGAAATTTGAACGAGTCGGTTGCTGGAAATTCAGTTGG
Source organism: Calotriton arnoldi (assembly GCA_963921515.1). Taxonomy (NCBI): domain Eukaryota; kingdom Metazoa; phylum Chordata; class Amphibia; order Caudata; family Salamandridae; genus Calotriton; species Calotriton arnoldi. The sequence goes on along the minus strand of CAWUFW010001833.1, from coordinate 693,365 downwards.
TCACCCACAACAATGTTGCAAAATCATGTATGTCATGAAGTTGAAGATTTGAAGGATGCTGTGGGCGTGTATTGGTGCTGCTATTCCATGGATTGGCCAGATTCAGAAGATGCAAACGACTTGGACCTATCACTTTGGACACATGGGACAGTATCTGCCTCTGCAGCACATATATATTGCTGGCTGTTCCCCTGAGAGCTCACTTGCCTGCACTACATGCTCCAGGACGACATCTGCCACTGCACTGCTGCTGTCTCTGCCCCCTCTGGACCCTGCAATGGCACGTACTGTGGAGAGAGCCCCAGCCTTCAGCCTTGAGGAGAACCAGGCCCTGCTGGACAGCCTACTTCCACAGTACAGCAAGCTGTATGGGACACCAGGGGAGCAGGTGAGTGTTCTGTGCACTGCCTTTCTGAATGTGCTTTTTGTCTGACTAGCAAGGCTGAAAGTCTGCACGCCACTGGCTAGCAGGCTCACTGAGTAGTTGTCACCCCCCATAGTGTGTAGTGACATGCACTGGACAGGTATGGTGCAGTGACAGTGCATTTGAACAAGGTTTTACTTCCCATGCAATGATACCATGTAGTGACTTCTGGCAAACTGTCCATGGGCAGCGTTGCACTGCCTGTGTACATCATGTGCCCCTGTGATTGAGACATGTATATACAACTGTGTCATGCACGGATATGTTGCATGTGTAGTTATGGCCTTTTCACTTTGTCATCCTCACAGGTTAATGCCCATCGGAAGCAGGAGATCTGGAAGGACATCGTCCGGGCTGTCCGGTCCGTGGGGGTCTACAAGCGCCGGATCCGCAACTGCCAGAAGAGGTGGCAGGACCTTCGGGGCTGGACCCGGAGGATTGCACGGGTCCAGCTGAAGCTGTCGCCTCCTCGCAGGAGGGGCGGAACACGGACCCTGACCCCCACATGCTCCAGATCCTGGCGGTGGTGTTTCCAGACCTGGATGGGCAGCTGAAGGCCAGACAGCAGCAAGGAGGGGTGAGTCAAAGACTGCACTGTGAACTCTGTATTACATGCTATGTGCCCTCCTCTGGCCTGGTTAAACTGCCACAGTACAGCAGTCATGTTGTCCAGGAGCCATGTCCCTCTATTGTGCACTGCCCACTCCTCATCCGATACCCAGGTGTGGCCCTTACATTCAGGGAATTGTGTCACTTGGGACTGTGTCCTTGCAGTTTGCTTCACTCAAGGTGGGGGACAGCATCTGTTTCCCTGACTCTGTTGTGGGCATCATGGGTGGGTCCATTGTTCACACAACGCCTGTGTTCGGACATGTAATCTGCGTGTTGCTTTGATATGCGGTCCACTTGCTGAGCTGAGCCACCACATGTGCCTGGGGTATCTGGCACACACCCATGCACAATTTAAATCATAGAGTAAGTGGCAAGGAAATAATGTCTTTCAGTTGATAGTATTGTGTCATCAACTAGTCATGATACAGCAATAACATGACTACCGTATGTAAGCAGGTGTCAGGTCATAGGACCAAAGTAGGTGAGCAGAAGTCAGATCGTAAGACCAGAGTGGGTAAGCAGAAACCTGAGTCTCAGTCACGAAACCAACATGAGTCTCATATGTTTTTAGAGAAAACCTACAGTCTATATTAATATGAATATTAATAACCCCTTCATGAGCAGGAGGGTATTTGACATGTCATATCCTCAGTGTGCTCCAAGGTATGTCATCGTTTAAACCCTGAGTATGTAAGGACAAACGATGTATCCATCTCTGTTCTTTCAAAAAGAGGGCTTGCTTGTTAATCCTCGTGAATGTTTCTAACACCATCCATTTAAGTGCATCAGGTGAATGGTGTTTCTCCAGGAAGTGGGAGCACATTTTCGTGTTTGATTTTTGACATCGGATGTTACTCCGGTGTTCAGCAACACGGGTTTTGATGGTGCGGGTGGTCATCCCTATATATTGTAAATTACAGGGACAGGTCAGCAAGTATATGCAATTTGATGTGTTGCAATTAGTATGGGACCGTAATTCCCACGTGAAACCATTGGAAAAAGTGATAGATTTGCATATGGTGGTGAAAGCACATGCTGTACAGGACCCACAGGGGTAGTGACCCTTAACCGGTGGTAAATCCCATAGGGTTCTTTGGACAGCTAGTGCAACTGTCTTAGGTCTGGTGTTAATTAGCATGTCTCTCAAATTACGTGAGCGCTTAAAAGCAAAGCGCGGTAAGTCCAGTGTCATGTCACCGGTGTTAAGTATACCCCAATGTTTCTTGATCACTTTGCTTAGTCTGTTCGACCCAGGTGTGAAGGTGGTCACACATGTGAGGGTATCACTAGGGATCTTGGTTCTCTGTTCTAAGAGTGCTTCCCTGTTGTTGTTTCTGGCTCTTTTTCTACTTAGGGCAATACTTCTTGGGGGGTAATCTCGTGCCACCAATTTTTTTGCCAGTATTTCTGATTCTGTTCTGTAATCTGTAATTTCACTACAATTTCGTCTCACCCTTAGAAACTGTCCAAAGGGGAGGTTCTCTTTCAAAGCATGAGGATGGTAACTACTATACAGCAGCAGGCTATTGCGGTCTGTTGCTTTTCTGTACATAGTAGTAGTTAGACTACCCTGTTCAAGTCTGATCGTGAGATCCAAGAATGGTATCTGTTCCTGTGAGATGGTGCTGGTGAATCTCAGATACGGATTCAGTGTGTTAATCCATGCACAAAATTGTTCGCAAGATGTCACATCACCTTTCCAGAAGACCAAAATGTCGTCTATGAATCTCTTCCATAGGCGGATATTAGATCGATATGGATTAGAATCATGGAGGATCTGCTCACCCTCAAAGGATGCCATATAAAGACATGCTAAACTGGGAGCAAAGGTACTCCCCATGGAAGTACCTTGCTTTTGATGGTAAAGCTGCCCTTTAAACTCAAAAAAGTTTTCAGTCAATGCCAAAGATGCACACTCAAGGACAAAACTGGATGGTGTGCTCGAGTCCCAATGTGTCGAATTAAGTGCCTCCTCTATCACATCTAGGGTCGCTCTCTGAGGGATGTTAGTATAGAGCGCCTCTACATCTAGAGTGATGAGGAGATCAATATCGCCTGTATGTTGAAATTCTGAGATCAGGCGTAGTACATCAGTGGTGTCCTGTATGTAAGATGGTATTTGTCTCACTAACGGTTGTAGAAAATGGTCACAAAATTGTGACAGAGGTTCAAGTATGGAATCTATCCCGGAGACGATGGGGCGTCCAGGTACTGGTGTGACTCCCTTGTGTATTTTCGGTAATATATAGAAATAGGGGATCCTAGGGTCTTTCTTCATGAGAAAGTCAGCCTCCTTCCTACTTATCCAGCCCTGGGTCTCTGCCTCAAAGATCAGTGTGGTTATAGTTGTATTAAGGCGTGTCACTGGACTGGTGGTGATGGGAGTGTAATACCGCCGATCACTCAGTTGTCTCAGACATTCAATGTCATAGTCAGTGGTTGCCATGATGACAGTGGCCCTGCCTTTGTCGGCTGGTTTGATAGTGATGTTAGTGTCGTTCGACAGGGCAGAGATCGCCATCAACTCTTCATTGGTGATGTTACAGGTACGTCTAAAGTTAGACTCCCTTTGTAGGTCCTTAAGGACAGCCTGTTCAAAGGTAATGACCTCGTTAGGTACCATACCGGTATTGGGAGTGAAAGTTGCAGGATTATGTAGGCCAGAGTCACAGGTTTCCTGTGGTGGAGTACCGTGAAAGAAGGCTCTCAGGCGCACTTTGCAAAAAATCTCTGAAGTTCACACTGTTCTTTAAATTTGTCTTCCCTGGGGGTAGGGACAAACCCCAGTCCCTTTTGTAGGACCCTGTGTTCAATCTCCGTCAGGGACTTAGGAGACAAATTGACAATCAGGTTTTCTTCTTGGTAACACTCCGGGTTTCCACTACTCGTTGTTGTGGTTCCTCCCATTGTACCCTCTTGTCTTGCTGATTGTTTCTTCTTCGCCCGCGCCCTTTGCCCCAACCTCTGCCTAAAAAAGGTTGGCTCAGGCCTCCAGGGACAAAGGATTGTGGGCCAGGTGGGCCAAAAGGTTGTGGGCCCTGAGGGAACATGGGGTATTGCCAATACGATGGGCCCTGATAGTGGGGTATAGGGAATCCCTGAAAACCCTGGCGGCCCCTTCTCCTGGGGTAGTTATAGTTCCAGTTCTCTGTGCTCGAGTCACTGTTACTGGACGAGCCCCTCCTAGAGGAATTGGAACTGGCGTCTGAGACAGTGTTAGAGTCTGGGGGAACAAAGTCCTGCTTCAAGTATGGATACACTTTCTCTTTGTCAAATCTACGGATGTCTTTCTGTAGTTTGACTACTTTCTGTTTCATGAGGTATTCCTTATGTTCCATTATCTCATTGTTAAGTTCTGTAAGTTTCGTCTTAAAACTGGTCTGTGGGGTGGCACTTTTCAAAGTGCTTTCTGCTAACTGAATCCTTGCTAAGAGTTCATCAGCCAGTCTTTTAGCTGAGTTAATTATCAGTATCAATAGATCTCGTGTGCACTTCCATGAAATTTGCGACCATTCTATCTTGAACGTGTCATCCTCAAGGAAGATGCGTGGAAAATTCTTGATAAGTAAGCCATTGGGTGCTACATTGGCCCTCAGATATTCAGTCATGAGTGCCCCATGTAGGGTGATCCTGACCCATTCTCTTTTCATGGACGTCAGGGACAGCCAGTCTTCCGACTGGCTCCCTGTGGCTGCACCTCCTTCTACTCCCAGGATGGAGGGTGCCCTCAATATCTCTGCTGCTATATCATCTCCATAGCTCAACCCTTGTCCTTCCATGATGCAAGGAACAAGTGTACTGGAGGAAAAGTTGGAAAAATAGATGCTCAGAAAGGATACTAGCTCAATTAGAGCCGTCAAAAACGTGGTCCTTGCAGTTTGCTTCACTCTAGGTGGGGGACAGCATCTGTTTCCCTAACTCTGTTGTGGGCATCATGGGTGGGTCCATTGTTCACACAATGCCTGTGTTCGGACATGTAATCTGCGTGTTGCTTTGATATGCGGTCCACTTGCTGAGCTGAGCCACCACATGTGGCTGGGGTATCTGGCACACACCCATGCAGCGGGTGGGAACAATGTTTGGGCCCCAGGAGTGTGCAGATTACGTGTGTCACACATACATAGCCAGCTATCCACTGTCCAGGGCTCATCCCTCATTCATGTGGGGCAGGACAGTCATGCCTACTCCAGCCCATCCAATACACCTGTACTCCCACTCCCGTGTATCAGCTGACACGTTGTGCGCAGTGATTTGACCCCTCAGGTGTCTGCCTCTGTGTCAGTGTGACGTGGATTTGTTGCCAGGACTGCTGGGGTGTTTCTCGGTAGGGGCTCAGCATGCCCCTGGAGATGTGACCATAGGAGACGATACTTGTGTGTCACATAGGTGTTTGATCAGCTGCCCGTGCAGACTGGGGTATGCGAATGTGAAGTTCAGGCAGCTGTTTCCCATTCACAGCAGATTGTGAGGGGCTCAGGTTCAGAGGGTAGTGTCACAGGTCTCCCATATGTCCAATCGGTATGACCTGGACAGATGAGGGTTAAGATGATGTGTTGTGTGGGGGATGTACATGTGCACTTGTGCAGCTCCAGGACTTGCATTTCCCATGACCTACTATTGTGACACAGTGCAGAGTGTTGTTGTCTGGCTGCCAAGTCATACATCACTGAGACAGTGATGTATGACTTAGAGTCATGCCTCCGCCATGGCATGTGTCTACTTATTGGTGATCCTGCAGGGGAGTGACATGTGCTACATGCACACCATTGTGGCGATGGCTATCAGGCCATGGGTGCATCATGGTGTCTGTCGCTGGTATGCATCACATGCATTTCCTATTTGACTCTGGGCATCCCTTTCATCCAGAAACCTGTACTGACTCAGTGGCAAGAGTTGTGATGTGTGCATGTCCACATGCTACACCGTGTCCTCTGCACTGTCCAACTACTGTGTAGGTGGTGCATGTGTCCACACTGGGGTGTTGCTATCCAACAGACACCAGACAGATGGGTGCAAGGCCATGTGGGATGTGAGTGCCATGGTTGGCATCAGACTGACAATTGGCTTCTCCTGTTCAGTTAGGGCACTTTTAGCAATGTTCAACTAATGATGCCAGGGCTTGCTCTGTAATGTGCTGTGCTCACAGTGGTGAGTGCGTTTGGTGCAGGTGACTGATGTCTGTCTGTTTCCCCATATTTGCATATGTCTTGTTTGCAGATATATCCACGGCCACGGAAGGGGACAGCTCCACGGACCAGGAGGAGCCGGAGAGCCAGACTGGGTCAGCAGCCGAGGAGTGGTCGGAGGGCCCCAGTGGCACGGAGGGCGAGGGGAGCCACACCGAGGAGTCCTCAGCAGCATCCACCTCAGCTGAGGACCACAGCGGCTCGGAGGATGACTCCCTTATGGAGGCGGGTGTCAGCAGCCACCACACCCCAGCTAGTGTTGCTGTCCCCGCCACCACCAGCACCACCACCGCCCTCCCATCGGCTCCCATTCCCCAGGTCCGTGGAGGCTCCCATGTTCGGGAGCGTGTCTCCTTTGGGCCAGGCACCGCACCCCTGCCCCTGTGTCCCCTGCTGCCCTGAGTGAGGAGTCTGTGTACCTCCTTCGCCAGCTCCATGTAGGGCAGACAGCCATGCTGAGTGTCCTCCATGCGCACACCGCTCTGTTGACTCAGCTGGTGTCGTTCATGGAGGGCATCTCATCGGGCATGTCTGACCTACAGAGGGGCAATAGGTCCATGGACTCCTCCCCGACGGCAGCAGTGTCCCTCCTCAGACAGTCCCTCACCCCTCCTGCCTCTGCTCCATCCACACTCCCCAGCACCTTACCCGTCCCAAGCACACACACACCGGCACAGGCACACACCAGCACACACACGTCCAGCACACAGACACACACGCCACAAACAAAATGCACACGCACGCACAGTCAGGGGACTAAAACCAGACTCACAGGGGATGGGGCCCTGGAACACACACACGCATCCACGAGCACTGCGCAGTCCTCAGTTGCCTCTCCCTCCAAAGCACCCTCCCTTGCCTCACCTGCAACCCCAAAGACCCAGCGGCTCTTCCTCAGTGACCTCGGCCTCTTCCCCTCCGATCCAGCTGATACAGCATTCAGGGGGAAGAGGAAGCCCACCCACACGGAGCAGAGTGCCCCTCGCCCCCGGACACCCTCCCCCAGCCGCAGACAGACTGAGGCCCCCACCCGCAAGTCCCCCGGAGTCGTAAGAGCAAGACCCCGCCGCCGCCATGCAGCTCAGGCACCAGGTCTCCTTCCTCCATCCCTCAGGCCCCCACTCCACAGGTGCCCCCACCACACCCTGCCCCAGGTTCCCCCACCCACAGATATACCATCCCCAAGAGGATCCGGCCTTCTCCCCCTGCCACTTGCTCTCCCGGCACCACACCCCCCGCTGCGCTTGTCTGTGCCACTGATGTGGTGAGGGTGTCCTCCCCTCTGTCCAGCCCACCTTGCCTGTTCCCCATTCTACTCCCCTGGTGGTAGGCACTGCAGTGGAGTCCACTACCACCCTGTCTGACTTGGGCACTGCAGTGGCGGACCTGTCCACTCCTCTGCAGGGTCCACTGCAGTCGTGCCGGCACCCACAACATCTGAGTCATGCCCCCAGTTGTGCCGGCACACACCATGTCAGACACCTCCACTGCAGTTGTCAGTGGCTCTCCAGCACCCACCACCCCTTCCCTGCCTCCTCCTGGTGAGCCCTGATCCTGTCCCTGCGGTGCCTGGCCTGCCCCCCGGTTGCCCCTCCTAGTGGATTGTCCCTGGTTTTGTGCAGTGCAGGCATGCGTAGGGTGACATCTGCCACTGTCACCCTGTTTGGACTTTGACAATGGACTGGCCATTGGCCTTTGTGTTTTTCTGGACTTTCACTTTTAAACACACATATGCTGAATAAAGCAACTTTCTGTTCTCTAGTGCTTATGCTTCTGATGTACACGTTGTTGATGATGCTAACCATGCCCTTGCTGCAGTGATGGTGATATTTGGTCTCATGATAATGAAGTGTTACTGTGCAGGAACACATGTGGTCCAGGGGGAATGTGTCCTATCCTGTGGTGTATCCATGTCATCCATAGCAGCATCTGAGGGTGTCATGTGTTCAGTATTTGGCAATGGGATTTCCTACTTACATTAGCAATTTCACATCTGTGGCTTCCACCCCTGCACATCTGTTGTGCCTGCCATTGTTCAATTCGCCTACTTCCCTGACCGTGTGGCCATCTCCACTGGACATGCAGGTTTGGGCATCAATGGGGAAGGACTCATCTGTGTTGTCAGTGCAACTTGCTATACATGTGTGTTGGATCTGTGCTGATGATTTCGTTGGCACTTCCATGACCAGGCTGATGTGACGGGAGCCTTCATTTGGTGCTAATTGTTGATTGTGTGACCAAGTGCTCAGCTGACATGATGGGGCCCTACTGAGGCAACATATGGCACAGCTTTCCTCACACAGGAGTGGAGTACCCTCATGGCAGTGTGTACTCCTGTGACATTGCCTGCGCCCAAGGTGTGTGTTGTATGAGCATGTCTGTGTGTTCACTTCCGTTTTGCTGTGCATGCTGTGATCCCTAGTGTTGTACCTGTTTGTGATGCTTGCTGAGTTGACCTATGTTCCCCCAAAGTCTTCTCCCTGGGTTCTCTGTGATGTGGGTGCATGACACATTACTGGTCATCAGGGTGTCACCCATAGGTGTATTTGCTGTCAGGGCTGAGTTTGTGTGCAGACGCAGATGGGTCACAGTCAGGTTTCCCCTTGGCACTTGTTGTTTGCACCTGTCATGTGATTTCCAGTTTGTGTTATCTTTCAGTGATTGTGACACGTTGTGTGTGTGACTGCTGGCACTCCTCAGGGTCCGGGCTGCAATGTTGGTTGTTGTCTATGTGTGTTCTTTGTTTGTGACCTTGGCTTCTTCATTGGTGTGTGACTGTGGCTGGGAGCCCATTGGTTGGTGTGGTATTGCCGTCATGTCCATGTACAGCGTAGTGTGCAGTGTGTCAGACATTCAGGAGTCTTGTTGAGTGGCCATGTGTGATGTGTTTCTGCACCTTGGTTCCCACCCACCACCCTGGAATTGTCACAGGTGTATGTGCAATGTCACCAGTGCATTTGTGCTTCACTGCTGCACATTGTTGGAGGTCGAGGTGTGTGGTGTTGAGTGTGTGCAGATGAGAGTTGTTGCCTGGCTAGACCCCTGCCTCCATATTGGCCTTGGCTTACTGGCCGTGCTGATTGATTTGTGCTTGTGTAGGTGTGATGGTAGTTTGTTGCTCAGGACACATGACTGTGGTTCACAGTGTGAACGACATTTAGCTTTGTCATCACAGTGGGATTGTAATGCAGCCCAGGGTCACCACATTGTGGGGGCCCTGGGGTAGTGCTGTGGTGTGTCTGTGTCTTGCTGTGTCAGTTGCTGTTCCTACGTGCCTGTGTGACATGTGTGATTTGTGCTCCCTCTCATCTGACAATGCCTGATTGCCCACATAGGGGATTTGGATCCATGAGTTACCTTTGTGTGGCACTGTATGCACATCTGTATAATTGGTATTCAGGCCTCCTCATGTGTTGTGTGGTTGCCTGGGGACACTGGCACCCCCCTCACCTGTTGTGTTTGATGTGCAGTGTGGGTCTGCCTGTTTGTGCATCTGCACCACTGCATTGGCATATCTTAGGTGTGCCATTGGCTGTATGTAGTTTGGTGGGTTTCCCCTGCTGTCCCTGGGACTCCTAGGTCATCAGTCAGCACAATGATCATGGTTTGTGTGTCCCATTGCTGCCATGGTATGGTATCTGTTCACCTCACATCTACAGTCTCCACAGGGTATCTGCATTTGTGTGCCCATTGGTGCAAATATGTGGGTCTGCATTCTGATGGTCACTTCTGTCATTGTGTCATTGATGAATGTTGACAGTGTCAGCCCCCATGGGTGTTGTTTGTCTGCACATGGCCAAAGGTATGTCTTATTTGCACTGCAGTATTTGCCTCCCCCAATCTATGTTGCAATGGGACACATGCACTACTTTGCCACTGATGTGTTTTATGTTCTGTGACCAGGAATCATCCATGCAGTTTGGCAGTTGCAGCTTTTTCTTTGTCAACACTTACATTTTGGTCACTGTGATGATGGGGGTTTGGACCCCATTGCCACAATGTTCAAAATGTGGTTCAGATATGGACCCCACACTTACATTTTGGTCACTGTGATGATGGGGGTTTGGACCCCATTGCCACACTGTTCAAAATGTGCTTCAGCTATGGACCCCACACTTACCTTTTGGTCACTGTGATGATGGGGGTTTGGACCCCATTGCCACACTGTTCAAAATGTGCTTCAGCTATGGACCCCACACTTACCTTTTGGTCACTGTGATGATGGGGGTTTGGACCCCATTGCCACAATGTTCAAAATGTGCTTCAGCTATGGACCCCACACTTACATTTTGGTCACTGTGATGATGGGGGTTTGGACCCCATTGCCACAATGGTCATGGCCTGCTTGCATTGTGGGGGCCACACACATATATGTGTGGCACATGTGATAGGGGGTCACATTGTATGTTCAAAGTCATGTTCAGTGTTGTAGGCATTTGACACAGTCTACACACGCTTGTCATGGTGTTGGGGGGATGTCTTTTTCTTGCATTCCCTAGGTTGTGGTGTGCTGGTTGTGTCATGCATTGTCCATCCTATGAGTGGGGGTGGTGTTGGTGGTAGGCATCCAGCCCCCATGGGTAGAGGTGGTAGTAGTGACAGGCATCCAGCCCCCTGGGTAAGGGTGGTAGTAGTGGTAGGCATCCAGCCCCCTGGGTAAGGGTGGTAGTGGGCATCTGGCACCCCCTGGCTAAGGGTGGTAGTAGTGGTAGGCATCCAGCCCCCCTGGGTAAGGGTGGTAGTTGTGGTAGGCATCCAGCCCCCTGGGTAAGGGTGGTAGTAGTGGTGGGCATCCAGCCCCTGGCTTAGGGTGATAGTAGTGGTAGGCATCCAGCCCCCTGGGTAAGGGTGGTAGTAGTGGTAGGCATCCAGCCCCCTGGCTAAGGGTGGTAGTGGTGGTGGGCATCTGGCACCCCCATGGCTAAGGGTGGTAGTTGTGGTAGGCATCCAGCCCCCCTGGGTAAGGGTGGTAGTAGTGGTGGGCATCCAGCCCCCCTGGCTTAGGGTGATAGTTGTGGTAGGCATCCAGCCCCCCTGGGTAAGGGTGGTAGTAGTGGTAGGCATCCAGCCCCCCTGGCTAAGGGTGGTAGTAGTGGTGGGCATCTGGCACCCCCATGGCTAAGGGTGGTAGTAGTGGTAGGCATCCAGCCCCCTGGCTTAGGGTGATAGTAGTGGTAGGCATCCAGCCCCCCGGCTAAGGGTGGTAGTGGTGGTGGGCATCTGGCACCCCCTGGGTAAGGGTGGTAGTTGTGGTAGGCATCCAGCACCCCTGGGTAAGGGTGGTAGTGGTGGTGGGCATCTGGCACCCCCTGGCTAAGGGTGGTAGTAGTGGTAGGCATCCAGCCCCCCTGGGTAAGGGTGGTAGTAGTGGTAGGCATCTGGCACCCCCATGGCTAAGGGTGGTAGTAGTGGTAGGCATCCAGCCCCCTGGCTTAGGGTGATAGTAGTGGTAGGCATCCAGCCCCCCTGGGTAAGGGTGGTAGTAGTGGTAGGCATCCAGCCCCCTGGCTTAGGGTGATAGTAGTGGTAGGCATCCAGCCCCCGGGTAAGGGTGGTAGTAGTGGTAGGCATCCAGCCCCCTGGGTAAGGGTGGTAGTGGTGGTGGGCATCTGGCACCCCCTGGCTAAGGGTGGTAGTAGTGGTAGGCATCCAGCCCCCCTGGGTAAGGGTGGTAGTTGTGGTAGGCATCCAGCCCCCTGGGTAAGGGTGGTAGTAGTGGTGGGCATCCAGCCCCCTGGCTTAGGGTGATAGTAGTGGTAGGCATCCAGCCCCCCCTGGGTAAGGGTGGTAGTAGTGGTAGGCATCCAGCCCCCCCTGGCTAAGGGTGGTAGTAGTGGTGGGCATCTGGCACCCCCATGGCTTAGGGTGATAGTAGTGGTAGGCATCCAGCCCCCCCTGGGTAAGGGTGGTAGTGGGCATCTGGCACCCCCTGGGTAAGGGTGGTAGTTGTGGTAGGCATCCAGCACCCCTGGGTAAGGGTGGTAGTGGTGGTGGGCATCTGGCACCCCCTGGCTAAGGGTGGTAGTAGTGGTAGGCATCCAGCCCCCCTGGGTAAGGGTGGTAGTAGTGGTAGGCATCTGGCACCCCCATGGCTAAGGGTGGTAGTAGTGGTAGGCATCCAGCCCCCTGGCTTAGGGTGATAGTAGTGGTAGGCATCCAGCCCCCTGGGTAAGGGTGGTAGTAGTGGTAGGCATCCAGCCCCCTGGGTAAGGGTGGTAGTGGTGGTGGGCATCTGGCACCCCCCTGGCTAAGGGTGGTGTAGTGGTAGGCATCCAGCCCCCCCTGGGTACGGGTGGTAGTTGTGGTAGGCATCCAGCCCCCTGGGTAAGGGTGGTAGTAGTGGTGGGCATCCAGCCCCCTGGCTTAGGGTGATAGTAGTGGTAGGCATCCAGCCCCCCTGGGTAAGGGTGGTAGTAGTGGTAGGCATCCAGCCCCCTGGCTAAGGGTGGTAGTAGTGGTGGGCATCTGGCACCCCTATGGCTAAGGGTGGTAGTAGTGGTAGGCATCCAGCCCCCTGGCTTAGGGTGATAGTAGTGGTAGGCATCCAGCCCCCTGGGTAAGGGTGGTAGTGGTGGTGGGCATCTGGCACCCCCTGGGTAAGGGTGGTAGTTGTGGTAGGCATCCAGCCCCCCTGGGTAAGGGTGGTAGTGGTGGTGGGCATCTGGCACCCCCTGGCTAAGGGTGGTAGTAGTGGTAGGCATCCAGCCCCCCTGGGTAAGGGTGGTAGTAGTGGTAGGCATCCAGCCCCCTGGCTAAGGGTGGTAGTGGTGGCAGGCATCCAGCCCCTGGGTAAGGGTGGTAGTAGTGGTGGGCATCCAGCCCCCCTGGGTAAGGGTGGTAGTTGTGGTAGGCATCCAGCACCCCTGGGTAAGGGTGGTAGTGGTGGTGGACATCTGGCACCCCCCTGGCTAAGGGTGGTAGTAGTGGTTGGCATCCAGCCCCCCTGGGTAAGGGTGGTAGTGGTGGTGGGCATCTGGCACCCCCCTGGCTAAGGGTGGTAGTAGTGGTAGGCATCCAGCCCACCCTGGGTAAGGGTGGTAGTTGTGGTAGGCATCCAGCCCCCTGGGTAAGGGTGGTAGTAGTGGTGGGCATCCAGCCCCCTGGCTTAGGGTGATAGTAGTGGTAGGCATCCAGCCCCCTGGGTAAGGGTGGTAGTAGTGGTAGGCATCCAGCCCCCTGGCTAAGGGTGGTAGTGGTGGTGGGCATCTGGCACCCCCATGGCTAAGGGTGGTAGTAGTGGTAGGCATCCAGCCCCCTGGCTTAGGGTGATAGTAGTGGTAGGCATCCAGCCCCCCTGGGTAAGGGTGGTAGTAGTGGTAGGCATCCAGCCCCCTGGGTAAGTGTGGTAGTGGTGATGGGCATCTGGCACCCCTGGGTAAGGGTGGTAGTAGTGGTGGTGGGCATCCAGCCCCCCTGGCTTAGGGTGATAGTAGTGGTAGGCATCCAGCCCCCCCTGGGTAAGGGTGGTAGTAGTGGTAGGCATCCAGCCCCCCCTGGCTAAGGGTGGTAGTAGTGGTGGGCATCTGGCACCCCCATGGCTACGGGTGGTAGTAGTGGTAGGCATCCAGCTCCCCTGGCTTAGGGTGATTGTAGTGGTAGGCATCCAGCCCCCCCTGGGTAAGGGTGGTAGTGGTGGTGGGCATCTGGCACCCCCCTGGGTAAGGGTGGTAGTTGTGGTAGGCATCCAGCACCCCTGGGTAAGGGTGGTAGTGGTGGTGGGCTTCTGGCACCCCCCTGGCTAAGGGTGGTAGTAGTGGTAGGCATCCAGTCCCCCTGGGTAAGGGTGGTAGTAGTGGTAGGCATCTGGCACCCCCATGGCTAAGGGTGATAGTAGTGGTAGGCATCCAGCCCCCTGGCTTAGGGTGATAGTAGTGGTAGGCATCCAGCCCCCTGGGTAAGGGTGGTAGTAGTGGTAGGCATCCAGCCCCCTGGCTTAGGGTGATAGTAGTGGTAGGCATCCAGCCCCCTGGGTAAGGGTGGTAGTAGTGGTAGGCATCCAGCCCCCTGGGTAAGGGTGGTAGTGGTGGTGGGCATCTGGCACCCCCTGGCTAAGGGTGGTAGTAGTGGTAGGCATCCAGCCCCCCTGGGTAAGGGTGGTAGTTGTGGTGGGCATCCAGCCCCCTGGGTAAGGGTGGTAGTAGTGGTGGGCATCCAGCCCCCTGGCTTAGTGTGATAGTAGTGGTAGGCATCCAGCCCCCCCTGGGTAAGGGTGGTAGTAGTGGTAGGCATCCAGCCCCCCCTGGCTAAGGGTGGTAGTAGTGGTGGGCATCTGGCACCCCCATGGCTAAGGGTGGTAGTAGTGGTAGGCATCCAGCCCCCTGGCTTAGGGTGATAGTAGTGGTAGGCATCCAGCCCCCCTGGGTAAGGGTGGTAGTGGTGGTGGGCATCTGGCACCCCCTGGGTAAGGGTGGTAGTTGTGGTAGGCATCCAGCCCCCTGGGTAAGGGTGGTAGTGGTGGTGGGCATCTGGCACCCCCTGGCTAAGGGTGGTAGTAGTGGTAGGCATCCAGCCCCCTGGGTAAGGGTGGTAGTAGTGGTAGGCATCCAGCCCCCCTGGCTAAGGGTGGTAGTGGTGGCAGGCATCCAGCCCCCTGGGTAAGGGTGGTAGTAGTGGTGGGCATCCAGCCCCCTGGGTAAGGGTGGTAGTTGTGGTAGGCATCCAGCACCCCTGGGTAAGGGTGGTAGTGGTGGTTGGCATCCGGCCCCCCCTGGGTGGGTTGGTGGTGGTGGTGGTGCGCATCCAGGCCCCTGTGTGCATATGTGGCATTGGTGATGGGCATCCCGCCCCTATGGTGCTGCTGTTGCTGGTGTAAGTAAATTCTGCATCCCTCTGTGTGTGTGTGATGTGTCGTGTACGTGTTGTATGTGTTTTGTGGTTGGTGTCTGACTTACCTTCTGCGCCGTACGCGTCCGTGCCTGTTCCGGTAGTAAATGTAGAATATTGGTAGGATCGGGACGAAGGGATTCATGGTTGGTTCGTGTCGTTCGTCTTTCTCGTTGCTTCGCGTCGTCCTCTTCGCTGGCGTGTTCGTCTCGTAGCCGTGGATCGTGTTGTGGCGCGAATCGGAGCTTATGTGCGCCTCTCCCGGATGCTTTGACGTGCCGTGCGTAGCGACGGGTTCGGCGCGTACGGAAAGCGCATCGTACTTGTTCGGCCGGACGGGGCTGCATTTTCCCTTCCGTGCGACTCGATTCTGTGTTTCCGGATTCGCCTCGGTCGGAGAACAGGACCTGGATTGGGTGAGTACGACTCGGCCGGATTCTGTGCTGTTGTGCGCATCGTACTTACTCGTTCGGTATGATGTACGGATCGGTCGGGAAACAGGCATTCGCATGGCTTTTTTCCTGACCGAATGGTGTTGGGTGCGCCTCCGACCGAGATCGGAATCGGCCCCAAAGTCGTGTGAGTAGGAGACAATGGGAGAATAAAAGGAAAATGGTTGGACTAGCTAGGATTTGGAGGTTTCCAGAAATTGTGATTATCAGTAGTGTGATCCCATGATATAGAGTGAGCAGGCTCTAAAAGTAGTGCGCACCATGGGATTATTGGATGGAGTGCCTGGACCCAGAGAACAGACCCTTGAAGGATGACTGAGGGAGAGGGGGGGAGGGAGAGAGCGAGAGAGAGAGAAAAACCCTCTGATCTAGCCACTCAACCCTTTCACAAGCTCCTCCAGTTATGGACTGAAGGTTTGTCGAACACTAGAGATCTTTGGTGGGAGGGCATGATGCCTACCCCACCCCCCTCCATGAAATCACATATATCCTATCCTGCGTTAGGCTTCCTTCCCTACCACCCTCCCTGGAATCAGATGCGGGTATAAAGCGTGCAGACCTATCTTCCCAGGTGTGAGTAATCATAAGAAATGGCAATAGGGACCGGGCAGCTTAAACATAGTGAGTCTCCACCTAAAGAGACTTCTGACCATACCATGTACCAACAATACAGTATACGCACATGCAAGTATTTATGAGCGTGGGTGAAACTCACTAATGAGGACAGGAAGAAGCCTTTTCTGGAACACTGCATCTCCAATAGAAAGATTAAGCAATTTACAAAAAAAAAAAAACCTGAAAGACCCTAAAAACAGAATGGATGCCAAAAAATGAAGGTTCTATATACTATGGCATGAGAGGCACACATACACAAACATGAATCCCAAGTGGGCAGTATGAATTATACTCAAACAACTGGAATACGAAATTAGGCACCTTAGGCCCAATTTATATCTTGGCAGAGAGGGAACTCTGTTGCAACGGCAACAAGGTTTCCTCCCGGCCAAGACTATTGTCCACCTGCCAGCCCAATTTAATTTCAAGTGGACCATAGTTTGATGATGGTGGATACTACATCACATCTGCGCCTTGGTCAAACTCCTCTGATAGCCCAATGGAGTAAGGGCAGTTGGAGGTCTGGCTATATGTCTGCGGGTATAATTTAGTTCGGAGGACGTACAGCCGTTTTTTAATGTCTGTCACCGCCAGGGAAAAGCTGGCAGTAAGGGTCACTGAAAAGCACTCAATGATTCCCTCGCTATGGGAGGAAACTCCCATGGTGAGGGGGTGAATTGTTTTTTTTATTTTAGAAAAAAAAAACCTACTTTGAGTAATCTTTTTAAAAATAAAAATAAAAAAATGTAACTTTGTCTAATGGCTCTGTCATGTTTGATGGAGTAGTCCGGCAAAGTTACAATGCGGAGGTTCCTGCTGGTGGCATCTCTGTCATGAGAAGGATGGGCTGGCTGGCAAATTATAAATCAGGCCAAGACTTAGGGGATGTGCTCCAACTGCTCTGCCTCTTCCCTATTTATTCTCCTAGATCACTGAACCACAGGAGAAAGAGAAGAAAAGGAATGCAAACACACTAGCGACGAGGATTTGTTGCACTTGTTTCCCATGTCAAACGAGGGGGCTGGAGTGCAACTGGTGATGCACCCAGAAACGTAGCAATGCCTGTGGGACCAATCAGCTGGAGCACAAGGAGGTAACGGGAAAGCGTACACTGCAATGCACTTGGTTGGCTGCACATTGACCAGCTCCGAGGATGATTCCGCTACTGTAGATCAGTCTAGAACATGCACATGTTCACTACAGGGGTCCAGGATCAGAGAGAGCGAAGTGCTACGATCACTATAGAAAGCTTGACGGCTGCCTAGAAGGCGTAGTTCTTCTCTTCATCCAAGTGACACTGACGAGGAGTTTATCCTTTTCAAATCTTTTCCCTTTGATGGACTACCCTGTCGCCAGTAGTAGTGTGGTGATCCATGTCCCTTGAACCTCCGCAAATTCTAAATGCATTAAGAAACAATTCCCCAATGTTTGGGAAAACCCTGTTCAGCTCTGAGAAGAACTACAGAGAGTGTTTGAGGTGTATAAACCTAATTGGGTAGATGTAGATCAGTTAGTGCGACTGATGATGCTGAGTGAGGTGAGGGAAAGGCTGGTGGAAAAAGTGCCATGACTGAGAGTTGCACTTTGGAAGGATAGGTAGTGGACTGCTGCGAAGGATGCTTTGTTCAATGCAATTGCAGAGAAACGATTCATAAAAACTAAGTAGACTGAGATCTTGAATTGTAAGCAAAATGATGGAGAAGCACCAGCTTATTATTTGGATAGACTTAAGGATGTGTTTGAAAGGTATTCGGGTATAGCCAGTCCAACAGAGATGGCGCACAATGCTGCTTGTACATGGTTTACTACCGAATGTTAAGGGTCGGTTGACCACCATGTGCATTAGATGGCAAACTAAGAAGCTAACAGAATTGATGACAGTCACGAATCATTCTTTGCCTCATGGAAGAAAAAGAAGGAGAATGTTAAATCGAACTTAGGGCCTGATTATTGTTGACGATAAGGATACTCTGTCGCCGTTCAACGGAGTATCGTTACAGCCAAGTATGCAGCTTGCCCACCATATTTAGTTGCGGACGGACCTTGGTTTAAATCACGGCAGAGACTACTTCGTCTCTGCCGTGATTAAACCCCTCAGACGGCTCTGTGGAGTAAGGGCCTTCACACGCAGATCTGTAATTCCGACCACCTCATTTGGATGAGCAGAATTAGAGGTCAGTTTTCCCTGAATCCTGGTGGTAAGGAATAGTGAAAACTGCTAAATGCTCCCCTCACCATGGGTGAGGACTCCCATGGTGAGGGGAGAATTTTCTTTTTTATTTTCAAAAAGAAAATCCCACTTTGGGATTTTGTTTTTGAAAATGAAAAAAGAATACTGTTTGGTGCATGGCTCCTTCCCTGCACCAAACTGTAAAAAGCATTGACAGGAATCGCCATGATGGCGGTTCCTGCCAATGCTTTAGAAATTACCCCCAGCTTGGCAGTCATTTCTAAATTTGGAGGGTGGAGTACTCTCATCCCGACGGACGTTAAGTACTCCGCCAGGCCAATGGAGATTACTGTGTCTGCCAAAATCAAAATCAAGCCATTGATGTCTGTGAAATTACAAAATATGCAGCAGGCGATTAAATGGATGGGATGAAATGCCCCACAAAGGGCCAGAGGGCGAAGGAAGGCATGGTGGCAGACGAATCGGAAGAGGGAATGGGAGAGGCTGGGTAGAGCACTGGGAGTAGGAGGTTCTTACTTTGCTCCCGATCAGCTGTGGGGCTGGAAACAAGATTGTCCCAATACTGCATCTAATGCCCCAGGGCTCTCAGACTAATCTGGGTATCATCAAATTGCTCAGAAGCCTCACCCCAAATTCTAGGCTAGCTCAAGACAGTCTGACAGTGTTATGTATGCCCTATTATCAGTAGATTAGAAGGGCCTTTATGTGAATTGTATCATTTACGATAAACATACTACTTGCTTTATGGACATGGGTGCCAGCTGCTCGGCTCTCAAAAATCTTTGAATTTCCTTCTTTGCCTCTCTCGGACATGTCCATAAACATAGTCAATATTTCCAATCAGAATACACCACTATATTACAGACCCTGTGTCCATTTTGGTAAGACCGGTTTGTGATAAGTATTCCTTTCTACTCAGTCCAACTTCTCCAACAAATTTGGTAAGCAGTGAAATATTGTGTAGATTGAATTGTATTGTGTTGTGTACCCCAGAAGGGGTGTTCCTAAACATACCTCAACAGAAAAGAGAGTAAAGAACTTGCATTGCTATATGAGAGTTTGAGTTATCCAGAGGTGGGAGACAAGGTTACATTGTCCCCTGATTTACCGAATTACTTTCACACATTGTGTTCCACAGGGGCCTCGATGGAACCTGTAAAGGTGACGCTCTACCCTAAGAAGAAGATACCTCCGTATCCATTAAAACCAGAGGCGAAGGAGGGGACCCACCCTGTAACAGCAGGCTTGGATTAGTAAAAGATTTTAGTACCCATTGTTAGTAGATGCAGCACTACAATTCTCACAATACGCAAGGCATACGAAATCAATGTGCACATGTTTGTCTAAGACCCGAGGACTATTAACAATGTGGTTATCCCTCCCTGTTGTCCCCGTCCTTGCTACTGTCCTCTCCTGCATCCTTCCCAGTGCTCCATGGTCCATCATGGTTGATCTTTGTTCTGCTTTATTTTTTAACCCCATGCATGAGGAGAATCAGTATCTCTTATTTACACTGTGAGGGTCCCAGGTTTCGTCTACCTAACTCCATCAAAGATTTACAGTCTCCCTCCATCGTTTCTCAAGCTCTATGGAAGGATTTGGACAAGTTTGTTTTCCCCCAGAAGTCTACTCTAATTCAATATGTAGACAACATATTGTTGGCATCTGTTACTCTAAATCAGTGCAAGGAGGAGTCAGTCTTTTCCCCATTATCTGTTCCTGTTCAGTAGTTGCTGTCCTCACCAAGAACAGAGCACCTCTCCACAGGTTAATTGTCTCAATATGAAATACCGTTGTGGTTTGCTTCTAATATTACTTTGACCTACTGTCCTGCTTTAAAACCAGCTTCATTAATACCATTCAGTGCGTATGAAGATCTACATGACTGTGTTTTGACTGCTGCCCGTCACCAAACACCATATTTATTTGACTGATGTGCCCCTCAGTGACGGAGTTGATGTGCTTTGTTGAAGGATCTTATCTTAGGAATAATTAGGGTGTCCTAGTCGCTAGTTATGCTGTCTGTACTGTATGCCAAATTGTGGAGAGCTACCACTTACCCACTATTAAATCAGCTCGAGTTACAGAGCTCATCGCTTTTCCTTGAGCTTGTACCCTAGCCAAAGGAAAGGCTGTTATTGTGCACACCGACTCAAAGTACAAGTTTGGAGTGACACAAGACTTTGGGTTCCTCTGGATGCAAAGAGATTTTTTTGACCTAAGCAGGTATCCCATTGGGAATTGGCAATATGTTCGGAACCTTTTAAATGCCTTAGTTACCAGAAAAGGTGGTAGCGGTGAAGTGTGCTGCTCACCAGCACCCTCATGATGATGCTTCAAGGGGTAAGGCCCTAGTTGATTCAGCTGCGAAGAATGCTGCATTGCCTAAACTTGCTGATACTACTATATATGTTACAGGAACCACCCCGTTTCCTGTACCAGCTTTAAATGATTTATGTCAATTTCAGGATCAAGTCTCTGAAAATGAAAGGAGAAGAGTATAGGGACAGCAATGGGAGCGTGGGTGCCCCAAAATGACTACTTCCTGACCTTGTATCATGTGTAAGCCCATGTTGATAGATAGTTGAAGATAACATTCAAGAGCAGGAAGATGGCAGGCAAGGTTTATGTATTGAAAAGGCGGTGGGTGTCAACTTGCTTGATTGGTAGCATCAAGGGAACCCCTAGATCAAGCTAATCATATACTTTTTCCATCTTTCTAAATCATTCATCAAATTGTGGGACATGCTGAGATTCCCAGTATTGAGTCATCAAAGATCTAGCAAAAAAACATTGCAATATAAATTAAGCGTTTTCCTTCGAAAGGAATCTAAACAGGTCCCAAAGGACATTATTGCAACCATGGGAGACCACTGAATTGCCACCTCAAGCTTGTTTGCGACGTACCCAGAAATTCCCTTCCAAAACTGAAATAACTGTGGGCATGACCATGCAATCTGGAACCAGTTATTGAGCTCTCATAAGGCACACCTGAAACAATGTAGAATTATTCTACCATTGAACTTGTGGATGAAAGCTGGAATCCTGTTTAGAAGCCACTTTGTATAAAACCATATCCTCTTAAAATCAGCCAGTCAAATCATCTAAAAATTGAATTCATTAATTCTTGTCCAGGCCGCAATTAGTAAAGTGATACAAAAGGGGATGATGGACGGAACGTTTGAGCCAATCAAACACTCACCCCCAGTCAACTGATCTGGGTTTAATCCATCATCATTCTTTAGCTCACTCCACCACCCCAGTTCAGACATGGCCATATGCAAATCAGTCTGACCCTGTGCCTCATGGGAACAGTCCAGCCCGAACTGCCAAGCCATGTCTTCCCTGGACCGGAAACAAGCATCCTAGGACCGGTTTCTGGCATTTCAGCCGTCATCAGCCAGGCTTGCTTGAATCCAGTGGCAAAGTGAGCAAGGGACCCACGTCTGGGCATACCCCCGCCAACTTAGGGCGACCAAAGCGATACAAAAGGGGATGATGGACGGAACGTTTGAGCCAATCAAACACTCACCCCCAGTCAACTGATCTGGGTTTAATCCATCATCATTCTTTAGCTCACTCCACCACCCCAGTTCAGACATGGCCATATGCAAATCAGTCTGACCCTGTGCCTCATGGGAACAGTCCAGCCCGAACTGCCAAGCCATGTCTTCCCTGGACCGGAAACAAGCATCCTAGGACCGGTTTCTGGCATTTCAGCCGTCATCAGCCAGGCTTGCTTGAATCCAGTGGCAAAGTGAGCAAGGGACCCACGTCTGGGCATACCCCCGCCAACTTAGGGCGACCAAAGCGATACAAAAGGGGATGATGGACGGAACGTTTGAGCCAATCAAACACTCACCCCCAGTCAACTGATCTTTAACTTAATTAGTAAAGTGACAGAAGTTTTTCTCCCATTTTTGTGCTATGATTGCAAAACGATCTAATTTCACCTTCACAGTTAAAGTTGCACACCACTTCCCAAGCTCTGGTTTTGATTATTTTCAATAATTCATGGACCAGTTTTTCTCCGGTATATCGACAACAACTAGGAGTTTATTTAAGAATAGGACTATCACAGCTGTGCTCCTTCTAGACCTATATTCTCTTTAATGACTAACCATCTCTTCCATCCTTGATTTAATAGTAATGTATTTTTAAAAACGTACTTTTCTGAAACCCAACGTCCCTCCAACCCAGAACTTCCTTCTCTGATAACAATCTGTCTCCACAAACACTCTAGACCCTATATTAATACTTGGACCAACGCCACCTCCGGCCCCGACATCGCCTCTGCCATCCCAGACGGCTACAAGATCCAGAGAATAGACAGCCTCCACCGCCCAGGAGGAGGACTCGCCATCGCACACAAGACACCCCTCCGAGTCTCCACATCCAGCACGAACGACCCCCACTCCAACACAGAACACCTCCACTTCCAGATCCAGACCAGCCCCAGGACCACGCTACGCGGCACCCTCATCTACAGACCACCGGGCCCTCACACCCAGTCCGCAACCACCATCACCGAGCTCGCCGCACCCCACGCAATCACCTCCACGGACTACATCCTCCTCGGGGACCTCAACTTCCACCTCGACAACCGCAACGACCCCCACTCCGCCACTCTCCTTGACAGCCTCGCCAACCTCGGACTGAAGCAGCTGGTTGACACACCCACGCACATAGCTGGTCACACCCTGGACCCTATCTTCGCGGGAGGAACAAACATCCGGTTCAGCCACACTACCCAGCCACCCTGGACGGACCACCACTGCGTCCACTTCACCTTCAACACCACCGTCGCACCCAAACCCGCCCCACGACCCCCACAAAGAAACTGGAGCAAGATCACAGAGGAACTCCTCAACACCACCCTACGCCAAAACCCCCCTAGCGCCACGACCGACACCAACACCGCAGCCACTGAACTCCACCGCTGGATCGCCCACTGCGCAGACACACTTGCACCCCTCCGACTCCTTGCCAAGCAACGCCCGCCAAAGGCCGCCTGGTTCACCACGGAACTACAGGAAGCCAGACGCTCGTGCAGACGCCTAGAGAAAACCTGGAGAAACCAGAAAACCACGGAAGCACGAAACAACCACAGGAGCGCCCTGAAGGAATACCACCAGTACATAAGAGACACCAAACGGACCTTCATAAAGGACAAAATCCAGGCCAACGCGACCAACGCCAAGGAACTGTTCAGCATCATACAACAGCTCACAAAGCCACCCAGCGAAGCCATGGACGCCACACCCTCCCAGCAACTCTGCGACAAACTCAGCACATACTTTCACGGCAAGATCAAGGACCTCTACGACAACTTCAGCGACAGCACCCCCCCCAATCGCTGCCGATCAACCAACGATATCGACCTGGAAGACCGCGACCGTCGAACACATCACCGCGACTATGCTAAAAACCCACTTAGGAGCCCCCACGTACCCCTGCCCACTGCACATATTCCACAGGTCCGCAGCCACCATCGCACCCGAACTTGGACGGTCCATCAACACCTCCCTCACGTCTGGCATCTTACCAGACGACTGGAAGCGTGCGGAGGTCAAACCCCTCCTCAAGAAGCCCACGGCCGACCCTACGGACCTGAAGAACTACCGGCCTATCTCTCTCCTCCCATTCGCAGCCAAAGTCACTGAAAGACTCGTGAACGCCCAACTGACCACCTTCATCGAAGAGAACTCCATCCTAGACACCTCCCAGTCCGGATTCCGCAGTAACCACAGCCCCGAAACCGCTCTCCTCGCCGCTACAGATGACATCCGCATGCTACTCGACCAGGGACACACCGCAGCCCTCATCCTTCTTGACCTCTCCGCAGCCTTCGACACCGTCTCTCATCGTACCCTTGCAGCCAGACTTCACGACGCTGGGATACAAGGAGCCGCCCTCGACTGGATCGATCCTTTCTCTTCGGCAGAACCCAGAGGATCAGACTCCCTCCCTTCCTCTCCAAACCCACTGACATCAACTGCAGAGTGCCCCAGGGCTCATCACTCAGTCCCACGCTCTTCAACATCTACATGGCCCCCCTCGCCGCCATCGTCAGACAGCATGGGCTCAGCATCGTTTCCTATGCAGACGACATTCAGCTCATCCTCTCACTCACAAAGAACCTCGACGGCACCAGACTCTGCTTCCAGGAGGGAATGAAGAGCGTGGCAACCTGGATGAAAGACAGCTGCCTCAAGCTTAACTCGGAGAAGACTGAGGTCCTCATCCTCGGACCCTGCAACTCAGCCTGGGACAACTCCTGTTGGCCCTCTGCCCTCGGGAACCCACCCACTCCTACAGACCACGCACGCAACCTTGGCATCATCCTCGACTCTTCCCTCTCCATGAACCGCCAGGTCAATGCCGTCGCCTCCACTAGCTTCAACTGCCTGCGCATCCTTCGCAAGACCTTCAAATGGATCCCCCCCCCCCCGACTGCAGGAAGACCGTCACCCACGCGCTCATAACCAGCAGACTGGACTACGGCAACGCCCTATACGCTGGAATCAACAGATCCCTCCTTCACAGACTCCAGACCATCCAGAATGCCGCCGCCAGACTCGTCCTCGGGACTCCACGCCACGAACACACGACTCAACACCTAAGAGATCTTCACTGGCTCCCTGTCGAGAAGAGGGTCACCTTCAAGCTCCTAACCCACGCCTACAAATCCCTCTACAACATCGGACCCAAATACCTCAACGAGAGACTATCCTTCCACGTACCCAAGAGGAACCTCCGCTCCGCCGACCTCGCGCTGGCAGAAGTCCCCCAGATCCGCAAGAACAGAACGGGGGGAGGGCTTTCTCCCACATCGCAGCCAAGACCTGGAACGAGCTCCCAGTAAACATCAGACGCTCCCCAACCCTGCACACCTTCAGGAAGGACCTCAAGACCTGGCTCTTCGACTGACCGGAGCTTCCCCCCCCCCCCCAGCACCTTGAGACCCTCACGGGTGAGTAGTGCGCTTTATAAACCCCTGATTGATTGATTGGAATGGAGAAAACCTCAAAAAACGAATTTCACCTTTTAAGAAATCTCTGGAAAACTTTATATCTAAACTTCTTTGAAGATCTGGCCATAGTTAATACATTATTTCTTTTCTCCTCATTCACTCTTATCAGAAGAATATTATCACAACAATGGTGGGCCCTCAAGTTAATTTTTAAATCTTTAACCATAGGAGGCAAAAACCACAAAATAATACCACTTTAAGTTGGGTAATGCTGAACCTCCCATCTGGTCCTGAACGATATAATGTTCATAATGGTAATGTAGGCAGCCTATTGCCTCAGATAAATTTGGACAAAATACTCATAATATTCTTTAAACAGTTGTCACAAAGCAGTAAAAAGAAAATGAAATGAAAGCAGCCCCAACATTTTGATAAGCAATAATTGGCCAAGTATAGTTAGTGATATATGTAGGCACTGATTCAACAATTTTTCTTTTGGTAAGACCAGCACATAATTTAGTGCATGCAAGACTTTCAAATTGGTTGCGACATACATCCCTGAATAAGATTTGGGCTTGTCACTGTGGGCCTTATGTATTTTCTCGGGCAAGATGTCAGGAGCGGAATTAAATATCAATGTTTCACTTTTGGGTCCACAAATTTCGTCCAGCTCTTTTTCTTTAAATGCTATTTCTTATGAGATTTATATGGCCTCGTATTGTCACCTAAACAAATCCCAGAACATTGTCTGATCTGTGGTCCACATACTCAATGAAATCAGCTTCTGTATAAAGGCTGTATTACTCTTAATCCACACCTGATCTTCCAGTAACAATTAAAAAAAAAGAATAAAAGGTTTTGCTTGTTCCTTGTCCTTTGTTGCAGACTATTGAGCAATTCTACTGCAGAATGATCGGAGGTGCCGAAAACCACCAGGACTCCATTGCCTGGAATTCACTTTGCCCAACGCTGCCCTGGGAGGTCCAGGAAGGGCAAGGTGGCCTAAAAGGGACACAAGGGAACCATGGCATGGGAGACGCCGAAAACCACCAACTGCGTGTAACTGGGACTCCATCGCCCAGAATTCAAACTGCCCAACACTGCCCTACGAGGTCAAGGAGGGGCAAGGCAACCTTTAAAGAGAAAAGAGAGACCCACCACGTGGGACACGCCGGGGCGAAGACCCGGCCAAGAGCAGGCCCCTCTGTGACTATCCGCGGCCGGACGAGACTGGGCAGGGCCCTGTCTCTCGGCCTTTCACTCCACCACCTGGGTTTTGGTCCATCTGAATTTTGATGATTCTGGCTACATTGGAGTAAGTCATACGTTTCTTTTTTTTTTATTACACCTTTGGGCATGCGGTTCCTAACTTTTGTTTTACCTGAATGCCCGACTAGTGGGCTGTCTGTACTGCTGCTGCTACCACGGGCAAGAAAAAGTCCCTGAACCCTAAACATCTGGTAGACCACCCTAAGACCACTATTGATTCTTTTCTTGCTAGAGCGGTTGGTGTTATAGCCAAGAAAATAGACTTGGCCGAAAGACGTCTATCCATAGATTTTGCATGCTCAGCCATTGACTCTTCTGCTCGCAATGTGGGCCTTGAGGCATCAAGGGGCTGGGTACGTCTTCATCACCAGAAGAGGAGCTACTTATGTCTCCTGTGCCTGGTAACCCAGGTCCCTCCTGGGACCAGATAGTCCATCAGTCACCCATGCTCCCTCCGGCTGCCAAATGTAAGAGAAAGACTAGGGGCGCTATCCCCATGGCAGAGGGTGTATCCTGCACTTTATCCATACCATCTGGTTCCTTGGATACTTCATCACTTCATTCTTTGGGTCCACTTAGAGACTTTGTATGAGACCTGCTGCAAGCTAAGTATCTGGTGGTATTGAATGACTGTTTTGCTCCTCTTAGGGAGAAACTGGGAAATTGGAACTGGAAATAGGCAACATCTCAAAGGTCTGCCAACTCCATGTTGAGCACTCATGCCCCGAAACTTTGACCACAGCCGCACAGCCAACTAAGACCATTTGTCCCCTCAACTTTTGTATCCACCCCCAGTCACTGACTCTGGGATCACTGCTCATTCTTCAATTGAATTTTCATCTCAGGCTGTTGTACCTGCTGTACCTACGGATTGGGTGATAAGATGCCTTCCCTCTCAAAAAGTTAAAACGTTTATGGCCCAAATTTGTCACAGTTCAATCTCCCTCCGGCCGGTTGCCCCTATGTTGCTGTGCTTAGCAATGTTCCCCAATTGTGGCCCAGGAGTACGGAGGCTACTGCGCAGCTCAAAAATAAAGCCTGCCAATTTAGCCGCCCACTCAAGATTTCATATTAAGGGCTATGATAATATCTTGATGGTCCGACGGGTGGCATGGATCAGTTCTCTAACCAAGGCATTTCAAGGGGACTGTGTCATCATTGCCTTCAGATTCCCGGCCATCGCTAAACAAATCCTGAACCAGCATTTCCAGATTTCTCCATCATCTAGCAGCATTAATGTCTTGCCCCTTGGTTTTTTTCTACAAGCACCTACAGATGAGCAAAAAATATGTCAGGCCCCTCTACCCTGCTAAAGCCCTTTTTCTTTGTACTTGTAGCCCACTGCCTTGTAATAATCACTTTGCCCCACTTTCAGATTTGAATGACCTGGATTGACTGTTTGCTTACTCCAGAGCTCCAAAGCAGGTAGATGCTGTGGGGCAGATGTTCATTTCTAAAGAAGACTTTTCCTTTAAACCTGGAAGAAGGGGTCAACAAGGGAACAATGAAAATAACGGGGTGAGTGGAAATAGTGAGGCATATTTAAAGCGTGTTGAATGTGATCTGAAAAACCCCCAATCCGAGTATGATTTCCCCCGTTTGTCCATCTAGATCTTTTATCCACTCTGACCAGGCCCATTCCAATATTAGTATTATAGAGCGGCCACATTCTATAAGATATACTAAGGATCTGGATGTAGTTATTAAAGAGTCTGTGACTTCCATCCAGATATTGTCATGGAATGTGGTGGAATAGAAGGGGAAAATTCTAGCTCCTGAGTGGGGTGCTTTTATTGAGGAACATGACATAATACTCATGCAAGAAACATGGGCTTTGAATAAACTATACAGGCTGGGCTATTCGAACTTCACTATCGATGCAACACCTTCTAAAGGAGGGCACCCGTCCGGGGGCCTCCTAATCAGGATCAAGAACACTTTAGTCCGGACGATTAAAAGACAAGATATTAATAGTAATGATATCCTGGGATTATCTTGAAGGGGTAGGAAGAGCCCTTGGGCACACCTTAATGTATATAATCGCACTGTACAGCATAATGAAGAATCTGCCACACTACTTCTGCTCGCCCAGCACCTCGCCAAGAGAACTGAAAGCTGTCCCCTTTTAGTTGCGGGTGATTTTAACACTACTTTTGAACCATTAGAGGGTTTAGTAACAGTATATGATAAAGAAGATGAGGCCAGCTGCATCCCTATAATAGAGTGAACCTTTACCTGATCAGTAGCAGCTTTACAGCTATTGTCCATCACACTCAACCATGGCATTCGTGCATGCAATGGCAGGTTCCCATCAGACATGGAGTGTGCCCCTACTTTTTGCCGTGGTCCCACATCTAGTAGAATAGACTATGTCCTCTTAGATTTTGACCTCTGGAACTTTGCAGAAGATTTCGAGATTCTTACACGGACAGACAGCGACCACAATGGATTGCGGCTTACAATCAAGGGTCTTTTTAAGGAGAATATGGAAGTCAGTGGGGACAAGTCTAAAACTACTGTAACCTTAAGTAACAACGGGAAGACGATTAAATGGCCTAAATTGAGCCTGGACAGTGATAACATTGGTTATAATTCATCATTATTTGACCGCCATGCGCTCTTATTTGCCTACCTGAGACAGCATTGTACAAAAGCCTATGTTATAAAGGAACCTTTGCTGATACAGACACCTGGTTGGTACAACAAGGAATGGCCTAAAGCAAAGGACCAGCTTACCAAAGCTATTAAAAGAGGGCCCAAGAGGACATCTGTTTGTGCTGCACGAATCAAAGATAATAAGACAACCTCTTATTTTAAACAACGTTGGGTAGATGACAATTGGGCAGCACTTGTAGAGGCATCTAGGAATAAAGATCCTAAGGATTGTTTGGCATAATTTCGCTCACGGCTGCTCTAAATCCATCAGCACTATAGAGCTAACATTTCAACACCAGCAATGGGTAGAACATTTTCTACAATATATGCATCAGCTAGCCCAGGGATGGAAGCTGTGGGAACATCAGCTCCCGAGGAAGCAACTACTACTGTAGTTAAACCACTTTACACTCCAGGAAACTCTCCATGCCATACAGGCTATGCCTCCAGGTAAAGCCCCAGGGCCTGATAGTATCCCAGGGGATCTGTATCGTTCAGAACCTCTTGTATGGGGCCCATATATAAACCTACGAATGAAATAACTGCTGGTGGGGCCATTCCAGAAACGTGGAAAAATGCTGAAATTATGCCAGTCTACAAAAAGGAAGATACAGGCATTCCTAATAACTACAGGTCGATAAGCCTTATTGATAATCTCCTGAAGAGTTTCTGTCATCAGGTATAAGTTAGGCTACAGGATTAGATTGAGGAAGCTTCTATTCTTTCCTCCTTGCAAGCTGGGTTTCGGGCAAAGGTGAGCACTATCGATCTAATTTTTAGGTTTGACCTTATATTGGCAAAATATCTGAGACAGGCAGGGGGATCATCTTTATTTGGCTTTTGTGGACCTCAGGACTGCCTTGGACTTAGTTCCTAGGCAGTACCTGTGGTCCACTCCAGCTAAAATGGGTATGGACCACAATCTGTTGGACGTGCTTATAAGACCTCATAATAACACCACTGCTCAAGTAAGGTGGGGGATGAGTGGTAACCTGACAGCTTTTACCCCAGTTCAGCGGGGAATGTGGCAGGGGTGTGACCTTGTGGCGACACTCTTCTTCTTACACATAAATGATGTGGTTTGTTCGAGTGAGTGTATTCATGATTCCCCAAGATTAGCTGGGTCTCCTATACCTGCCTTACTCTTTGCCGATGGTATCCTTTTGTTGTCCCGAACTCCCACTGGATCTCAAAACCTTTTAAATAAATTTACTGAGTTTTGTGATTCACATGGTTTAGAGGTTAATACCTCCAAAACCAAAATTATGATTTTTAACCCGCATAGAGCCTGCAGAGTCAGTTTTACAATGAAAGGTGAACTGCTACAAATTATAGACAAAGTTGACTATTCAGGGATTAGAATTGATAAGAACAGTACCTGCAATTCTCAAATAGAAAAGAGTGAACTGGTGTTAGCACATTCAGATTCAGCTATCTTTAAGAGAGTCAAAGCATTGAGTCCTAAATCTATCTCCCCAGCAGTGGAGATATACAGAGCAAAAGCTCAGGCCGCAGCACTCTATGGGGCAGAAGTTTGGGGAAATCGCTAATGTCAGGGGTTTGACTTTTAAAGAAAAATATTGTTATTTAATAAATTTACATTCAATTGGAAATCCCATCCATCATTGACGGTGGCATGCGGATTCTGTAACTATTCAATGGGAATACTGAATATGTGCTTTTTCCCCTACGTATTACAGGCCAATGCAGACTTGGCTTAAACCCCTGTGAAATAAAATAGGGGTGAGACATTACAAAGAGGCCTACAGGATGTTATGCACAGATACAAGTCAGGTTATTGTCTTTGGGGCTAGTCGGTACTTCCATACTGTATGGTTATATAGGAAAAAGGCGGGAATTAAGTTTTAATTTTAATTGTTGTTTGCACCTTCCTAGATCTTCCAATAGGATCCTGAGGAATAGTGTGCAAACTTGTGAATTCTTTTAGATGTCCTGATGAATGTGGCTCACAACTGATTTTAAATGTTATTGTTGCTGCATTAATGTTTTTAATTTTCCTCTCCTCACAAAATGTTTCTGCATTCATGGTTATGTAGAAGACTGCTATTTGTACATTTTTAATATTTCTATATATGAAATATTTTTGCATTTATTTGATGTGTTTTATGGGTTGTGCCCGAATTAAACTCAAATGATGATGATCTGAGATGTCATTCATTCATTCATTCATAATCTTTATTTGGCTATCAAAAAACAGCCATAAAAGTACAAACAAAGTAGCACATCTAAGACAGTTAAAACATTTGGTGCAGCATACAATTATAAATATACAATTCATTTCATTTATTGCACTATAGCATGATACTTTTCCTCGCATTAATCAATTTCAAAATAGAGCAACATTATCGCATATAAAAGAATAATCTAATGCCGCCAAATAGTTCATTGCTACTTTGTGTGACCTAACGTTCTGTGCAACAAACAATGGTTTAAGACAAAAACACCTAAAATTCTGATAAAATTTACAAAACAATAGAAAGTGCAATGTGCTTTGTTTGCTTCGGTTGTCACAGGGGCAAAGAGCCATATCAGGTGGGTGGGACTTCATAGTTGGGAAGGCAACTAGATGGTGCACAGTACCACATCTCATTCTTATCAGCACAAAACGATGCTGCGCATTGGTCGCATATGATAAATAGTCATTTCCTCCCTCCTCCAAATTCAAAGATTTATAAAAGGTGACCGTTGATTTGTTCCGCTCGTCCATCGATCGACAATCCAGTCTATGCTGGAGAAAGGTTTCTTTGATCCGTTTCTTGGTAAGAGACAATACTTTTGTGGGGTCCGACCAGATAGATATATTAAACAGCCTTACGAGGGAGGAATTAATATACAATAGCCAGGGAATACTTAGTACATCATTCAGAGTTAAACAATCTGAAATAATTGATCTAGTAAAAACAGTTTCTTCCTTGTCCCATAGTGAAGCCCACAATAACAACGGTCTAACCCATAAAAGATCCTCTAAAACTTTAGTCCCACCTCATGGTGTACAATAGTGTTTGATGCAGAGGAGGGTAGGTATAATAAGCGTTTTAAATGGCAATTTTCTTCTATTTTCAAGGCAGTGCTGTTTGCATAACCCCAGAGGCCTGACCCATAAAGGGCTGTGCTCACTCCTTTCGCTTTATAAATGGCTACCATTTCGTTGATGGGTCGGTTCCCTAGTTTTGAAGAAAATTTTAAAATCCCTTGGGATGCCCTACTCATTTTAGCTCTAGTGTTTAAAACATGTTCAGACCATGAGCCATTGCCTGTGAATAAAATACCCAGATAACACAAAGCGTTCACTGGAATAATTGGAAGGTTATCAATAAAGAACGATTTGCAGGGTTTATGTTTAGGCCCACAGACCATGGTAAATGTTTTAGATTTATTAATTACCATTTTCTTTTGCATCATAAAATCGGCAAAAGCATTCATCAGTCTCTGAAGGCCCACTGGGGTCCGCGCTAATAATACTGCGTCATCAGCATATAACAATACAGGTATTGGGCGACTACCCGCCCGAGGGGCATCAGCCTGGATCATCAGTAAGTGGTTATCTACCCCATTAATAAAAAAAAAGAGAAAATAATATTGGCGCTAGCATGTACCCTTGCCGGATGCCTTGCCCCACTTTAAATTTAGTTGAGCATTCCCTCCGGGGGCCAAAACGGACGTGGCTGGTTAAATTCTCATACAAACGGGAGAGAAACCCAATAATCAGTCTAGGTGCTTCCAGGGAAATCAAGGTTGGCCAGAGTAAGTTATGGTCGACCAGATCGAATGCGCTACTTAAAATCAGCAAAGCATAGATGGAGTGTACCTGCCTTAGCCCTAGTATATTTGCCAATAATTAGATCTAAATTGATACATTGTTCAATAGTCCCGAGCCATTTTCTAAACCCAAACTGCACCGGGGATAGAATGAAATGCTCTTGTGCCCATTCCTCCAGTCTTAATAACAGGACCCTACTCATTACTTTCAGGGAGGTGTCCAGGAGAGAAATAGGACGGTATTGGTTTTGTATCTGTTTTATCCCCTTTTTTAAATATGGGTACAATGATGGATTCCCCCCCATGAAGATGGAATCGTATCTATTGCGGCTGAATTAAACGCCCTGGTCAAGATAGGTCCCCATAGTTTAGGGGCAGATTTAAAAACATCGACTGGCACCCCATCAGGGCCAGGGGCCCGGCCACCGACACTGGCCTGTATAGCCACATGGACTACTTTGTTAGTGATGTTCAAGGGGAGATGCCCCCCCTCACACAACGGCTCCCACTCTAGCCCTGTCACCGTCTCTACTTTGGCTAAAGATTTTGGAAAAATGGGTCACCCATCTATCACAAGGAACAAAGGAGCAAAACTCAGGGATGTCATCTTTCTTTAAAAAGGGAGCATTTACTGTATCCCAAAAAAGTTTGGTATTCCTGGTTTCTACGGAAATGGCCAGGTTTTCCCATGCTTCGGCCTGGAGTGTCTTTTTCCTAGCTGCTATAGCTAATTTAGACTTGCTCCGAAGGGATTTAATGGTCGATGTATCCTGTGGGGAATTAGACAGGGCATATTTGAGTGACAAGCACTATCAAACCATCCCCTTCTATTGTTCCCTGATGTATTTGGGTACTTGGTTAAAAGTGATTTAATAGAAATGGTAATGTAGCTGAAATTTTCAATCATTATATTTGGGACAATTTCGTCCTGCAGACAGTATGTTATTTCCCTACGGTTAGACATTACTATTTTCTGCAAAATCATACAGGGGTCAAAGCCTGCCCACTTGATTCTTACACCATTTAACCTGGTGGGATTAATAATATTTACTAAATGGAATGAGGCCTGCCTTTGGCCCCAGAAAAAGAACGGTAGTGTAAGTAAGTTGTGATCACTAAAAATTGAAGGTACAATGCCAAGATTACCCCACATGGCAGAGACAGGCACCAATATGTGATCTACAGTTGAAAATGAATTTCTCCCGATAAAGGTTGGGACTAATTCTCCACTAGAACCACAACCACCTTTAAGTAATTGGAGATCATATTTGGAGATAATCAGGTTTAGTGCTTCCCCATACTCGTTATGACAGAAATGATTGTTTCCCTCCCCATCCTGATAGATATGACCGCATGCCTGTGTGGTAGGTTCTGCACATGCATGAATATTAAAATCACCTGCCCATACTAATACAAAATCCATGTTGATGGAAGCTAAAAGGTTACAAGGCCATGGTCAGGGCTGTAGCCACACTGCTACGTGTTGAGTCAAAGATATTATTATAAAGATTTACAATTATCAGGTCTCCCCCCTCCTTTTTTATTTTGCCCCAACAATTGTGCATAGGGGCCCACTGATGCACCCTTTTTGACATTAATAGAAATGTTGTTGGAAATGAGCATCTGTAGTCCCCCTTTAGCCCGTCCAGCTTGCGACCCTAGGGCTTCTACAAAGTATGAGGAATACCCTTCTACATGTACTGGACTTATGCACCAAGTTTCTTGTATACATATGATGTCATAACCAGATATAGTACTAATCCAGTCAGCATTCCCTATTTTATTCAATAGCCCATTCACATTCCATGTTGCGAGCTTTAACCCTCCTCAAAGGGCTGGCATACAGGGACCGTATTTGATGCACAGATAGGTATATTACAAGTGCTAAGATTATCATTACCGGTTGCCTTATCGGCCTTGGCTACAGCCAGCCTACAAACTGGAGGTGTGCCAGGAATAAACTTATGGTTTTTGGGGGTAGGTGACTTGCCTGAACAATTATAGAGTCCCCTCTCTGATCATTCCTGGGGTCCCCGACATGGCTTTGGTCATGACTGAGTCATTCGTTATCATCTAGGGTACTCAGTGCCTGATATCTATTGGGCACTACAAAGTCAGGGCAATATGGCAGATGCGGTCTCAGCATCACCCTTGGTGCCTGCGGGTTCAATGCACCATTCAAACATTGGCCTAGACTCCGTAGATGTCGATAGAAAACCCCCCAAGGGAGTATACCCATATCTTGAGTAGCCGTGGTGGGTAACCCCACCTTGATGTAGATGTCTCTAGCAAATCTAGGGTTCCTAAAATTAATAACTACACAGTCAACATCGCATTTGTTTTTCTAGTGGTCCAATCCATCCCACTCTCCTTGTGAACAGGATTTTGTGTGCTCTAACAGGTAAAAAACAGGTGCTTAGAGCTAAGCCAGTGGACAACCTTGTTCTTCAAACATTCCGTAGTCTCCCTAACCCCTGGCTTCAGCGGGGGGGGGGACATTAACCAGTACTGCCACGTATGGGCAGCCGGCAGGTGGCAAATTAATGGTAACTAGCTTCTGTGAAGACATGTTAATATTGGGAGGGTGTATATTTGTTTGGCTCCGTGAGGATTGGTCCACAGCATGTATCATGGTAACAGGCTCCGTACCAGTGTCCCTATTAATTTCTTGTACATTGTCATCCAAGTTACACACTACATCTGGACTAGGATAAGCCATAGCCTCGACAGGGGGGAGCATGCCACCTGTAACCTTATTCTGTCTCACATCTGGTGGTTGTAGCCTCTCATTTGGTATGATTACACCTGCGGAAGTGACATTTTTCAATTCGTCCTCCACCTTACCCAGTCTTTCTTTGAGAGGCATTAATGACAGTTGTTAGCTTCTCCCAGAACGCGGCCCATGCTGGTTTGTCCATAGGGTTATTATTATCAGCCACCCCTTGCAGAGAAGGTATGTCTGGGGAACTCAAATTGACAAAAATATCATTCTGTGTCTTTCTTTTGCGTTTAGCTGCTGGTGGACGTGCAGTAGTTGGAGCTTTAGCTGTAGCTGTAATGACCTGGCATGGGGAAATAGAAATTGATTCCGGTTCTGACACAGTAAGTATTTGGCAGGCTGTTGAATTCACAGACCCATTAATGCATCCTGTACACTGGCCATCTTGGTCGTTACCCAGGCCAGACTTCTCCTTGGTGGATGTTACACATTCACTTACCCCATTTTGACCAATCGCACTGAGGGACATGCGCCATTCAGCTAGGTCAATTTCTTTAGATAAAGCTCCCACGGCGCGGGCATGAAAGGTGTCTATGGTGGATCACTTAGGGGTAGTAATTGGCTCAGTAAATGGCTTTCTACCTCCAACCTTCCATTTACCTATACTGCTGGCTAGCCAGCTGGTAGAAACCACAAAAGACAGGGAAAAGAGATTTACTTCACAGTGGCCCCTTCAGAGTTGTACAGCTGGCATCTTCTGCTGGCAATAATGTCCCAATGATGCTCATAGGGGCCCACAAAAGTGAAAACCAAGAGGGTGGGCCCAGCCCAGCCTCTGTCGGCTACTGACAGGTGCAGACGGCCCGAGCATGCCCGCGCGTGTCCCACGCTGCGGGAGAGTGGAGCCAGTCTTGTGGTGTCGGGAGGGCTGACGTCACCTCCCACGCCGCGTGCGTGTGCTGCCTGCTGGGCGACCGAGATGTCATTTGCGTTAATGTTTGCCTTACAAACTAGAGCCTTTGAAATGAAAAAAATTTAATCTAGCTGCTGAGTTATGCCTTAATAAGAGGCAGGTATATTCCACTTTCCTCAGAAATATCACTCTACGTAGATCTTGGAAGTTTAAATCAACCAGATATTTGAAGAATGTTTCGTCGCCCAGATTCTTATTTTGCTTTTAGTTTAGATTTAGAAAAGATGGATATTGAATGCAGTTAAAATCACCTCCTAAAATAATTTCATCACATAATGGCATTAGGACTAGAAACAGTTCTACCAGAGGGGAAGGGTTATCTTCTATTGGAGCATAGATGTTAACATTTACCATTTATAGAACGATTGGCCCCTACCTATTGACCTGCCTTATCAGATTTGTAGTTATAGATGTTAATGTCCATTCCATTTGCCACAAATATAGCTACACCTCTGTGCCCAGCATTTGTCGATGCATAGAACTTCTGTTGTGCCCAAACATTTAATCATCTTGACATCTTACATTTTCAAAATAGGAATACAGTCTTTTGCAGTAGAATTCGTGAAAAATTATGGCATCTGCTCACCTAACCGTGAACCCTCCTCCTCTCACTCCCTATCGGGAATACCTCATCCCAATGCACTGTGACTATCCAACACCCTCTTCTCCTCACCGACCCCTGAGGTCATACACAGCTCATCCCCTTGGCCTCTATTCTCTCTCTTGGTACCATGTTACTGGATCCAATGCAACGCCTCTGGCTCCGTATGAGTCACACGCACCTTTATTCTTTACCCCTGCACTTGTTCAAAAGAATATTAAACACAGTTATTTGTAGTACTCTTATCCAGAAACCACTGAGCAATTTCAACATTTGAAATATAGCGATTTGACCTTTAAACACCTTAAGTCTGGCCTAAGCGTAACTGAGCGGACATGTTGATAAACGCCTTGCATCTGCAAACAATTTCAATGGATGTATCTGAAAAAATATACAACTCAAATTCATTAGATATTTTAGAACATTTGCTGGCAATTGCTTTAGTTTGAATTTGCTCTTTGATTTTTATCAATAATCTGAAAAGATCACCAAAATCGTTCAAGGCTATTTTACATGAGTTGGGGATGGCAACTAGGCACTCGCATGATAGTAAAGTCCTTGTCATAAACAGGAATCACAAAATCATTGCTCATTTTTTTTTTCTTCAAATAAATGCCCTGTCCTAATTCTGTCTTCTTTGCGTTTCTGTATCCCGGTAAATTCAAGGTTTGATCTACATGAACAGTTGTTCATCTCTGCATACTTACATTGTACCTGTGGCCCTGCCTGCTCTAATTGTGCAGATTGTTCGTCGTCTCTCACTAGTATATCATCAGTGTCTGAAACATATTTTTCTAATTCATTCATTGTCACCAAAATTTGTGAAACTTGTAATCCATTATATCCATTCGCAGATTAACTTTTGCCACTATCTCTACCTGAATTTGTTTGAGGTCAACAACTTAATTTTAGAACATGTTGTAACAATTTCAAGATCTTGTTTTCAGCTAGACATTGGCATGCTCACAGATAGCACTCACCTTCTCCCCATCGCTGTCCCTTGGATTCCGAAATTGTGATAATGTCATCTGTGTCCAGGATTCCTGAACACAGATCAAATTAATCACGATTTCCAAGGAAATCTTCAATCAATCACAATAATAAATTTAGTCTAAAACTAAAAACATACTGTAAATGAAAAATCCATAGGAGTGTAGAGAGAACTGTAGACAGCAAATATTGCATGGTCTACAGTCATCTAGATTCAACTGTCATAATATAATAGAACGTTTATTTGGAATTTAAAATCTAGAGACATAGCAGGCATAAAGCTGAATGAGAGTACACAACTCACAATTATATAAGAATGTAGAGCCCACCGCTGCCCCACGCCTGTAAGAAGAGTTAACCAGTAAAGGCTCACTTCTTATAGAAAGCTGTAAATCTGCACAGCTCATCAAAGACCGTACATCGGGGCAGAATTAGGACTTTTCATAATGCACCGAAGTTTCCAGAATTAGGCTTAAACACCCACCACTGTCACAGGTTTCAGGCGTACTCTACGACAGTGGGCAATGCACTTACTATTCTTTTTTCTCCAAGGGAAGATATTTTCACTACAGATAAACCGCTTTGTCTGCACCCTCACCAATGCTGCTGTGAAGAGTACGCTTTGTAAAGAAAGACACCCTCGGTCACTAGTAAATTATTGACTTTTCCTATAGTTATAAAGGGGCAGTTTACATAGTAACAGCACATTCTAGCCCTGGAATACCTAGAGCTGTGAACATGAAAATCATTGTCTGAAGAAATCCTTTCATAATACAAAACCCACTTTTGTGAAGTCAAAAAGTTGTTTTCCACTTGTAAAAATCCATCTTTTTATGCCATACGCACACACATACATCGCTTCATGAATCAGCCCCTAAGATCCTTGGCCTTCATGACCAGGGTCATTGATTTATTAGATTCTTTGGCTCCTCAGCTCTACAGATCATTATGGATTAAGCTCACTTGTCACACAATTCACCATCTGTATGACTTCCAGATTTCAACAAAAAATCTGGAACAAATGTGTCATAGATTACTAAAGAGGTGTCACACATAGTGCTTGCTTAAAAGTGCAGACATTTTGTAATGGTTAATTCACCTCAACATGGTTCCTGCTTGCAGAATGCAGTGTTAAATTGGTTCTATTAAGGTGAAACGTTTGCTCAGACAGTATTAGAGTGCGCTAACATGACAAAATAGTGAAATTATACTGTCACAGAATATCCCACATTATGTCACATAATTTTACATTTCTTGCTGCATAATTTAGTCAACTCTGCTGGTAATCTGGACACCGATAGCTACATAATTCCATTGGTCTGGGCTATAACTGGGCAAAAGCATACAAGAAGATCTTGTATTAGGAGAGGGTACTGTGATACTAAGTCCCAAAAGAGTTGAATACCAAAGAACAAGTAAAAAATTAGATTCTACCGGAGTCTAGAACTTTAAATTCCATAGTAGCCCACAGGCCTACTAGGAGACCAAGTGGCTGAGTTAGCATTTGGTGAATAGGGTACTCCATCACAATGGTGGCGGAGTGCCCCCTTCTGTCAAACTCAAGGCCTGTCTGCCAAATTTAGAGGTGGGAAGACCTTAAATATGTTGACTTAAAGCCTACTTCTTGTCCATCACCAACTCCTCCAATGGCCTGATGGAGGACACCCATCAAATTTAGAGTGAGCAATTGAATGGCTTTATTCTGCTATCCGTAAGGACTGTAAGAAAGAAAATCCTCCACGCCGGCATGGGCGTCATTAGCTTTTAATTTTTCAAAAACAAACTCCCACTTTGGGCATTTGTTTTGAAAAATTAAAAACATTGTAAAAGTTTGACGGGTGCATGTCATGTTTGACAGAGTCATCGGTCAAATTTTTATAACATCGATAGAAACTGCTGTGATGGTGGTCCCTGACAATGTTAAGAGTGGTCTGTGGGGCTAGCAGATAACCCGAGATTCAGGATGGTGAGGCCAATGTCCTCCACTACCCTCCACCCTCCAAACTCTCAATCAGCCTCCAAGCCATGCAGGACTGCAGAATCAGAGGACACCTTGAATCAACAGGCTCCACCCGAGTCAAGAAAACAGAAGGCGTAGCAGAATGCCACGCTGCTCTCAAGTCTATGTACAGATGTCATACTGGATTACGGACATACATCAGAACTAGAACAGATACCACAAAAGAAGATTTCTATGGGGCATGATATAAGAAGGTTTATCTAAAAAAACAATAGACAGGAGTAGAGAAGCAGAAGAAATTAAAACAGGAGCTTAAGGCAGGAAAATACACTAGATCACCATATTCCTTAGAAGTCTTGGAGCCTACGAAATACTAGAGCACTAAATAGTGTAGAATGGGGTAACATACCAAAACATCTGCTCCATTAAAACTACAACCAGCAGACATACTGGAACGTGAGTTTAAGTATAGAACGGAAACCCGAAAAAGGTAAAGTTATAGAATTCTTGGACCAAAGAGACAGGAAACAGGAAAGCTCAATTATTTTTACCATCAGAAAGTAAGTAGATCACTAAATTACATAGAAAACCAGACCCACTACACACAGGAAGACTGAATTGTATTAGACAGGATGGCTCAGTGAACCAAATGCCACTGCTGACAAATGTGGTGTTCTGGATAACATAAGTCTGAATCCCCTAATGATAGAATGTGCCTTGAATCCTTCTGAGGCAAGTAAATTGAGGACTGTAAAGTTGGTGATATTAACAACTGCTATTTACAGAGCACAGAAACTACCTACACAAGGGTTGTATGAAGCAGTAAAATAAATAAATGATAAGAAGACTTAGTTGAACGCCAAATTCCATAGAAACTTTTGTGAGGAACCAGACAGAACACTTTGCCATTCAACTTAGCTTCTCACCTGCTCTTCATCTGCTTTGCAGGTTTGCCCTCAGAAGTGCATGCTAATGCTTAGCACTCTCCTGCACAATTCCAGGCGCAGACAACCACGGCCGGACTGGGAAGATAAACTAGTCCTGGCAACTCCACTCGACTAGCCCCCAGGGGAGGGAGGCCGGGGTGGGGGTTGTGAAGCTCTAGTTACGAGCTCCGCTGCCGCTTTTATTTTGTGACAGGGGGCCGATATTGCAGCACTGCTGCAAAACCGTCCCCTAGTGACAAAACTGGCCCCCACTGCTGCAAAACTGGCCCCCACCTCTCTAGCCCACTGGGGAAACGCCTGGTGCCCCCTACGGCCAGTCCGGCCCTGCAGACAACAGAGAGAAACTCTCAAAAGGACAATTTAGTCAGAAAACTACACACACCCAACAAAGCTCAGGTATAGCATATACTTATCACTGTACACACAACAGCACTGTCCACATGGATTCAATGCATTATCACACTGCATATCATACTAAGAGAGCTTTCCAAACATATATCTAAACTATGTCCTTGAAGTGCCTGCTACAGCACACAACACTTCTACTTTTTGTCTATCGCAAGCGTACTTTGACGGGAAATAGACATGCCTTTAACCTAACAAGATGCATTTGTATGTGGTCTGTAAGTCCTGTTCCACTCACTAAATACCAAGTACATTCACTCACAATGCACTGAAGTGGAATATTCACCTACCATAGGAACATACCATTCACACATCAGGCAACAGATCTTCACAAGCCGAATCAGACTCAATCCCAATATGAAAACCTCAAAACCATTCGGAAAGTGAATCTAGACAACAGAAATTGCTACAATGCCGCTTCAATAGTACACTTTGTGGTACAAAAACCCTAACAACACATAACCCATAGAGAATATTCAGCAGCACTGTACTGATGAGGGGGGAAGCTATTCAGTGGCCAAATGCAGAGTGGGAATATTGTTGGGAGAAGCGGACACCTGCACCCATGTAATTTAAAAATGACCACAAAATGTTGGTACTAAGCTCGAAAGAGGAGAGAGTTGGGCTATCCAAGGATAGTCAGTTGCACTTGGTCCTAAATTCTTTAAAAAAATGTTTAAGAAGTGTTAAAGAGATATCCTAAGGATTTTGAACTCCTCTCCAAAAACCTTTCCAGCACGATACTGGGAATGAAGATCAATCTTCAAAGGTCACACCATCTGCAAAAGGTAAATCTGAGTCAGCACATCCTAGGATGGCCGGAGGTACCAAAGAAGCAAAGTATGAGGGAGGTAAAAGAGTGAAGAAACATAATAAATGCTGTAATGAACGTAGTAACATTCAGTGAAATTACATATAAGATACACAATTTCAAGACAACTGTAGGATTTAGCTAGAATAGCCATAGCTAGCTATTTACCCATGACAAACGCAAAAGACTACAATAAGTAATTCCATATTGACTGCCCTCTTGCAATCAAATTCATAAAAGAAGAACCACAGTATCATTCACTGCTGATAATCAATGGCCCAACTTTAACAACTCATCCTCCTATGCCATGCCCAAAAGTTAATTACCTCTAGGTCCCTCATCCTTGTCATTACTTCATTAGGTGAATTTCTACTCCAGAGACTGGAAGCCTCAGGGAAATGTTGCCAATGCAAGTTAGACTCACCTATACCTGGGAGACATAAGAGGGCTGGCATTTCCCACACCCTCTCATTTCTCCTGTCTCTAATGGGATGAGAACTTTAAAAAATAGAGGTCCCCGACAGGCTTGGACCCTCATGAATACCTCTTGATGCTCACTCTCTCCATGTTGGGCTTGTGGGTAGACAAGGGTACACCATGGGAGCGGTGGGTTGGAGAAATGTTCGAAGAAATTCCTTGTTTCTTAAACCACCACAATTATTAGAGGTATGTCCTTCAGTGTTTTGATCTTTGTGCATTAACTCCTCCTTGGGTCAGGTGGGAATAGTGTTGCATAAACAGAGTACATAGTACGATGATTAGCTTCTGTGGTAGATCCCTCTCGGGCTCAGAGGTGGAGCACGTATCATTGTTGTAGGAGGGCGGTATAAAAGGAGTCTTGTTTACCCCACATATTTCTTTAGACTGATGTCAAAAGAGGTCAGTAGCAGTCTTCAACAGACTAGGGCATTATTGTGTAATAAAAAAGACAAAAGGGAAAGGATAGCTTCCATAATGGACCATCAACAAACTCCAGCTACAGTGCCCCTAACTTAATGCTGCTCAATTTCAAAGTTTGCAGGGGGTTCCAAATAGCCTAGTAAGTCTTGAATCAGGTTTGAAATTATTCAGACATTTATAATAATCAGCTGATTCTCCATTAAATATTTTACTATTTTCTTACCATATTTTAAAATCAGGTTCAGGTTGATAAATAATATGAGTGCATCCAGAATTGAAAAAACAAGAGGAAGCCAAATCTAGCAACAACAAGCCAACATGTGTTTCACGACAACTACATTTGTTAGACGCTTCTTCAGAGCTAATGAAACTTTTATATTTCAAGTCTATAACATTTAATTGAAATTAAAGACAACCTCACACCAGACATTGTGGAAGACAAGGAGAAAGTATAAAAGATACATTTTGAGGGTGACAGACAGCATTCAAAGAAGACAGAAGCAAACACAAAAGAAAAACAATGAGTAAAAAAATTAAGTCCACAATATAGCAGGTACCAGTTGAATAAATAGTATTGGAAGATGTTAACCATATAGTTTGTAATACAAAA
Source organism: Calotriton arnoldi (assembly GCA_963921515.1). NCBI lineage: Eukaryota > Metazoa > Chordata > Amphibia > Caudata > Salamandridae > Calotriton > Calotriton arnoldi. Next base: position 649,469 of record CAWUFW010001833.1, on the reverse strand, counting down.
TTGACAATATAAACGTTGATAATATGTTAATGATGTAGACATTATGTGGACAATTTGGCTATTCTAATTTAAGAACCTAATCTCCTAATTCTTACATAGTAAATTAATAAAAAGCACAACACTGAGTCATCTCAAGCTGATAGCCTATTTAAATCATTTAATCAAGAAGAACGATATTCTATATAAAAATGTAATTACTGGTGATAGGGAGCAGGCAGACTCTTTTGTCTTAATTATTTCTACTAAAAGCTCGATGCCCAAACATAATGATCAATTACATTTTTAGATCCAAGTTTTTTCATTAATGAAGGAAAAGTTTGTGTAGCAATACCCAAAGAAACCAGATCAGGGTTTAAAACTGTTTGTATGGATTTCCTAAAACTAAGCAAAGGCATATTGTGTATTGCTTCATAATAAACATATTGTAGAGTAAATAAAACTATAGAAGCTCACCAATTTTTCAATGACTATATTGATAACCAAATGTGAATTTTTATTCAACGTCCAGACAGGTATACATAAGAAATGCTTTAACAAACTAAATGAAAACTGGGCAAGATAAGATAATTTTGAATGGCAAGTATAAACATAGACAAATATTTAATAGCAGCTTTCTAACTAAAAAGGATGGATAGCCAGTTTTCAATAATAGGTTGTCACCAATGTATAACTTTTAATTCATGGCTGATAAAATATGTCAGCTATAATCAAACTTATTGAAACGAATGCATGATAACTTAACTCATGTCAAATGGCACATCAATAAAATTTGATAACAGCTAAGATAAATTTCATTTTGCTACCTCACTGCCTAATCTGTCCGAAAAACAAATAGAAGCTATAAACTCCCGAAAATACGATACTAGTATAATCATTAGAAGTGCAGATAAGGGTGGTGGTGTGTTTATAATGAACTATGATGAATACAATAATGAAGCCCTTAGACAGCTAAATGGTGGGGTGTGTTATAAAATAACCCCACTGACTGATTTAAAAGTGTGAGATTGAATTGGAATTCTACTTTAAGAGGAAGGACTTTGGCATTTGGAAATGTAGGTACCTTAACAGTTTGAAAGCTAAAACAGGTCATATACTTTTTGCCCCAAAATTCATAAAACTATTAAATACCTATGAGGGAGACCTATTGACTCTCGGAATTAATCTTTCACTGGAAGCGTGTAAACATTTATTGACATGCTCATTAAACCTTCAGTAAAAACAAGCCCCTCCTATATTAAGTACACTATTGACTTCTTGAAATTCACTGATGCTATGTCTTGGAAAGAGAAAATGTGTTGTGTACCAATGGATGTTAGGTCCCTATATAATAGTATTGCACATAATGTCCGATTGCATTGTATAAGACAATATTTAACCATGTTATCAGCAAATCTTTTTTCATACAGAAATGATTATGAAATTGGCAGAATTTGTCATAACAATTTTGTTTTTTATGAAAATATGCTTTTCCAACTAATTAGACATACAGGTATGGGTTCAAGTTTTGCTCTTTCTTATGCCCCATTTATTTTTAATCTGGTTTGAGGTGGAGCAAATCTTGAGATCAGATTTACAACCTTTTGAATCCAATATGATGCTATGATTACAGTTTATTGATGATGTCTTAGTGATTAAGATCTTGCTGAATTTCAGATGATTGAAAATCAATTATGTAAATGTGCCATAAACATTAGAATTTAGCACTTAAAAAATATGTTTTTTTAATTGTTTGGTGCATATATCTGAAAACAAAATACACAGTAAGTTATTCAGGAAACCAACAGCAGTTAATAGACTCTTACATCACTCTTCAGCCGATTCTAAACACAAGATTACCAGCATACATAAAGTGATTTCCAGCAAGCAAGGAGATTATGAACTTTCATTATAGATTTAAATACAGAAGCAGAAAAGAAAAAAATGATTCTTTCAGAGAGGTTCTAACGAGAAAATAGTTGAGATGGCACATCTATTAGAGCCTCTGTGATTCAAAGACACATTTCAATTTATAACCAAAGATCCCCTTGATCAACAAATATGGACAATAAGGTGAGAGTCATTACCCATTACATAAAGAACCAGATACAAGTGTATCGGATTATCAACAAACATTGGCACTTACAGAAATTAGATAGTTGTGTTTCAACATATCTCCCAAGGGCCATTTTTAAATTTAGGGGAGGGTTGACATTAAAAAACATACTATTTACCTGGCAATAGCTCGGACTGCATTCCAGTCCATCGTTCTTCACCCACTATGCCACCTCAGTTTGAACCTATCCATATGCAAATCAGTCTTGAACCTGCTCCAATTGGAACAGTCCAGCCTGAACTGCCGAGCAAAGTCCTCCCTGAACTGGAAAACAAGCAACCTAGGATTGGTTGTGTCCTGATTTGGGCTCATCAGCCAGGTATAGCTTGGTTCCAATGGCATAATGGGTACAGAACCCATGTCTGGGCATAACCGTCACACTTAGTGCATCAACTGCAACAACAAGAAAGTGATGAATGAAATGCTTGAATGAATCTCAGCCACTGGCAATCGCGTGAGACACATTCCATTCCATCGTTCTTCACCCACCATACCGCCTAAGTTTCGACCCTGGCATGTGCAAATCAGTCTTGACCCTAAACCAACTAGAACAGTCCAGCTGGAAATGCCTGGCCAGGTCATCATTGAACTGAAAATCAGGCTGCTTTTGAGGAAGAAGAAAGAGCCGTACAAAAATAGCACAGCCCTCAACAGGTTTGTTGGAACACCACAGCATAAAAACACCATGCACGGAGTAGGCTGAAGGTTTAACGAGCAACAACTAGCCAAGCAACAAATTAACTGTCAATTTGAGTGGCAAATTATTGACTATGAAACTACCAGATATACTCAAGGAATTCACAATATAGACTGAACTATCTAGTTTTTTCTAGAAAATATGACTTACATTTGGTCACTACCATAGATGAAGATTTTTCTATAGGAAACAACATTGGACTTAAGAGTAAATCCATGTGATCCCTGCAGAAGTGGGCACTTTAGAGCAGGCTGTTATTAAGAATCTAACAGTCTCCATGAACAACTACAGATGTCCATTCCACAACTTCTCGAATGAAGAAATTAACATTGTCAGGTGCCTATCGTCAGATTCAAGCATAATGAGAAATATGGAAAATACATATACGGACCAGAGAACACAAGCTGTCTGTAAGAGCAAAAGAGGACAGCACGCTCTGTTCCCATCCAGATTACATTGTCAGTGATGTGATTTTTCCACTGTAAAGAGCATAGAAGAATGTTACCAACATCATACCACCTACTCATGTTTCTGCATGATTTGATTTAATCCGACCAAAGAGATGCCAATCACTTAGCTGCACATTTACAGTTTCTTGCTGCTATGTATATAACCCAGCTTTCTGTGGGAAGGACCTATATTTTTTGTCCTTTGTCATCAACATTTGAATGGCAACATAGGGAACCATTTTTGGAAACAACAAACGTCCTGATCGCATGGCATTTGTTAGCGCTGAAACATACACTTCCTTAGCTTATTAGCACTTCATTCCCACTGACATGCATCATTTACACTAGAAACTGCCAGCGATCCCAGATGTCCAGTCAAGCTTTACATGTTCTGCATCACGCTTATAATGGAGTCATGGCTTATGACAATCAGTTTCCTTTTGTGGTCGGACAGCAGAGCACAATAAGTGAGCTATCAGGTATTTAAGAATTCACCATGTCAGTGGCCCTTTCACATGCAATAGTTCACATGCCGGATTCTGTGTACACATGCACCATTCACTTTCACAACAGTGCGACCACAGCTCTTAGCTCATCCGCGACAGGACTGATAGATCAACTCTTTCCCATGGAAAATGAATAGGAATTGCCAGGTGTTGTAGTTCAAATACTCTACGTCTTCTGTTTTGTGGATTTGCCAATCCCTCCACCCTCACACTCCACCACAATTTCAGAATTTAGCTGCTTTTAATATCGTTGTTGGTTTAAACCAAATGATTAGCACTAACTTTGACTCCTACTCTCTTGACCAGGCATATTTTACATTAACACTTTATGATTTGTTCAACCGACATGCATATGCTCATCCTACACAAAGTCTACTTAGCAAACAACCATTCGCAGTTCCTCCCAAACTTTTGTTCATTATAACATTCTCACAGAAGAATCGGATGTTCTCCGAAGTCGCAGGCTTATATTGATTATCACGATTAGAAGATCTGCAGCACAACAGAACTTCCTTTCAACTCTTACATAGACAATAACATTCTGACATTGATGTGTTGTTGGGTGTTCCTTGTTTAACTTGACTTTGAAAATAACTTAAGAAAGTTTTTTTCTATTACCAAGTTACACTCCTCTTGACTTTGAGAACCATATCCCCACGTGTGAAGATGAAGAGCAAGCCAAAAATCAACCCTTAAATTTAAATGTGATAGTCATTTATTTCTGCAGTTCTAGGTTCCACTCCTCACTGACATGCAAGAGTGAAAGCAGTGCCAAATTAACTCCAGGGTAAGAGTATTTGTGGCAATTATTAATATGTTCTTTTAAAGTGGGTGTTTTTGCGTGGAGTGTCTTCACATTTCCACTATGCACGATTGGATATGTAGTGGCTCTTGTTTTTGGTCACACTACACATACAGAGATTTTAATTAGTATTTACTCTGTTGTCTCTTGACTGGGTTCATAATTGCCTTTTACTAGACCCATACAAGATGGAAAACACGGATGTACGTGTGTATACTTAGAATCAGTTTTTTTGTTCATGTCATTTTATTTGAGTGCTTTAATCAGAGAGGGTTTGTCCTGAAGGAAGCCCTTGACGCCTTTATAGGGATTATGGAGTGGCAAAAACATGTCAAACTCACCACAAGTATAGAATGATTCCCTTTCCTTTTTAATCCTAGTCACTGGAGGCACCCATAAAATGTGTTCAGTCTACCAGTACGTACTATTATCAGATTTCTCTCAGCATTTTAAAACAGATTTGATTTTGCTAGTGTGAGTAGGGACCAGATGATAAAGAGCGCCTCCCCTTGGTTGGTGATGGATTTCATCTTTTAAGGGCATGACTATATATCTCTTGGCATTGCAGGGAACTTCTAAATTATTTATTCTTTATTTCAGATTTTAGGTACTTCTGTTTTTTTCTTAGAAATGTTAACCCACAAAAAGGAAAATTTGGGTTTTCCAATTAATTAGATTCATGGTACATTTGATGAAGCTCTGCTTTGACAATTCAAGATGCCACCTGTCTTGGTAGTTTCGAATCATACTACGTCACTGATGTCGTCATGAGGTAATGGAATGATTCGATTACGATCAGCATGCCAAGGTTTGTGTCCCTTCTTTACCCATTGAAAAAATTTAGTCTAAGCTTCCTGACTCTGCTGTAGTGAATTTCGTTAGGGGTAACTTGGCGGGCACAAAAATCCTGGCAGTAAAAAGCATTAAGAAAGATACATTGGAAACGAAGATTGATTCAGCACCTAAAAAGGTTTATTCTGGATACCATCTGACTTTGAGGATTGGTGTTTATGGTGCATATACCTCACAATCACTCATCTCACATTTTATGAAACTCTCCAAGGCAGCTGGGGAACAGATGAACTTTTTACCCCAAACAGAAGGGATGGATTGGCAAATTGAATTTTCGTCGGCTATCTCTTTTTTTTAAGCTTTAAGAGCTTTAGTATTGGCAGGAGCAGCATCTATTACTGCCTTTTGTAATTTGCTCCTGAGAGATTGAAACAAAGATGCAGTCCAGACAAACTACTTTACGAATGCCCTTTGATGGAACCTGCATCTTAGGTCCTGAATTTTAAAAAAATGCATTTTGTTTAATGAAAATAAGTAATCTCCTTCTATAAACAGTATCAGTCCAAAATGTTAATACTCTTAGAAGGGTTCATGATTTCAACAACCTTTCAGGAAGCAGCAATCTTCCAATGCATTTAGTAAATGCCAAAGAAAGAGTTTGCCTGGTAAATCAGGAGATGCGCCTTCCAGGGAAGAATATGCATTTCTGACTATGACAAGCTTAAGTGCTTCCAATTGAAGGACGCATTCAGCACATCTGGTAGAAATGTGAGACATCAAACCTTTAGAAATCAGAGTGGTGAAGATAGTTTGGAAAAGTTACACGTTCCAGTTAGCCTACCTTCCTCGGGATTCCGGAACCATTCCCACTCCTTGGCTGAAAAATCCCATCAAGAGAGAACCATGCAAAAGGATAGGACTGCTCAGGTCGAAAAGCACAGTGAATTCACTTCCTCCTACAGGGAGAGAAAATTGAGTTTTTCAGTCAAATTACTAGGTTCTATATTATCAAGATAATTCTGTATTGTGATAGATCCAAAGAAACTCAACAAATGGATCAAGAACATTCCTTTCAAAATGGAAACATTGCAAAAGATGATTCTATATTCTCAGCAGGCCATTGTCCACCAACAAAAGACTTTACTGGCACAACTTTTCATACCCCCATTGCTCATTCACATCATTATCCTGCATTCAAATCCAACATTTCCATTCAAAGTTCTTCCTTTTTCTTTCTGCTTAGCACCAAAACTGTTCACTAAGATGGACAGACCAGTAGTAGCACTCCTACATCTACAAAGTTCTTGCAGGGTTTCCTTTCTGGACAACTGGTTAGTCATGTCTCTTAAATATCTACAACACAGCTAAGAATAGAAATGTTAAAGAACGGTCTATTCCGTCATGGCTTTTTCTTCAAGTGCCAACTATCTGCATCTGAAGATTTGATCTTCCTAGGGGCCAAGTCCAGAATGGAATTAGAAATGGTCCAAAGAGCAACCCATCTCCAGAACCTGCTGTCATCGCTCCTAGAACTCGAAGTGGCTCCAGCACGAAATTGGTTGGAGATTCAGGGACATATGGTATTGTCTGTCTATAACATTCCTGTGGGATTAACTATCACATCTTCAGAACCATTGGCAGTCATATTTTCAGTTGTTGGAGGCTATGGTTCATGGGCACTGGAATTAGGGTTGCTACAGCACCCTATAAATAACCATGCCTTTAAATTCTGTTTTTACCTAGTCGTATTTGCTGTGCATTCACATGCAGAGGTCAAATGTCACGCTATGTCTTGAGACAAGTTGCTCCTCATGCTTTTAATAGGGAGGTTGGTGTGAACTTTTCTGACTACAAAGTGAGTGGATTTTGTAAAATTCACTATGCAACAACATTTCGGGGTACATATTGTATGAAATGATAGGCTGTAGGATGTCATTTTTAGGTCAAAGCCTACCAGACACCACAGTTGTCTCGTTTGTTAACATCTTGGAGACATTCTGAAACCTTTCTCGGGAATGCATTCTGCCCATTGCTTACCATTGGCTGTGTGGTTTGTAACTTACATTTTCTGGCTTTCTATTTGCTAGCTTAATTTGTTTTAGGTGATCCAGTTTCAGTTCGTCCTTTCCCTTGCCCAAACTTTATTTAAAGTATTCTTCCACATTACTGGATTTCTGTTAGCAGGCCTTTAAATATTGTTCTTATCTTGTCCCATTTGCTGTGCAGTCAAAGACAGAGGTCAAATGTCAGGCTCTGTCTTCCAGACAGCTTGGTGTTTACTTTTCTTTCTCTGATTTCAAAGTGAGAGGATTTATGTGACAATCAGGCTGGCTACTGAAGGTGTGCTGGATGGAAGGCTGTACGATGTTATCATTTTAAAAGCTCCCACCAAATTTTAAATGTCTGTATATGAACTGCGCAGAGATTTCAGAAAATATCAGAATTAGGACAGCACAAATGAAGCACATTTTTTTGTAATTCTCAAGTGTGATGGAAACAAACAATTTAATATGATCAAAACAAATCAATACTCTAGGTGATGACATTTCCACACATTGCACAGATATACAGTTTTACTGGTGAAAGTATACAGAGCACAAACAAAGTTAATGGTCATTTCAATTGAAGATGTGTCTTTTATGGCAGTACACTACCACACCATGCATACTACACTTTGCCCTACTCCACTCTACACCACTCCACTGCACACCACGCCACACTACACTTCTCTACTCTATACCACTCTAAACTATGCCAATGCACTCTACCTCACACTACTCTACTATGAACCACTGCACTCTTCGCCACTCAACTCTATGCCACTCTACTCTGAAACACTGCACTCCATGCCACTGTACCACTCCACTCTATGCCAGTGCACTCTATGCCAAACCACTCTACGGCATTATAATCTACTCTGTTGCACCAGTGAACTATATGCAACTCTACGCAACTTTACTCTACCGTGCACCACTCCACCCTACTCTGAAACAATCTATTGCACGCCACAGCACTCTACTCTAACCACTGCACTCTACACTGCTTTACTCAAATCCCATGCACTCTACACCACTGAAGTCCATGGCAATCTATTCTAAGCCACTATAATCTACTCTGCAACACTCTATGCCACTGCATTCTAAGCAAACTGCACTCTACGCCAATGTACTCCATGCCACTCTACCATACACTACTACACTCTACGACAGTCTGCTGTGCAACATTGCACTCTGTCACTGCACTCTGCTCCACTCTACTCTACGCTAATGCACTCTATGTCACTCTACTCTGCATCACTCCACTCTGCGCCACTGCACTCTACCCTGCACCTGACCATTCTACCCTGCACCATTCCCCTTCACGCCACTCTACTCTGCAACACTGCACTCTCCACCACTGAACTCAACTCTATACCACTCTATGCCAATCCACTGTACACCACTACACTCTACATCTCTCCACTCGAAGCCACTGAACTCTACGTCAGTCCACTCGGATCTACTCTGCAGCACTGCACTCTGACATTCTACTCTATGACACTGCACTCTACAGCACTCTATTCCACTTTGAGCCATTCCACTCTACGCCACTGCAATCTACCCTGCACCACTCCATGCCACTCTATTCTACACCGCTACACTGTACATCTCTTTACTCAAAACCAATGCACTCTACGCCAATCTACTCTGCACCACTGCACTTTCCACCACTATACTCTTCAATACTCTACGACAGTGCACTCGACACCAGTGCAGTCTACTCTATACTAATGCACTACACAACACTGCAATCTCTGCCACTGAACTGGGCACCACTCTAATCTGCACCTCAGCACTCTGAGCCACCTCACTTTACTCTGTACCACTCTACTCCACCCTACGCCAATGCACTCTACGTCACTACACTCTAGGGCACTACACTCTATGCTAATCCACTCTAATATGTGAACCTCTTCACTATATACCTCTCTACTCTACACCACTCTACTCTATGCCAGTACACTCTACTCCACTTTACTGTGCAACACTGTACTCTTTGCCACTGCCTTCTACACCCACTCCAGTCTAGGCCACTCTACTCTTCAACACTGCGCTCTGTGCCTCTTCACTCTATGCCACTACTCTATGCAACTGCATTCTACTCAGCACCACTCTATTCTATGCCACTGCACTCTACGCTGTGCCACTCTACACCTCTCTAATCTGTACCACTCTACGCCACTGCGCTCTATGCTAATGCATGCTACACCACTTTCCTCAAAACCACTGCACTCTACGCCACATAATCTGCACCACTGCACTTTATGCCACTATGCTCTACAACACTCCACTGCACTCTACACCACTGCATGCTGCGTCGCCCTATGTAACTGTACTCTATGCCACTCTACACCACTGCTCTCTGCACCCATGTATTCTGCACCAATACACTCTACAACACTACTCTGCACCCCTGCACTCTATGCCAATGCACTCATCACGCCACTCAAATCTATTCGGCACCACTGCACTCCCCAGCACTCTACACTACGCCACTGCACTCTACACTGCACCGTGCTCCACTCCACTTTACCCTTTACCACGCCACTTCGCTCTACTCGAATACATTTTACTCTACACCACTGCACTCTACTCCACGCCACTGCAATCTACTTTGCATGACTTTACTCTACACCACTGCACTCTATGCTACTCTACGTCACTGCACTCTACGCCAATGCAGTCACCTCTTTACTCAAACCACTGCACTCTATGCCACTGCATTCTACGCCAATCTACTATGCACCACTGTACTTTACGCCACTTCACTCTATGGCACTGCACTCTATTACGCTCTACTCCATTACACTCCACTCTATGCCACCCTACAACACTACTCCACTCTACGCAGCTCCCTCTATACCACTCCATGCCACCTTATTCCACTCTATTCTATGACACACTGCTCCACTCTGTTCCCTTCCACAACTTCATTCTACTCTGACACTCTATGCCACTATGCCATCCCACTCTCCTACACCACTCCGCTCTATGCCACTCCACTCCATGCTATACCACTGTACAACACTACTCTGTTCTACACCACTCCACAACACTATGTCACTCCTCTACGCCACTTTGACACTCTACGCTACTCATCTCTACTCCACTCTACAACATTCTACTCCCTCCACAACACTCTACACCACTCCACTTCACTCCATGGCACTCAACTCTCCGCCACTCCACCACTCTGTATGCCACTCAATAACACTCCACTCCACTTAACGACTCCACTCCATGCCACTCACCTTTACCCCACTAATTTGTAGCCATGCTGAACAGCAGCCACGCTAGTGTACAACATGGCTAAAACATATTGGCAAATCTAATAGCTCTTGTATAGGCGAGACCTATTGGCTTTTGCCAAGGCTTGTTTCTATTAAAAGACAAAACAATTAAATTACATGTAAAGGAACTGCACAAATATTTTAGAATAATCCAATAGTTAGGAAGGACCAAAAGAAGCATTTTTTATTGTAATTTTGAAGTATGATGGAAACAATGATTTCAATATCATCAAAACAGATCAATACACTTGCTGATGCTCAAATACAATAGTTGCTGGAACCTGATGGCCACAAAGGATTGTTTATGCACTGCACAGTTTTTTCCAGCAAAATTGTTAGTTTGTGCAACTGTAGAGGTCATTTCATGAAAAATGTAGTCTGTAAACAACAGTGATTTACCTCACCATGCTTTACTAATATATTTGCGACAGTCTGCTCCAGAATGCACGGCCCCTACCACTCTCTGATTGAATATATTTGCTACACTTGATATTTGAGTGATGCTTGGATTTTTCACAATCCCTAGGACTTCAGTGATGTAACACTGATAGCAGCACCCCCCATTCTGAAAATTGTTCCTGCACCACTGATATTGTTCCAATAAAGGCAGAAATAAAGTTTGCTTTGATGCTTGGAGCAAGACTCTCTTTCCAAAGTTCTTCCAAAACATTAAAATTTTCCATTAATTCTGTCTAAAGAGTAGTGTCCTGCCAGCTCAGGTACTTGCCAATAACCACGCCATACACAGAGAGTACGAGTACATGTCTTTGTTCCACTGCTTTTGAGCGAGAACTCAACATTCTAAGCCTGCCTTCAACTCATCTCTACAAACGCTTATGTTACAGGCCTACGGTGTACATTGGGAATTTCAAGATAGACAAATAAGTAAATGCACAAATAAATACATGAATAAATACACAGATAATTTAAGAATTATAATTCCCTGTATATCTGGGATTAAGTGTTGCGGCGCCTGAATCACACATCCTGATCGAGTCACTGGAAACCAGAAACTGGCAGTTGTGTCAGTAATCTGCACAGGTGAGGTGGAATAATCAGCAGACACAGAGTCATCAACAGTCTGCCGGAACCCAGTCTCTACATTGACATCGATGCTGGGTGAGTGATGGGCCACGTCGAAAATTAAAGAAATCTCTCGTAAGAGACATCCCAGGACGCTGAGCAGTCACCGTGTGTTCTTTGGTGTTAGTGAAGGTAAAGGGTTCAGCCTCAAAAAGAGCATCAGACTTTCTTTTTCTGTCTTGTCTGACAAGCACTCGATCTCCTCTTGTAAAAGTGACATCTTTACACATGACGTGTTAGGAGAAACAAGGGAACCCAATTACAATGGTCAGGGACCTTGGGTACCAATGAGTTATGAACACAGTGGTCCCGGACAAGAACAATAGGAACAGAGGAAAACTAACAGACTAGAAATCAGTACTATATTTGTGCTGTCCAGCCGGACAGGGTCAATTTAATATTTTGAATATTTGCAAAAAAATAAAAGTGAGGACACAATCCTGCATCCGACAAGATATACATACAGCAAAACAAAAGTAAAACAAAACAGAGGCTCAGGCAGGACAAAATGCTTGTACGTCATACATTAAACAAAACAAGCATGGATGTGTGAAGACACCGTTACACATGAGCAATGACAAATTAGATTGTGTTTACGGTGTGCAGAGAGTCGACGACGTTTCGATCCCATGAACGAAATTGTGGGATCATCATCAGGACATTACATTACATGCCTGAGTAAAATTGCCTGTAAAACAAATAGAAGAAAAATAGAGAGAGAAAAAAAGAGGAAATAAATAGAGAGGTCAATGTACAATAAGGTAAAAGACGGCGAAGCAACATACAACATGCAGTTGGAGGTGACGGAGTTGGTTGATCAGAGTAACATAACTGTAAGGGAAGGAGTGACTATGCAAACCCTGCCGAAGAGTGGAACACACAGCTGATGTTAAGACTGTCAGTGAGAAAATGCTAAGAAAAAACTGAGTGAGAAGGTTGTGGTGCTAGCAGGATTACGGGGGAACAGTGATAATAGCAACCAGAGGACATAATTGCTGATCCGGTAGGAGGGTTGCTTACCGTGAGATGGGCTGTGCCTCACACTATTTCCAGTGGATGGTCCACTGCAGCAAAGCCAAGTGGTGGCCAAGTGTCTCTACGGAGTGCCTTAGAGAAAGACCGCTGGGGACAGCAGTTCAAGGAGCCTATGAGATATGGCAAACCGTTAAAGCGGAGAGACCGCGTGGAGTGAGCTTATCGGCGAAAATAACCTGTGTGAGGCTTACCGTGTGGGTAAAACGGCGGTGAATTACCACATTAATGATTGCTTTTATAAGGACCGCAGCCGCATGTCCAATTGAGAAACTGTGAAGCCAATTGCTGGGTACAGCTGATAGATGAGCTTGTTAAAGGAAGCAGGCGGGGCAAGAGTCAATGAGAGGTACAACGTTAATGCGGAGAACCCGCGTGGAGTGAGCTTAAATCGGTGAAAATGACCTGTGTGAGGCTTACCGTGTGGGTACAACGGCGGTGACTTACCACGTAAATGGTTGCTTTATAAAGGACCGCAGCCGCGTGTCCAATTGAGAAACTGTGGAATCAATAGCTGGGTACAGCTGATAGATGAGCCTGTTAAAAGAAGCAGGCTGGGCAAGCGTCAATGCGGTACCTCTGCGTGAAGTGAGGGGAGTTTAAGCGCTCCGTGGTGTCAGGCTTACCGTAGGAATAGATCCGCGGTGAAACGTTGCAGGATCACAATGCAGGATCGGAACTGCTTATAAATGGACCGTGGTGAAGTGGTAGGCAACCGTGTGGGATTGCCAAGGATTACGGTATGATCAACCTAAAACGAGGTAAACAGGCATTAATGCGGCGAGCAGTAGCGAAGGAAAGCGCCATCAAGGCTCCGGTGCTGGGTATAGTGCAGAGAGTGCTGGGCATAGTGCAGAGAGTGCTGGGCTTACCGTAAAAAAGTAACAGGCGCGCTGATGTGGATGCCTCGGTCTGAAATGCACGGAGACCTGTTGGCTAGTGTACCCGTTGTGAGTGAGACTAATATCCGAATAGAAGGATCATGTGGTGTGTCACATGATCAGCTATAAAGTGCAGTGGGAAGGACCTCGAGGTGGCGGCCATCTTAAAGAGGAGTGAAATTAAAAGAACCATATAGCGTACCTGGTTAGAGAGGAAGGAATAAAAAGGAGGTTTCGTGTAATTAGTCAGATAAGAGAGAAAGACAGTAACAGTGAATATAGAAAAAATTGTGAAGCCCAAAAGTTTTTGGTACTTTTGCGTGAAGCAATTGACACAAAAGAAGCACATTTCTATCCAATGCCGCTAAAAATAAAGAAAATACATAAACACTCGTGGATAATTACAACCAACGCATGTACATTACAGAATGAGTTCAAAAACAATTGCGCAGGTAAGACACTGGATTGACTGAAACGGTGGCGGCCATGTTAAGAGGTATTGTATAGCACAGAAATGAATGCTGCGAAGTTCTGGAAGAATAGTAAAAGTAGCGAGAGAGGTGAGAGCTGGCCCTAAAACATGGGAGGAGGCGAAACAGTGGTAGATAACGGTAGCTTGCCACAAAATACAGAGTGAGAAAGACACGAGTTGCATTGATGTGATAATTAGGTTGTTAGCCATGGTCGAAAACTGTAGTGCAAAAACATAGTAAAATCCTCTGGTGAAAAACGATTACCAACTTAACACCAAGTTTTCATGAAGGATTAAGTAGCCCAAAGACTGGAGAATTTTCAGAGATCACGATGGATTGAACAGCTACAGCAAAGTAGTCCAGTCCTCGAGCCTGTTGAGTCCGGTACGTATGCTGCCAGTGTGGAGGATCCACTTTAATTCTTCTTTGTTGAGGAGTTGCCCAATGTCTGGCCCCTCTCGGTGGAGGTTTTACCACACTGATGACAGTCCACCTGATGTCGTCCTCATTGTGTCCTGCACTCGTGAAATGTTCGACAAGAGGGGCATTGGGTGTTTTGCAACTAAGTCGGTGCGATGTTGGCAGATCCTGATCCGCACTTTGAGTGGTCTGCCCAATGTAGATCTTGTCGCAAGGGCACATGATAGCGTAAATAACATTACAAGTGCTACAATTAGAGAATTGTTTTAATTGTACCTTGATATTACCAAATGTAAATGCTTTACATTCAATTGTGAACTTACATACGATGCAATCACCGCATTTGGCATGTCCAGAGAGAGGCTTGAGTCCCCAGTGTTCGTTCAATGTTCCAGCTGTTTTGGGAGCGGGTAGTGCCGCCCTGACCAGGTGATCCTTTATATTCTTACTTTTGCGGAATGCAAAAAGAGGGCGTTCTAGTTTGAGAGTACCTGCGTTGAGAACCTCCCAATACTTCAGAATACTTTTCCGCACAGTGTGGGATACAGGCAAAAAGGTTGCGACATAAACCGGCCGGTCCCGAGTAGGCTTCGGTTTGGGGGAAAGAAGACATTCCCTGGGGCAGTACCATTTCCTTTTCAATGAGGTACGAATTAACCTCCGTGGGTAACCCCTTGCTGTGAGTTTGTTAGATAGAACTGCAGCCTCGTGGAAGTAATCTTCCTTGAGGGAGCAATTCCTCCTGATACGTAAGAATTGTGAGTAGGGGAGTGAGTCACGCAGGGATCGCGGTGGTTGCTCTCATATCTTAGGAGGGTATTGCGCTCTGTGCGTTTTCTAAATAGGCTCGTGATTAATTCTCCATTTCTGTGTTGAATGTTGAGGTCAAGAAAAGGGATCTCATTTCTGCTGTGTGAGAGGGTAAAATTCAGGCCTTGACAGTTGTTGTTAAGCCAGTGCAAGAAATGTGTGAGGGTGTCTTCCGTGTCATGCCAAATAAGGAAGATATCGTCGATATACCATTTCCACAGGGAAATACCTGTATGGAAAGAGTTGGAAGGACTGAGAATTCTCGAAATCTCTAGATGGTCCATATAGAGTATAGCCAGGTTGGGAGCAAAAACGGCCCCCATTGATGTACCTTTAACTTGTTGGTAATATTGGTCATCAAAAAGGAAAACATTTCTTGTAAGGCATAGTTCCAGAAGTTGAAGGATGAAAATGGATGGTACTGCAGGAGGATGGGGTCTTGTGTCGAGTACGTGTTCGATCACCAATAATCCATCTGTCTGGGGGATGTTTGTATAAAGTGATTCAACATCCAATGTGCAGAGGATGTCTGAATCAGTGTCAAAGGGATGATGATCAACAAGATCATTGCCATGCTGTCTCTAATATAGCAGGCCGTCTGTGGGACAAAATCTTTAATAAAAAAGTCCACATATTGTCCCAGTGGTTCTAGGACAGAGCCACAACCAGACACTATTGGGCGGCCCGGGGGATTGCTGAGGTTTTTATGGATTTTGGGTAATGTGTATATAACAGGTGTGCGTGGTAATTTGGTGTTCAAAAAAAGGTATTCATTTTGGCTCAGAAAACCCTGTGTTCTGGCCTCACCGGTAATTTGGAGAACAAGTTGTTGGAGTTCTCTGGTGGGATCAGTGGGTAGCTTACAGTAATGGTCAGTGTTGGAAAGCTGCCTCAATATTTCGGTTTTGTACAAGTCCTCCTCTTGAATGACAATCCCGCCCCCTTTATCTGCAGGTTTAATAACCAAGGTTTGGCTGGCCTTAAGACTGGAAATGGCTTTCTTCTCATCAAGTGATATATTGTAAGGAATGAATCGGCGGGTAGTCTCAAGTTGTGAGACATCACAGAGAACCATTTTCTCAAAGGTTAATATGTTAAAAGCAAAATGACAATTATGAACATTACCTGCGCCATCTTGTCTGGTGGAATTCTATGTGCACATAAGTTGCAGTCATTTTGATCTATCACAGCCATTTTGTACTCTGTTGGTCACCTTTGTTTCACCCTGCCCTTACTAGCATCCCTCTGACCCTCTGACTGACCTGGTATGTGTGCTGGGGGCTATAAACTCTATTGCCACAACAAACCTCAGCGCCACTTGCTGCCACAAACTCGTTTTTCCTCTCATCCCTGTTTTCAGACAAGCCTTTGGACGCTCTACCCCTCACTACACCTAGTTACACAAACAGGTTCCAAACACCAAAGACTCTTGCAACATGATTTATTGCACTGCAAACAGCAAGACTTGTTGTTACCAACAATGGGACCTGTTTTTATCAACAGAACGGACTCTTAGATCTGACTGGTCTCACATGTTTTAGACCCTGAAGCAAGGTCCAGCTGCAAGATAAGATTGTCTGTTTGACCTGGGTGGGAAGAGAATTACTGTTGGGCTTGTGTGACAACCTGCCCGGGCGGGGACCCCAAGCTTTTGTAACCATGTTGATCAAACAAATGCATTGTGTCAAACCTGTATAAAAAGAAGAGCCAAGGGAGTTGTCAGCAGAACACTTCCCTCAGACATCCCGGTGTCTCAGTTGACGTGATCTCCTCATGAGAAATAAACCATTTTCTTCTCTTCCAGTTTCCAGTGCTTGCCTCATTATTTTGATAGCGAACCCAAAGTGAATTAGAGGTGGAACCCTGCACCGGGCAGCATTGAGGGTCTTAGAAGACTCGCTGCCTTTCACAAATTGGCGCCCAAGCGTAGGGGCCCATCAGCGACTCGTGGGTCCGGTAGAGAGGTCCTAACGACGGAGTGAACAACTAAACGATTGGGGTATACCTGCCTGAGAAGACCCTTGTCTGGCTGCCGATCGACTGAACTTCACCGGTTCCGAACGGACCTCTCTCGAGTGACCTGCGGTCCTGACTGGGACCTTAGAGGAACGCCGCATTGATTGTAGGAGTGAGAGGACAACCAGGCGCTGGAAGGGGAAGACGAAGAACTGTCCATACGGTCCGGGTAAGGTCGTGAAAAACGACTTAAATTGATTGATTGATTGATTGAATAGTTTGATTGAAATACTAGTATTCCTTTTTTTGATATTGAGTTATTTATGACATTTCCCTGCTTGCAAACAACAAAGAATAGGAATATTCTCTCTCTTTGCAGGCAGCGAAGGACAGGTAGTGCAGACTTTTTGTCTAAATTGATTGATTGAGATATTCATTTTGACCGATAAATACGTCATGCCTGATTTCTCTAGATTGTTTGATTGTAATTGTTTTGGACCAGACCGTTCGTTAGAGGTCAGTCACGGCACCGCCGGAAGGCACCCCTAACAAGGACATGTACGTAAAGTATGGATTAGCCTGCGTAGCTTATAGCAAACTATGGCATAAATACACTAGGAAGGACCGGGTAAATCAGTGGTCACTGACGGGATCTTTCGATCCCGCTAAAATAGAAACGTTAGAATTAGCTCTCCACAAAAAGAAAACTAGACCAGCCATGTTTGACAGTTTTGGCTTATGGCGAAAAGAGGCAGCTCAAAGAAAGAAAAGGGACGAAGCTAGACAAGATAAAGAAACGCGAAAATCAGCTTACCAAGCCTGTAAAAGATTAGAAGAAAAACTAAAAGAAAAGGAAATCGATAAAAAGGAACAGGAATCAAAAATATCAGATCAATGCCCCGTTAGAACGCCCTCGACTCTTTACCCCAAGTTACCAGCAAAACAAAGGGTAGATGATGATTTATTGTTAGGTCCCCCAATCATATACATGCCACCCCCTTACGCCCCTACTCATCCCGTAGTACAACGACAGGACCACCAAAGTATAGCCGGAGATGGCACGATCGCCTCAGTCTCCACCGCCTCTGCTCCCACCGAGTCACCCACACCAAATGCCTCATCAAAGGATACAGTAGTAGAGGTAGGATCAAAAGAAACAGGAGCGCCCAGGGTCCCGCAATTAAGTAAAAATGAGCGAGCAGGCATTGATAAAGTAGTTAAATCCCTCATAGATAGGAAGGAGACAGAAGAGCATGTAACTGACATATGCAACTCCTATGTTGAAAACCGCAAACGATACTTTATTGTACGTCTCTGTTACCACACTCTTACTGCATATGAAGAGAAGTACCAAGATGTAGGGCCCGAGCGACTAGTGGCCCTCTATAGGAAGGTAGACACCGGAGATGAAGGCGACAACGATGTTACAGAACTCTTTTCATCCACACTGGAGGTATTCCGTCACCTCGTGGAACAAGGACGGATAGATAAGGACAGGACATCTAAGATAGCACGACCCCCGGTGGAAAAACCAGATAGCATGATGCCGATAAAAGAAGCTGCCCCTTATTGGGTACCTCCTAGAGGACAAGGGACTCATGACGATATGAACCATCAAGATGCTAGAGGAAGCGTGGTCTACAATTGGGTGTATCAACCATGGGACAGACAGGACATTTTGACGTTCCGTAAATCTTTACCGGATTTACGAAAGAACCCCACCGCCTTTACACCGAGCTAGGTACCGCTCTGGGATCAACAATAATGACACTTGCCGACATAGACTTGTTCTTCGGGTTATGTTTGCCAGCAGATGTGTGGAAACAGATTAGGAAAATAGACCATACCGAACTGCTTGGTCATACCTGGGAACAACTTAACACACTAGATAAACAGCGGAACCCTGGTCAAAAACCGGTTAAAGCAATATTGGACCTCCCTGACAAAATAGTGCAGAAAGTGAAAACGCTGATCCCAGAGAAAAAGATAGACTGGTCCATAGTAACCGCGTGCTGCCAGAAACCACAAGAGGATGTCTCAGAGTATTTCTCCAGATTTGAAACGGTGTTCTCCGATTACAGTGGACAAGACATGTCCACCGCAACCGGACACCACTTATTTGTGCAGAACTATGTCAAAGGACTACTGCCAGATGTATCCCAGAAATTACAAGCCAGCGAAAGTAGTTGGGCAGCATCTAAACCGGCGGCCATTCTCCAAATGGCCCAGTACTATGAGCATCAGAAAAACGAAAATGACAGGGCTACAGAAAGGAAAAAGAAGGACTTGAAGGAAAGGGTAATGGTAGCACAACTCCAGGGGGACGAATACAGGAAGGGAGCAATATAGGGGAAGATACCAGCAGAATACCCCTAGAGTACAGCCACCTAGTAACAATTCATCGACATCATATGTAGGACGCCAAAACCTAGGACAGGATCAATGTGCATTTTGCAAAGAATATGGACACTGGAAAACCCAATGCCCGGCTTTGTTAGGAGCTGGTAGGGGCAGAAGAGCGAGGGAAATAGCAAGTGGACAGAGAGGAAGAGGACGTGGGAGAGGGTACACGAGTGAAGCAAGCGAGGAAAGGCCAGGAAGAGTGAACACATTTGACCATCCCAAACAGAATCAGTACCAACAGACAGATTATGACAATACGTACGACTTTGCATAGGACAGCCAGGGGCAAAGGAGGGATCCAGTCGAGCTCTATGTTGATCAGCAAGGCCCTTATGTTACCACTGAGGTCCTGGGCACAAAGTCGCCGTTTCTGGTAGACACAGGAGCAACACGTAGTGCACTATCCAAACGACTGATTCCAAGGGCACCCTTGTCAGGCTCACATGTGACCTCAATAGGATTTGACGGTACGCCTCCACCAACCCTTTGTCCCGACCGATCTTAGCGACTGACACGACAGTTAACATATACACCGACAGCCAATATGCCTTCGGGGTGGTTCACCATTTTGGGATCTTATGGAAAGAAAGAGGGTTCCTGACTTCACACGGTACACCCATCCTGCATGGAGATTTAGTCTCCGCCTTGACGCAAGCAGTCCTCCTCCCCAAGAAGTTAGCAGTGATAAAATGCCAAGCACATAGGAAAGTGACTGATCTCATTGGACAGGGAAATGCACTAGCAGACGTTACTGCCCGAGCCACGGCAGGAGACAGAACTACGCAGATTACTTGCATAAATTGACAAACGAGCTAACAATTATCCACCAACAGGTGCAGCAAGCTTTGCCTGACGTATCCAGGGGCCCGGGACATGAAATAAAGCCAGGCGACCATGTTTGATCTGCAACTTCCAAAGAACGAAGAATCTGGAGCCTAGGTGGACGGGCCCCTGGCAAGTCCTGATCACCACCCAAACTGCCCTCCGAGTGAAAGGAAAACGGAACTGGCTGCATGCCCATCGCTGCAAACGAGTCCCTCCAACCCTGGCAACCTGTGAAGGGGTGGAGGTGCAAGAGGAAGTACTCGCGAGAGACCGACCAGCTCTCAGTTGCTACCCACAAGAAGACACCCTTGAACTATCAGAATTTCCCGACCCCACGGTGCCATCCAGGAAAGGGTACAACCTAAGATCGACGAAAGGAGGGAGCTCCAACGACCAGGCCACTAACTGAGTCAAGGTCTCCGATCGGTAGCACAGTCAAACAACGCTACCAGGAAAGCGCCAGACAAAAGTCTGTGGTCCTAACAGTTGTTGAGCTCCTCGAAGATGATGGAAGAAACTGAACACCTGCAAAACCACCGCAAAGACGCCAAGACTGCTAAACCTGCACAGCACAAAGACAATTGCACTTGTAGCTGCATTTCTCACCTGTCTCCTGCTAATGGTCGCACTCTGCATCATTGAAGAGAATGCACCTGCATACAGAACATTGTCACCCACCATGCAACCAACCACCAAGAAAGAACACTACCTGGTATCACTACCGCCACATCTCCAAGAACGACGCAAAGAATTCTGGAATAATTCTTTCGTGCAGATGTTGCACCAGCACAATCTTGCCACCAATGCTACCAACTGTTGGGTCTGTGGGCTGTTACCACATGCCACTGAACATTCCATCCCTTTCATCCCTTCGCCCTTTTCTATTCACGGATCTTGCCTTGCCTGGATGATGCTCCTACAAGAAAGTTACAAAGACAATGCCACTTCAGACGGAACAATCGCCCAGTTCTACAACGAGTTCTGGCGAAACAAAACAGGAACGACAGCCGCCCCTTCTGCCCTCACACCTTCAATGCGACATTCCAGATTGATGTCCCCGCCAAAGAACGAGTGGAAATGCAAGTGTTCAATAATCCTAACAGAGCCACATTTTCCTACCTAAAGAAAAAGAACTGCTGCAACACTGACTGTGGCCCTATCTGTGGTGAACGTCTCTGGCCTTGTATGCATTGAAGGCCGTGGGACTAAGAATGTGGGTCACAGCACCTGTAGCATTGTAAGGACTTTGAACACTGCCAACCCCCAGCGCTTGTTGCATCACCCAATATGTACTTTGTTTGTGGAACCAAAGCCTACACCTGGCTCCCAAGAAACTGGGGGGCACATGCTACATCGCCTTTGTTTTGCCACCAACCTACACAGCCCCTGCAGAGCATCATCGAGAAAAGCGTTCTAAAGATATTGATCAAGCAGACTCTGCCTCATCACAGTTCCTCGACGCAGCCTGGATAATTCACCTTCTGTCTATGAAGCAATCGAACATCTCCATAGACTATCTTCAGAAATTCATCAAGGATCAGAGACTTGGACAATTGGAAGTTGGCTTTGGGGCATCTTGAAGGAGTGGGGTTGGAAAATATCAATGATTCTCTTGGTCCCAGTATTGACAATATGTGGTTGTTGTTTGGGTATACACTGTATACCACCTCTGTGTTATGTTTGCATAACTACCTTGCACCCTAAGACTATGGACACTCAGCTAACAAAAATGAGAGTAATGTATGATCAAGAGATACAGGACATTATGGAGATCGAAATAGACTGACAAGCTGGCTAGTTATGTTCAAAGGGGCCACTGTTAAAAGCAAAATGACAATTATGAACATTACCTGCGCCATCTTGTCTGGTGGAATTCTATGTGCACATAAGTTGCAGTCATTTTGATCTATCACAGCCATTTTGTACTCTGTTGGTCACCTTTGTTTCACCCTGCCCTTACTAGCATCCCTCTGACCCTCTGACTGACCTGGTATGTGTGCTGGGGGCTATAAACTCTATTGCCACAACAAACCTCAGCGCCACTTGCTGCCACAAACTCGTTTTTCCTCTCATCCCTGTTTTCAGACAAGCCTTTGGACGCTCTACCCCTCACTACACCTAGTTACACAAACAGGTTCCAAACACCAAAGACTCTTGCAACATGATTTATTGCACTGCAAACAGCAAGACTTGTTGTTACCAACAATGGGACCTGTTTTTATCAACAGAACGGACTCTTAGATCTGACCGGTCTCACATGTTTTAGACCCTGAAGCAAGGTCCAGCTGCAAGATAAGATTGTCTGTTTGACCTGGGTGGGAAGAGAATTACTGTTGGGCTTGTGTGACAACCTGCCCGGGCGGGGACCCCAAGCTTTTGTAACCATGTTGATCAAACAAATGCATTGTGTCAAACCTGTATAAAAGGAAGAGCCAAGGGAGTTGTCAGCAGAACACTTCCCTCAGACATCCCGGTGTCTCAGTTGACGTGATCTCCTCATGAGAAATAAACCATTTTCTTCTCTTCCAGTTTCCAGCACTTGCCTCATTATTTTGATAGCGAACCCAAAGTGAATTAGAGGTGGAACCCTGCACCGGGCAGCATTGAGGGTCTTAGAAGACTCGCTGCCTTTCACAAATACCTCACCGGGGATCATATTGGATACGGGGAGAGTGTGGATGGAGGATGCAAGGGAGTGTTAGATGTGTTAACTGGTGTAGGATTGAGGAGAAAATATGTATGCAGTCGAATTTTACGCAAGAACCTCAATAGTTCAGTCTGTATATCCAAGAAATTGGGGTGGGTGGTTGGTACGTAGGAAAGGCCCTTGCGAAGTAAGTACTGTTCAGAATCGGTAAGGGTGTGCCTGGAAAGATTGAAAATGGGTATTGTCATTGAGATGTGCAAATCACAAGGGGCAGCTACGTTGCTCACCATTGATAGATCTTTTGGCGGGTCTGGCGTTCGCCTGGTGGGTTGAACCAACGTTGTTACTGTTTTACTATGCATCGTTTCGGAGGGTCGCTTTGGCCCCATCCTAAAAAACGTTGGTTTGGGGTCCTGGTTGAGGTACTAAGGCCTTCACCTTGGTCAGAGTTGTCAGAGGACTCGGCAGATGTGTCCGAGAAGCCTACCAGGTTGTCACGTCTATTGAAACGGCCCCACGGACGTGTGTTTTGAGGGTTGGTGTAAGACCTATTTCAATAAAAGTCCTTTTGTAAGTAGGGGTATGTCCGCTCTATCGTGTAGGGTTTTATATCCTCTCTGACTTTAAGAATTGGTGTTTTGCTCTAATGGGTAGAATTTGTCTACGGTTTTCTGTACTTGTTGCAACAGTTTTTTGCATTCGGCAACAGGGCTATTGTCTTTGATTTGTTTCTCCAAGTCATCGATTTCTTCAGTGAGTTTCTGTAGTGTCTCGGTCGCTGTGTCTATCCCCAGCACCATCCAGTGCCGGGAGCAGGTAGAGCGATATAGCTGAAATTGGTCACGTATTTGTTATGGTCAGTAAACACTCCAGGAATGTTTCCGACCTGTAGGCCTACCCATATAATATTTGCCTTAAGATTTTCCGTTACCTTGCGGATCATAAGTTGTAGCCTGACATACTTCTTTTTACATTTCTCTAACTGTTCAGTCAAGGAGGCGTTTGTGTTTTGTGGTGTTTCTGCAGACTCAGTGAACAAAGAGGGTCCTTCAAGTATTTTCTTGATATATTCATCAGAATACAGTGGGGCATGGTCTGACATAGCACTGAGTGTCGAGTGAAAAGGAAGGGTAAGACATAGGGAGGGAAGAAGAGGAGGCAATGAAAGTGACCCACTTTGAAAAGGGGAGAATGAGTTTAGAACCCTTGCAATCCGGCGATAACGATAAACATGTTAGGAGAAACAAGGGAACCCAATTAAAATGGCCAAGGACCTTGGGTATCAATGAGTTATGAACACAGTGGTCCCGGACAAGAACAATAGGAACAGAGGAAAATGAATATAGACTAGAAATCAGTACTATATTTGTGCTGTCCAGCCGGACAGGGTCAATTTAATATTTTGAATATTTGCAAAAAAATTAAAAAGAGGGGACACAATCCTGCATCCGACAAGATATACATACAGCAAGACAAAAGTAAAACAAAACAGAGGATCAGGCAGAACAAAATGCTTGTACGTCATACATTAAATAAGACAAGCATGGATGTGTGAAGACACCGTTACACATGAGCAATGACAAATTAGATTGCGTTTACGGTGGGCAGAGAGTCGACGACGTTTTGATCCCATGAACGAAATTGTGGGATCATCATCAGGACATTACATTACATGCCGGAGTGAAATTGCCTGTAAAACAAATAGAAGAAAAACAGAGAGAGAAAAAAGAGGAAATAGAGGGGTCAATGTACAATAAGGTAAAAGTTGTCGAAGCAACATACAACATGCAGTTGGAGGTGACTGAGTTGGTTGATCCGAATAACATAACTGTGAGGGAAGAAGGAGGGACTATGCAAAACCTAACGAAGAGTGGAACACATAGCTGATGTTAAGACTGTCAGTGAGAAAATGCTAAGAAAAAAACTGAGTGAAAAGGTTGTGGTGCTAGCTGGAAAATGGGGTAACAGTGGTAATAGCAACCAGAGGACATAATTGCTGATCAGGTAGGAGGGTTGCTTACCGTGAGAGGGGCTGTGCCTCACACTATAGATTCCAGTGGATGGTCCGCGGCAGCAAAGCCAAGTGATGGCCAAGTGTCTCTACGGAGTCCCTTAGAGAACGATCGCTGGGGACAGCGGTTCAAGGAGCCTATGAGATATGGCAAACCGTTAAAGCGGAGATCACGTGGAGTGAGCTCATCGACAAAAATAACCTGTGTGAGGGTTACCGTGTGGGTAAAACGGCGGTGAATTACCATGTTAATGATTGCTTTTAAAAGGACCACAGCCACGTGTCCAATTGAGAAACTGTGAAGCCAATTGCTGGGTACAGCTGATAGATGAGCCTGTTAAAGGAAGCAGGCGGGACAAGCGTCAATGAGAGGTACAACGTTAATGCGGAGAACCTGCGTGAAGTGAGCTTGAATAATAATTTGTGCACGTCACAGAATGAGGCCACCTTTAGTCACTCAAAGTTCATCTCTTACATTTTTGAACTTCAAATACTCACTATCATTAGTGAGAGGCCTAGAGTGCTAGTTCCACGATTGATGAGCAATGATGTCTTAACTTTACCATGTCAGTATCTTGACTCGTGGTGGTGACAATTTGTTCTAAAGAAATGGCAGCTGGTGTGCTCGATTTCACAATAAAATTGATGTAGGCCTCTGCTGTCTTAGTTGGGGTACCAGGGCACTGCACTGGTACTCTTGAAAAATAATAAGCAGGATTCCGATTTTTTCCCTGAACATTAGATAATCGTATAGCTGAATTCTTGTAAACCCCAACGTTCAATTCTAGGAGGCATTTTGGCTTTGGGATTGCCGAATATCATCAACAGTGCTTGATCAGTCACTACTGTGAAGGGCTTTCCGTACAAAAACACATGGAAATATTCACTAGCCCAGAACACTGCCAAACTTTCTTTCTCAGGTTCCGAGTAAGCACATTCCATTTGTGACAGGCTTTTACTGGCATATGCCACAATATGCCTTGGGCATTTGGCTGCCCGTTGGGCTGGGCAAGGACTGTCAACTACAACCTCTGTGTGAAGTTTGAGCTCAAAGTAGGTCATTTCAGTGGCACTCTCAATAGCTTTCTTGATTTTTTGGAAGCTCTTCTCATGTTCGTGACCAATGAAGAGACACATTCTTTTTCGTTAGCTCTCGTAATGGTGCACTGACCGTATCAAAAGCTTGTATGTATCTAGAACAGTAACTGGCCATTACAAGAAATGATTGCAACATAAAAATGTCTTGTGGGGGGGGATTTGCAGTAGACCATGCTTGCACTTTTAGCTGGATCAGGTTTCATACACCCATCAGAAAAGACATGACCAAAGAATTTCAAACTTTTTGGGTGGAATTCATATATATATTTTTTTAATGTTTAACAAAATTGTCTCGATCCCTTGCATTTCTATCAGAAATCCGTGATATTTTATTGTTTCACCCCCCAATCCCCGCGAGCCCTTCCTCCCTTGCCCCCCCTACCCTCCGTGAACCCTTCCTCCCCACGCCCATGGATCCCCTCAATATCGGAGCCTCCCCCGTCTGGGGCTCCCAGAGTGGTCCCTCCCTCCCCAAGTGACCCTAACACCCTCCCTCCTGCCCCATGTGACCCCACCCTCCTCCCTACATTGGGGTGCTGTGACATGGCACCCAAGGTGGTGTGCCGGTGTCTGGCGATCTAAGGAAAAGAAAGAATAGAAGAGACAGAAAAGGGGGAAAGCGGAGGGAGCATCACCTGATTTCTGCACCAGCTAGTTGTGCTATTTCCCAAACTATAGTTCATTCCCCCCACCACCCCCCGAATGTTGCAAAGAATGGAGGAGCTCTTGCGCCTCTTTAACTGATTGAAATATATGAACTCTCCCCTTATGAAGGACCTTCAACTTAGATTGTTGAACTATTCCCGCAGGAGCCCCTGCTTGTTAGAAGGAATTTATCATGCCTCTAAATTCCTTCCTGCGCTTGGCAGAGAGGGCCAACATGTCCGAGAAGATTTTAAACAAGAAATTGTCGCTTGTCTGATACCCTTTATCACTGATTGCACACGCTAGAATTTTTTCCTTTATTCTAAAATCCCCGAAGTTCACGATAATCGTTCTCGGATGTTTAGCATTTAGGTATTGAACTGCTGGAACTCGGTGTGCACGTAAGATCGTGAGATCCATCGTCTGAGCAGTGGCTTCCGGGCAAACATACTTGGTAACCAGGTCCGTAATAACTTTATCCATTGCTCGCCCCTTCTCGTGGCTTTCCAGAATCCCTGTAATACGCAAGTTACATCTTCGAGCACGATTTTCCGCATTGTCTACCTTAAGTTGAAGACTTAAGCGGTATCTTCGAGATCAGATATGCGTTGTTCAGCTTCAGAGACTCGATATGTAAGCTGCTGAACATGAGAATGAGTTGAGTTCAGTTGCAATTCCGTCCTTTTCTGGGCTTCTTCTTGGAAGAGTTTCATATTCTTTAACTCTGTTAAGATATGGTGAAGAAGGATTTGTGCAGAGTCTTCTGTAGCAGTCAAGTTCCTTGAATCTAGTGGCGTTGACTGATTACTGAGCGATTAGACCCTGAGATAAGGTCTTATCTGGTGTTGCAGTTGCAGCTTCCATTGCTCTGGTAAATAGGGAAGCATCAGAGAGCCTGGCGCTCACCACATCCTGAATCCCTGGGCCTGCATTGGGTTTAGAAAAAATGAAGCTTTTTAAGTTAGTCTGTGTCTGTGCTTTCCCATTTGGCCCCAAAGAGAGCGGGCAGGATGCATACTGTTTATCCGCTGGGAGTCCCTCCGTTGTGGATCGCACAGACGTTGCCGGTGAGGGTTTATCATTGCATAGGACAGAAGCTGGGTTGGCTGGGCTAAGAAGAGGCTTATCGGTATTATTGAAATCTCCTGGCGGCTTCGTTGTTAATTGGGGCCACATCGTTAATTGATCTTCGTATCCCTGGATGGGATTCATACTTTGCTGGATATCGAGCTTCTGTTGAAGACCTGCACCGCCCAGACCTGGTAGAGCTACTGGCTTATTGGATGAATCTTTTCGTAAGCTTCCGCTGAACAGCCTGAACTCAACGTCTTTAAGAGATGGAAGAGATGGACTCTTACTCTTACTACGTGTTCTCGTGCCCTTTGCAGAGTTTGCCATCAGATGAGGTTTCACAGTAGGATCTCAAGATATACTTTTCATATTAATTATCCCTTCAATCTTGTTCCGGTTTCCTTATGACTGACCCAGGTATGGAAGCATTTATGAGGAAAGCGCAAGCCGCACCCAACCCAGTTAGGCCACTTCCGCGCCCTATCCCCTGTGCGTCTATCTCTAACGGGAAGTCTTAATGCGTCTATCTCTGATGTGAATGATATTGAAGCCTTGATTAATGATATTGAGGCTTTAATAAGGAAAGAAAAAAAAAATACAATTCCCCTCGACTCACTTGTAATCAAGCGCGAATTGCTCCTTGTCTCACCTCTTTGATGGCTGTTTCAGTCAGAAAAGGGCCCAGGAGCTGCACCACATTCCTCCTCTGTGGTCATTCAACAGAGAACACTCCCAGCCGCCACATTCCCGCTACCAGTACAGCAAACGAGTCTACTACCAGCGGCTCCCTCCGCCGGTCAGCTCGTAGTACGACTGCTCAGCATGTCTCCTCTCAGGGCATCCGCATTACAACCTTGGCCCCCAGCACTCAGCACTGACCTCTCGCCACTGGGGAGAAGTCCCATCCAAAGAGAGTAGTGTGAGGGACACATAGGTTGCGCCCCTGTGAGTGTCCCGCGACGGGCATCCTGGCCTCTGAAAAAGCTTGAAAACGCTCGATGTTTGCGAGCCACAGCTGCCGCCTCCTCTCCAAAACTGAACGAGCCCGCCAGCCGCTAAGCCACGCCCACCTTCAGTCACAGAGCATGACGGGAGCACACGTGACCGCCCACCTCTTCAGAATTCATATTTGTCAGCATGAAGAGTTAAGCCTACATCATTCAGCAAACAACATACTTGCATGAGCACTTGGTCATGCTCTTTCTGTGTAGCTTCAAAAACCAATATGTCTTCACTATAGTTAAATGCATTTACTACAGGCTGTATGATACATCGAATGATGTCTTGGTAAAGTTCTGCAGCAGAGGATATACCAAAACTCAGTTGCTTGTAGCGAAACAAGCCAATATGCGTAGGAAAAGGTTGTAATGTACCTGGATTCTTCTTAAAGTTCCAATTGGTGATATCCTTTAAGTCGGGTCGAGAGAAGACCTTCGCACCATTCAATTGAGTTATATCAGCAATGTGCGAACTTGGATGCCTCCCTCACTCAATTGCCTTGTTGGCCTGACGCATGTCAATGCATATGCGTACAGCTCCTTCGCTGTCTCTTTTAGGCACTGTTAAAATGGTGTCGGACCAGTGTAGAATTCAATGATTTCAGGTTTAAGCTACAAATTAAGTTCCTTTTCAACAGACTCTTGCAAGTGAAAAACAACTTGTCTGTGTCATTGAGCAACAGGACGAACATCCTCATTTATGTGCAACTTTACTTGCATTGTTTTGAGTTTTCTTAACCCATGAAATAATGAAAGAAATTGACTTACAATTTCATGATGAGCATTCACATTGTAGTTCACTGATATCAGTCCCATATCAGCAGCAGTGTTGAAACTCAGCAAACAAGAACTTGAAGCAGTTCCTTGCAGTACATGAATAGGCACTTATACGACAGTTTTCTTATGTTTCATCGTGGCTACAAAAACCTTGACTTTTAAGGGCCGTGAGGAAGCCCATGTGTAATCTTTAGTCTTTAACTTCATAAGTTGTGGTAACAGAGCTAATTCTTGATACTTCTCCTCAGGGATGATATCAATTATGAATGGTATTGAACACACGTTTATCTTTAGAGTGATCTTTGCACAATGTTTGGATGTTTTCGGTGCTTGTTCATGTCAATTTTTCTTTACCTTGGATTTTTACTCACATTTGACTAGTCCAATATGTGCATGCATTTTTTAAGTAAATATTGACATTGCTCAATTGTCATAATCACTTTCAAAGGAACCCGATAGTGAGGAACTCTTTGTTGATGATTTAGATGACGATCGACTTAGTTTAGTGTTGATTTGTCTCAGTTGATGTGACAGTTTGGCCTTGTGGGAGTGTGTCTAATGTTGCTGTGGTAGCGTTCGGTCGACCATTTTGCCTTCATGCTATGATGCACTTACTTTTCTCTTTGCCTTGCAAGTCATCACAAAATGGTTCGCTTTACCACAGCAGATGTGTAGCTGTCCAATGGCGTGACATTTACCTTTGTGTGGAAATGACAGTCCACATCTGTAACATGTCTGTGGAGACATTGCCTTGTGTGCCTCTACCTTGAAACTTGACTTACATTTCATGCTCATGACTGATGCACTTTGGGCACCTCTGGCCTCCATGTCAATCATTCGACGATCAGCACGATCTTCATTGCGGGCAGCCTTGAGGACTTGTTCTAAGCTCAGAGTTCCTTTCAGCATTCGTCGTCGAAAGGAATCCGACAGACATCCATCGATTACTCGGAGGCAGGTAGCTTCCTCATCATTAAATTTACATTGTTTCACCAGAACATCCAGTCTCTCAACAAACTCATTGATGGTTTCACCTGGTCTCTGGCGTTCGTGACAGAATATGTATCTTTCATAATCCACATTTGGCACTAGATTAAATTTGACATTCAAGGCTGTTTTGATTTTATCGCACGTCACTTCTTCTTGTGGTATCGTTTTCGTGGCTTCTTTCACTCCTTCACCAGCCATGTTTCTCGGATATTTTATGATCTTTTTTATCTACTGAATCTATGAAATATTCAAAAGTTCCTATCCATGCAGTCCATCTATTACCAATATTGTGTTTTTGGCAGTATGAAATGCAGTTGGCGGTTTTAAGAATACAGCAGCTGTATTTACATTGGTGAACAGTAGTGGTCTTTCAGGCGCTTCTTGATTAAACAGACCTTCTCTAGCGCCTTGTGACGTGCTGGCTTCGGGGTCAACCTTAATGATTTTTGGAGGTTGGATCTCGCCCCGGCTCTCCATTGGAACTCTTTACTTGATGGTGGTGGAGAGAGCTGTTCTAAGCCCCTATGTGGCAGCTTTGGTGGTTATCGCTGCTGTCAAACACAACCCCAACCCACTTTTTGGGGCCACTCTGCATCACGTTGTAGGAGGATGATTCGTTAATGGTTTTGTTAAGTAGATAAATCTTTTTACAGGGCAAGTCCATGAAAACAGATAACATTGGTCGGCTTTGTGCTTAACTGTTTCTTTACAAACACCTGGTTAATCTTTGCTTCGTAGCACATGAATTTCACTTTATTTGTACTGAGATATTGCTGTGCGCTGCTTTCGTAACATGATTGAATCTAGTTCCTGGCCACCAACTTTTAGACTTTCTATGTCACTTTCGTTAAGTGTTTTATACAATCTGGCGTTGTGCTGAGACTCCATCGGTGCTAGCGCCGATTCTGCACTTCGACTGTGGCACACGTGGCACGCATGTGAAGTTTGCTGGACCACGGCAAACTCTGCAAGAGCACTTTCAGTGTACAGGTTTAGTATCCCCTATCTCGTCATCAGCTGTAGTATCTTGCCGGCTCAGGTACTCGCTAATAATCACCCCACACACGGAGAGTGTGTTTACACATCTTTATTCCACTGCGTGTAAGTCAGATCTTAACATTCTAAGCCTGCCTTCAACTCATCTCTCCAGCGCTTATGTCACAGGCCTACGGTGTACAGTGGGACGCTGCATAAAAGGATACCAGTATAAAAAGTTAGTAAGATGTTTTGGGAGACCTGACATTTCAAGCTTGATAGTCCCTCTTAAAAATCGAACTGGAAGAAACTGTCTGCAGTGTTCTTAGATTGTCAACATTTTAAAGAAAATGTACAAGGTCAGAATGATCTGGTGAAAATGAACTATACAGTCAGAGCCGCAGACAAAAATCATCAGGGAGTGGCCGTTCCAGATCCTTAAATGCAGTAGCAGTGTATAAGAAATTGGGTTTCTAGTTGAAAATTATGTAAGTCTTTCACAAGTATTAAGTCTGCAATTATCTTTTTGCTGGAATGAAGTACCCCACTGCAGCACGACTCTTTCGGGGTAGCAAAGCAGAGCTGTCCAGTGCCTATTCAGGTGTCACGGTCGCGCTGCGAGGTCAGAGTAGACAGACAGGCAGTGCATGCATGCATAGAGCGTCCCTCCCCTATACGTATAGTATGAGGTGTAAATCAACCAAGCGCCCACTGCACTACAACTCCCAGAAACCCTTAGGCAAAATAGGAGGTACCTGGATCAGGAAGCAGAGGGAACTCCGCCTCTATATAAACCCTCTTTGTCATAGAGGCGGTGCTTGACAATTTGGCCAAAGAGGATTTGTTTTCAAGGGCGGAAGGTATTCCCCGCCGGATTCCAGTCTTCCCGATCATCGTTCTACGCTCGTTCTGAGCCCAACCTACATTGACGCCGATTCCGTTGGTGCAGCGTGGAGAACAGCTCAGGTACTGCTTATCGGGAGAAAGCGCAGAGGCGCTCCTCCCGACTCGAGACAATTTGAAGTAGCGCTTCAATAGTATCCCCCCTCCTCTGTAATTAAGTTCCCCTTCTCATAGATATTTAGCGCCTCTATTTACTCCACGCACTCGCTGTGCCTTTGAACAGCGGTTGAATGCGTCTCCTTTCAGTTCTCACGCTGTGACTTGAACAGCGTTTGAAAGACACTCCGTTCTAGTAACCAAAGAGGATCCGGTCAGGATTACTCTCATGCTAGCACCCACGCTTACTAGGGTTCTATTTACTTTCCTGCTGTTCGTGCAATTTGGTTGTTTGCTGGAGACCGCCGGAATAGAAGGTTGTCTAGAAGGTGTACCTGGAAAGGTGGTCTTCCTAGGATTCAAGGACGTGACTATTCCAAAACACAGAGTGAGTGTGAATGCCAGAGTTATCTGTTCGTTTGTATGAATCATATCCTCGTACTACCACTCACACCGTTTTCTTTCTCTCATTCGACACAGCTTATTATCAGGAAGAGGGACCTATAGACGTCCAGAATCACAGACCAGACGGAGGGGTACATAGAGTCAACCTGCAATCGTTTGTTATTTTAACCACTTCCCTTTTCCCCGGAGTGCTCCCTCACATAGTGGTTCTCTTGCCCTGTAGGTGGTTGCGCTCAGGGGAGTAGGGGGGCTCTTCTACACGTCATCGTCCCCGCTGGTGGAGGTACAGGTTAGTGGGGTTACTTATCTTGCGCTGCTGACCTGCCCTGACAGATTGTCAAGACCAAGATAACTACCCAGCCTGGACGATGGACACAAACGCTGTACTGACCTCACTCTTGGAGAGCCTTACGGCTCTACAACAGGAGGTGCACACCTCCAGAGTTGAAAACCAGGCACTACAAAAGGAGGTAGGAACATTACGTCGTTAGACCAACGAGAGGAGAGAATGGAGAGGACGGAAAACTAGAAAGCCCGGGACAGGAGGAGATCGCTAGCCCGGGTGGTAGACAAGAAGAGGTCTCTCAGGTATTAGCAAATACCATACAGTCAACGGTGGCACACTTAAACGTAAGTGTCACTCTTTGGATTACCATGGATACTCCCCTGTGCATATCTGCCTTATTGGATTCCAGAGCCACAGGAAACTTTATCGACCGTACCTACGCTCAGAACATCAAGATGCCAAGGGAGAAAAAAGGAACCCCTGAAACCGTGAAGGCAGTAGACGGAACATCTCTGACTTCCGGTCTTGTACGGTACCACACCGTTCCCATCCTGATGCAATTTGGTGACCATCACTTTGAGGAGATCCAATTTGACCTTATCGATGCTCCCCATTTTCGTCTCATCCTAGGCATGCCCTGGCTAACCCTTCATGATCCCGTGGTACGGTGGGCAGCACGCACAGTGCTCTTGAATTCCGAGTTTTGTAACGACCATTGTACTAAGCAAGCTATATGCCAAGAAAAAGACAAAGAATCGCAAGCGGGCCTTTTGGCAGCCGGATGTGAGAATGTCCAGTATTGCTGTACCACTGTGTTACCAGACGTCTATGCAAGCTACCGAGCGGTGTTCGATAAACAGCGTGCTACCCAATTACCCCCACACCGGGCTTATGACTGCCGCATTGACCTGGTGCCCGGAGCCGAGATACCATGTAGCAGAGTCTACGCCCTCACCGAACCTGAGACGCAGTATTTGAAGAAATATTTGGAGGACAACCTTGCATCAGGATTCATCCGGCACGCCTCGTCGCCCGCTTCCTCCCCACTTTTTTTTATCCCTAAGAAGGATTGTGACGAACTTAGGACATGCATAGATTACCGAGCGATCAACAGGGTTACCATAAAGAACCGCTATCCGTTACCTCTTATACCGGTGCTTCTGGATCAGCTTAAGGGTGCCTGTTGTTTCACAAAACTGGATTTACGTGGTGCCTACCACTTGGTACGAGTGAAAAGCGGAGATGAGTGGAAAACAGCATTCCGGACGAAGTTCGGACTTTTTGAATATCAAGTGATGCCGTTCGGGCTCTGTAACGCCCCGGCAGCCTTCCAATATTTCATGGACGAGGTACTTAGGGGGTTTCTGGAAACCTTCTGTGTGGTTTATATAGATGATATTTTGATCTATTCATCTAACCCCCGAGATCACGTTCATCATGTGAAGGCGGTGTTGGAAAGGCTTAAACAACACTCGTTGTACGCAAAACTTGAGAAATGCCTTTTTCATGCCGAAGAGGTTACTTTCCTGGGGTACGTGATAAATGCTGACGGTTTTCAAATGGACCAAGGCAAAGTGGATGCAATCACCCAGTGGAAGGCCCCTCACCATGTAAAGTCGGTACAAAGTTTCCTGGGCTTCGCTAATTATTATCGGCGATTCATTAAAGACTTCTCAAAAATCATTCATCCCATATCAAGATTGTTACGGAAAAACACCCCTTTTTTCTGGAGCGACGAGGCAGACCTAGCATTTCAGGCTTTGAAGACGAAGTTCACACAGGCTCCCATTTTGCGGCATCCGGATACGCAACTCCCCTTCATCGTTGAAACGGATGCGTCCCACTATGCCATCGGGGGAGTGTTGTCCCAGAGACACCCGGAGACAGGACAAATACACCCTGTAGCATATTTCTCAAAGAAGCTCACCCCCTCTGAGGTGAATTATTCCATCACAGATAAAGAATTGCTAGCCATTAAATGGGCCTGCGAAGAATGGAGGCATTACCTTCTAGGGGCACATCACACCGTTGAAATCTACACCGACCACCGTAATTTGTTGTTTTTGGAAGACCGCCAAGGCTCTCACGCCGCGTCAATTACGATGGACTCTTTTCTTTTCGGATTTTGATTTCATCATCAAATATCGACCGGGTCCGCAGAACGGAAAGGCGGACGCCTTATCCCGCATCAGTGAACCCAAGGAGGGGTTACACCGAGACGACCCAGAGCCACCTTTGATCCTTTCTAAAACGGTCTTCCAGTGCAATACTATAGCGCTGATAACTTCACAAGATTTTCTTGAGGATCTGAAAGTGTCCTTGGCGGATGTAGATGCACAAGCCTGGATACAGGAAGACCCTGGTCACCGATCAACCGATACGGACTTGTTATATCACTATCATGCTTTGTATGTACCTACTCTTACCTTTCAACAACAAGTGTTGATATGGGCTCATGACTCAAGAATAGGAGGACATTGGGGTACGTACAAAACCATTGCTTGCCTCGAACGTTCCTTTTGGTGGCCTACGGTACTGAAAGACGTCAAGGAGTATGTGAAGACTTGTGCGGTGTGTGCACAGGGAAAGGCCAGCCATTCGAAGCCCATAGGGTTGCTCCGACCCATACCTATTCCTCCTCGGCCTTGGCATACGGTGTCTATGGACTTCATTGTGGAAATGCCCCCTTGTAAAGGATACACCACTATTCTGGTGGTGGTTGATCATCTAACCAAGATGGGACATTTTATCCCGATGAAAAAACTACCCACCTCTTCTGAATTGGCCGTGGTGTTCCTACAACACATAGTAAGGGCTCACGGGATTCCTAACGTTCTCATCACAGATAGAGGTACACAGTTCACATCCCGATTCTGGAAGGCCTTGTGTAAGACCATGGACGTGGAAGCAAGACTCTCCACCAGCTACCATCCTCAGACGGATGGTAAAACGGAACGCTTGAACCAGACTCTAGAACAATATTTACGCTGTTATTCTCTGCTGAACACTACTGATTGGTACTCCCTGCTCTGGATGGCGGAGTTTGCTTATAACAATGCAGACCACTCCACATTGGGCTGTTCTCCTTTTTTCTGTCTTTATGGTCATCATCCAAACATGCTCCCTTTTGAGTGGCCTGTGGCCTCCGAACTTCCATCCATCCAGGAACACCATGCCCATCTCAGAGCAGTGATGATAGACGCCAAGCGACAGCTGGCCTTGGCGCAAACAGCTCATAAACAATTCGCAGACAAAAAGAGGACCTTAGAACCAGAGTATCAGAGGGGGGACAAAGTATGGTTGGCGACTAGGAACCTACACCTTAAGGGGGTGGATAAGTTAAACCCCAGATACATCGGTCCTTATTGTATCGAGGAAGTGATAAACCCCGTAACCATGCGGCTGTCCTTGCCTAGGTCTTGGCACATTCATCCTGTATTTCACGTCTCCCTGCTCCGACCCTATCCCGCTAGCCTGAGATTGCCAGTAAGGCCAGTCCCCTTTGAGGTAGATGGGCAAGATGAGTACGAAGTGCAGG
The DNA here is from genome assembly GCA_963921515.1 of Calotriton arnoldi. Taxonomy (NCBI): domain Eukaryota; kingdom Metazoa; phylum Chordata; class Amphibia; order Caudata; family Salamandridae; genus Calotriton; species Calotriton arnoldi. Next base: position 612,479 of record CAWUFW010001833.1, on the reverse strand, counting down.
AGCTGTTGGACTCACGGATAGTAAGGGGACGGGTACAGTACCTGGTGGATTGGAAGGGTTTTGGGGTGGAAGACAGATCCTGGGAGCCTGCACACAATCTTGAATGTCCTCAGTTGCTGGAGCTCTTCCACGCCACACACCCGGATAAACCGGGCCGACCGCCGAGTCGACGGTCCTCGAGAGGGGGTTCTGTCACGGTCGCGCTGCGAGGTCAGAGTAGACAGACAGGCAGTGCATGCATGCATAGAGCGTCCCTCCCCTATACGTATAGTTCGAGGTGTAAATCAACCAAGCGCCCACTGCACTACAACTCCCAGAAACCCTTAGGCAAAATAGGAGGTACCTGGATCAGGAAGCAGAGGGAACTCCGCCTCTATATAAACCCTCTTTGTCAAAGAGGCGGTGCTTGACAATTTGGCCAAAGAGGATTTGTTTTCAAGGGCGGAAGGTATTCCCCGCCGGATTCCAGTCTTCCCGATCATCGTTCTACGCTCGTTCTGAGCCCAACCTACATTGACGCCGATTCCGTTGGTGCAGCGTGGAGAACAGCTCAGGTACTGCTTATCGGGAGAAAGTGCAGAGGCGCTCCTCCCGACTCGAGACAATTTGAAGTAGCGCTTCAATAGTATCCCCCCTCCTCTGTAATTAAGTTCCCCTTCTCATAGGTATTTAGCGCCTCTATTTACTCCACGCACTCGCTGTGCCTTTGAACAGCGGTTGAATGCGTCTCCTTTCAGTTCTCACGCTGTGACTTGAACAGCGTTTGAAAGACACTCCGTTATAGTAACCAAAGAGGATCCGGTCAGGATTACTCTCATGCTAGCACCCACGCTTACTAGGGTTCTATTTACTTTCCTGCTGTTCGTGCAATTTGGTTGTTTGCTGGAGACCGCCGGAATAGAAGGTTGTCTAGAAGGTGTACCTGGAAAGGTGGTCTTCCTAGGATTCAAGGACGTGACTATTCCAAAACACAGAGTGAGTGTGAATGCCAGAGTTATCTGTTCGTTTGTATGAATCATATCCTCGTACTACCACTCACACCGTTTTCTTTCTCTCATTCGACACAGCTTATTATCAGGAAGAGGGACCTATAGACGTCCAGAATCACAGACCAGACGGAGGGGTACATAGAGTCAACCTGCAATTGTTTGTTATTTTAACCACTTCCCTTTTCCCCGGAGTGCTCCCTCACATAGTGGTTTTCTTGCCCTGTAGGTGGTTGCGCTCAGGGGAGTAGGGGGGCTCTTCTACACGTCATCGTCCCCGCTGTTGGAGGTACAGGTTAGTGGGGTTACTTATCTTGCGCTGCTGACCTGCCCTGACATCAGGGGAGGTGATGTAGGCTACAAACTTAATCAGCTGGTATGCAACAACTACGCTCAATAAATAATTGGCCGATCAGTGCTTTCTCAAACAGGAAAAGCTCTTTGTTATTATACACACACTACTAAATACACATTAAATTACAAATATCTATATCAGGTAGATGGAAACACCTGTGGTGACACACTCATATCACATTACACCAGTCTATACTATGATCACAATATAAAGGAGTCTAATAATAAGTAAGGCAGGTCTACTAGTGGTTTTGTGAGAGTGTCGCCATATAACAAAAGCAGACATGTCATAATTCAACATTGCACCACCATTAAAATCAAAAGGGGCAGTAGCAATACTAAAATGCATTCATTATAATGGTAAACTCACCAGTAGTTCAGTGGAGTCCAGGACCAGTCCACAGAAGACCTAGGGAAACCATCCAGGACCCCCCCAGCAGGTCTATTCCACCAACTGTTCCTCAGAGGGTGTAATGACCCAGTGCCGCTGGCATCCTAGTCCTGTGGGCAGTGTGAGTCAAACTCAGTCAGTCCATCCTTGCGGAGGATCAGGTGGCTTTATTTTTCCAGCTGGGCATCCTTGTGCCATCTTCAAGTGTCTTCAAATGTCTATCCCTTGTACATGGGCTTTTAAGTGGGGTTGAAAGGTCAAGGAGCCAGGCAACCCTGGCTAATCCTAGGATGCCACATCATCCCTCTGCCCCTGTATCAACCTTCCAGCACAGCATTCTGGGACAAACAATATGGTGACCTCAAGATGTCTGTGGAAAGAGCTCCCTTGAGAGCCTTACCTAAATCCCTTGATGACACTACTGCCTGATCCGTCCATGCCAATACTTCAGAGTAGAGCCCCTACTGCAACAGAGGTCTGGCCCTCCTCCTTTGTTCCAGTGGTTCTGGGCTGTCCCAGCCCAGGTTCGTTGTGACATACTAATTAACAGATGCAGATTTCATCCCCATCCATTCCTTTCCCAGGAATTGGGTCCAGCAGTCCTAATTGCTTAATGGTGTGGTGAGGCCTTTGATCCATCCGCTGTGGAGTAGGATAATTACCTTACTCTGTACGGTGGCCAAGTGCATGAAATCTCTTTTTGAGCTATATGAGGGAAATAGGATAAATCCTAAAGTACCATAATGTGTAATGTGCCGTAATGTGGTATGTTGGGTACTGTAAATTCACACTTTGGATACATGTTTTACTCCAGATTGGTACCTCGCTCGTACCTGTAGGCCTAAGTGGAGCAAAACTGTAGTTTAGAGCAAACTTACCCAATAATGTGAAGAGTCCCTTCTGTGACTGGCTACCTGTGTGCAGGTAGCAGGTTGCGCAAGATGGTAGTCTCAGCCCACACACACACGTGTGATCAAGTGTCCATGTGTAACCAGCCCAGAGCCTCTTACCCTAGTTGCACAGCAACGGCCTCATCTTAAAAGGCAGACACTGGCATTTAGCATGCTCAATCCAATTATTGTGAATTTACTGTGAGCAAGACTCAGGTAGTGAAGCTCATCCACAGTAAAAGTCCAAAAACCAGGTAGTCAACAGCGAATAATATTTGGGGACTAAATGGGCAGAACCCATTTGCTGCCTGGTGCAGTTTGAGTCAAGGCCCCAGTCAGCTTCAGCCTTGCACATTCAGGGTCAGTACAATATTCAAGCAGACCAATTGAGCAAGGTGTTTCCATCTTCCCAAAACCTCACCCCATCTCCAATATTTTTCTAGGAGTGCAAGAGGTTTTGCTCCCCATTTCTAGATCTCTTTGCCCTCCAGAAACATGCACAACTTACAAGGATTGACTCTCGGAATCCAGGGAAGAGAGTTGGGGGGGATGCTCTCAATAAATGACCCCAGAAATTACTCTGCATTTTCTCCCTTCCTCTTGATTAAGACAGTACTTAATTTGTAAAAAAAATTAAAAAAAATACATGCCAGGGCTCTCGTCAGGAGGCCACTGCAGCTTACACCACACATTGCCCCTGCTATGCTGCCAATGATAGTAACAACACAGCTACTAACCATCACACTCTTACAAGTGTGACAATTCTGACTATTTCAGACGCCCAACGCTATAAGAAAGGCTTTGGCGGCAGGTAGTAGTAATTTTTAATAAATATAGCTTTAATAATTACCAGTTGTTGTGGCCCTCTCTAAATTAGCTAGACAGAGGCACCTTGTGGCAGGCTGTCACAAGCTGTGGTTCTGACAATTAAGTGCTGGTGCCAAACCCCCGGAAACCAACGGCTCAAATTAAGCACTGGATTAAGAGAGTTTATTTACAACTTTGAAGGGAGTAAGCAGAGATCATATTGGTGATTTCCTTTGGCTACAGAGAAAAAGGTTTTCTTGTCTCTTGCGGAAATCCAAGGAATTTCTCAGAATGAGATGTGAAGAGCTGAAAATTGGGCTTGTTCCTTAATCATTACCGATTGTGAGGGGAATTATCTGATGACGTAGATTTTGGTTCTGGCGTTTTGAATTCGGTGAATCAAACTTGAAAGAGATTGGTTATCTTTTGTTGTAAAATGAGATTAATGAGCATTTACGGGCAGTTTGTGTTTCGATCACAGGTTATTCCTTAAAATGTAGAGTATGTCTTTGAATTAATACAATGCGTTATTCTTCTAAGGCTTGTGAGCTTTAGTATACCCCCTGAAGTAATGACTGGAATGAAGAAGGGAGCGGTATTATACTGGTTACTTGCTGATAATCTTCATAACTCTGAGTCGTACTCATTCTCGTCCAAGTCATTATTCTCCCCCTGATCTCTCTCCATATCTGGGCCTTTGACTGGTGCTTGTTAGTGGCAGGATGTGTGAAATTCCAGTCCATTTAATGCCACTGAGGACTGGTGGACAATGACTCACATTGGTAACAAGTTCCTGAAGTTTCCTGTCTCTGGTGGTGGGATTCCCTCATGAAGTAATAACTGGGAGGAGGAGGAATAGAACTAAGAGGAATGAAGATTACCTGCAAGTACTCAGGACATCTCTAACTGAATAGGGGAGAACAATTGCAAGGCATCCACTGAACTCTATTTTGGGGGAAAATATGGCAGCTGGTAGCTCTTTCAGGAACAAACAGAAATCTTTGGACAAGAAAGAATGCTGCTCCATCCCGACACACACAAATACACCCATATGAAGACTCTCTCATCCATTTTCCATATAATATGTACATCTAGCAATTATTGTCTAGGACAAAAACATGCCAATTCATTAACTGATAAAATGGACTTTTCAACTTTCAAGCATAAAAATTAGCCAATAAAGCCACGTACCAACATAATGACTTAACTACCATCTCATGCTTGCAATCCATACAACAGACTTCAAAATAATAGGAAAGCATAGTACTTATAATCCATTGGTCATATAGGTTATATGATTAGTTTTTGAAAAAGGAAACTAATTGTTTATAAAGAGCTTAATTGTTCTCCATATTTTCCTTTCTTTACTTACCAGTCCATCCATTTGACTCAGTATTCTTTACTTTCCAGACATCACTGAATCCCACAACTCCTCCTTGAACATCGAGCCTTTAATTTTTCCATTACGTCTTTTGCATTGTCAAGTGTTTTACTACATGTTTTAATACTGTTCTTGGCCTATCACGCTCAAGTGCACTAAAACAATTCTGTAAAAATTAGAAATTAACACACCAAATTCCATAGAATTATACATTTTGAAGGCTATTAAAACTTCAAAATTCATTAGGATGTAAGTGCTAAAGATGTATTCAAGTACAGGTCTTCAAAGACAGTATAGACACATAAGCTGTGCCTTCCAGCAATGCCAGAGCATTGTAGAACAATAGGACATAGTAGAATATCCAAGTTTAGGAGATCTAGGCCATTGGTAAACTCTGAAATCTGATTACCTTGATTTAAGTCCCTATCAGTACCCCATCAGATAAAATCATGTGTTTCTGGATAAATCCCATTCTATTCCTGTGTCTCAAACCGTAAATAGATCTAGGAAAACAAGAGTGACCACATAAAGCCTCCCAGGAGCCAGTATGAATCAGAGTCCTCTGGGATTCATACCGGCTCTCGTGAGGCTTTATACTTTGATACCCTGTATTACTAAGCGGAAGTGACATTTGGGCACCGCTTTTGTCGACTTCTTTGCTGATCAGTTCGCGATTCTCACCTTGCTCAACATTATCCATTACCTGTACCACATTCGTCAATTAGATGAAGCGCTCATTGATGAACAGTATGCAATTCTAACTATTGGTTAAACACTCCTCCATCTAATTAATGTTGATGCCTCCACCTCAGGCTGGCTGGCCTTGAGGTGCCAGACCCTCAGTCACCGTCCCGTTCTGCTGTCCATCACTGGCCGGGGCGCTCTTTGCATAGCTTAATTTGTAAAATATTAAGTGCTAGAGCTTTGACCAGGAGACCACTGCAGCTTGCACCACCCATCGCCCTTGTCATCGCTGCCAAAACAACTAGTAACCATCTCTCTCGCATGTAAATGTGACAGTTCAGATTATTCCAGGTCCCCAAAGCTAAAGGAACGGCTGGGGAGGCAGGTACTAGCAATTTTTATGTATATTGTATTCCTAAAAAACAGTTGTTCTGCTCATCTCTAAATTAAATGAGCAGCGCCACCATGTGGTGGACTGTTCCAGATATGGTGATGACAATTAGGTGCCAGTGCCGAGCACCAGAAACCATTTAAGTGCTGGTGCTGAGCACCGGAAAGCACCGGCTCAAATTAAGCACTGGTTCTTTGACAGGCAACTTAGCTGCACCCTACCCGATTCTTCGTTAATACTTCTTGATATCATTCCTGATCCATAGCTTCAGAGCGCTCTTGCTCAGTCTTGATGATGACCTCAGAATAACGAAGGTCGAAACGTCATTGACAAGACATATAGACTACTTCTATTGTTTAAAATATTCGACAGAAGTAATATGTCTTTTTAATAGTGATGCACTGTTTTCCACTCCTTTTATCATGACTCACTGCACCTTCCCTTCACCGAAAAGCATGAGCACTATTTCTTGTTGATTCTAATACATATGAATTCAAGGATATTTTGAACAATAAATTAATGTGTTTGCCTTGCAAAAGTGGTTTCTCTGACCCTATGTATACAATTTTCCTAAACAACAATTTTCATATGCATTTTGAGTTGCCTGGATGGTGAAAAGCTGTAAGAAGATCTAATTTGAACTGTAAATATGTCTAGTATAAACTAATAAACGGTATAGTGTGTTGTCCAAAAAATGTCACAATTATGTGCCTCAAACTCATCTCCCCTATTTGTACACATGTTTCTGAAATAGCATACCTTGTTCTCCTGCCTCTTATTGTCTGGTGTGGAGAGCCACATGTTCTAAATTCCTATGCTGGGATGTAAATGTTTCTGAAAATGGCTTGGATTCTCCTTGTAGCTAGGTCTGTGCTGCATCACTTACATATAATAAAATAAAAATGAATCAAAGTAACCCAATTCATCTAGAATCTCAAAAAACACAACAAAACAACATCTGGCACTAAAGCGGAGGTGCAAGGGGGTTAGAAACATAAGAAATACCAGAAAATACTTTCCAAGAGAGTGAAGTAAGACGATATTCTCTCGAGTCTACAAAAAACAAAGTAGTATGCCAAATTCAATGAGCAGCTAGAAGAAACGAATATACTAATTGACTATCTTCAGTTCCGGTCTAGAATTTCAGATTCTTTCAGATAATAGTGGAGGGAGTCCTGGTTTTATAAAACACAAAGGAGGCAAATAGTTTGCAATTTATTTTGTTGCTTTATTTTGTACAGCACTTAAAAGAAAACTACAACTCCCTTAATTCTGCTCCCATGGGCAGAAACTTACTAACAGAAACAAATGGCATCGCTACCTATAAACAGTAGTGGGTACATACAGGCTTTCCTTTTTTCTTGATGAGTCAGAGTCTATAGCCAGTGAAAACAAAATGAAAAATCACCAACAGAAAAACAAGAAGAAGCTAAATAACTTCTTTCCTTTGTCTTCCTTCTCCCAGCGTGAATGTTCAACATGCTTCGCATGCAATTGTCCACCCAGAGTATGGTTAGATGCTTGAACCCGGGGCTTGGCTAGTCGAGATTGGAGTTAGAAGTAAATAATAGAGATATATTGCCAACAGCCATAGGGAGGGTTAACTAATATCAGAGAATAATATCTGCCTCCTTTGTCTTCAGCACTCTCCTTCAACATTATCTAGGAGAACGTGCAATTTTATTACAAGATAAGGAGGCTGTTATGCAGGTTAAACGCCTTTGCACAACTGCTAAAGCTGCATGCTCAATATGTTCGCAATATAAAGTTTTAAATGTAGAAACACTTGGCCAATCAGCAGTTCTCAAAATGTTCTTCTTCCTTGCTCCAGCACAAAAAGCCTTGCACCCCTTGCTGAGAGAGCCCAAAAAATCCTGTGTCTACCCTTATTAGGGCCATTTTACTTGTAACCTACCAACTAAGGGTAGAAGACAGAGGATAAAATTGCTTGTGCCAAGCGGTCATAAGTTGCAGAACAGATGTCCTCAAACTCTCCGTTACATGTACATACTGCGTGAGACATGTAACCGCACACAATCATGGTTGCAGATGAAGGGCAGGGAACTCAATGAAAGTAGAGGCATTTCTGGTATGTCTTGATATTGTAGAATAAACCCCCACAGCAGAAAAATGCAAGGCAGAAATATCTAACACTCTAACATCTGATGCCCTTTGAAGGAAAAAAAAAAACATAACATTACCAGTTTTGCTTACAACAGTTTTAAGGATAACCTGCCATTGGCCTCCCAAGATAGAAAAGGGTTTACAACCTTCTCTACATCCCATAAACTAGAATATCTAGAGTTAGGTAGATGGGTATACCTATTAACAGTCAATAATTTATAAACCAGCGGGTGCTCCCATACCGGTTTAACTTCAACTTTCCGATGTCTTGCTAATAAATTTTCAATATATCCATAATTAATTCTCTAAGCCTTATGTCCCACTGCAATGGATGACAGAACATTAACAACACTTGTGTCATCAGCAAAAATGGGATTGATACCTCTTCCTACACAAAAACTACTCCAAGTATCTAATGCAGACATATAGACAATCTTGTAAATCATGATAAATGGGGGGAAAAGCATAAAAATTCTGACTGGACAAATCCTGAAGAAAAGCATTTACTGCTAGAGCTTATGGATCCGGTCACCAGCTATGAAATGTTCCTGAACTGTCAGGCGGGATGCAAAAAGGGATATGCTGAAAGGTCCACATGTCTTGTTCGGTGTCTGAAATACTTGGATATCCAGATAGCACTTGCTGCTGTTGTATATGGTCCTTGAATACAAATCCGCTACTGCATTGTTAGATCCCCAAAAGGTATTATGCCACCAGACATATTTTCCTCTGTAGACAAAATTCCCCAGTAGGACTTGACTAGACCTGCCAATAGCTTTGACATTGTTCCTCCCAGTCTGTTTATGAAGCTGGCTACTATAATGTTGTCCATGCAAAGGAGGATCCCAAACTTGGCCCAGATTTTGCGCAAAGCTTTGGACTGCAAAGAAGTCTGAAAGAAGCTCTAAACAACTTATGTGCTTTAAGGATTCCTCCCTGGACCATCCTCCTCCATTTGAGTAACTGCCCCATCTTGTGCTAAAGGCCGTCAGGCTTGCATCTAATTCTAAGACAATATATGGGGATGTAGGAAAGGTTGCTTGCCTATTCAACGTGCCTACATAACTTGGCCACCACAGTATCTCCTCTGTTGACTCCTGATCTTAAGAGTCTGTTTGAGAGTATTCTAGACCTCTCTGAAGGGGTCTTATCTTCAGGCGCTCAAGAGCCCTGTAATAATGGAGTCTTGGAAAAAATAACCTGAATGGAGGATGAGAGCAGGCCCACCAGCTTCACCAACTGGCGTAGAGACATCTGATAGGAATGACAACTTTGATTATAGACATGAAAACATGCAGACTCTGTGAAGGGTATCAAAAATATTTATTGTTGTATTTATTATTATAAATTGTCTAGAATATCTGTACATTTAAAAAAAGAAAGAAAAGGGAAAGAACGTAATTCTCTCCAAGTTCAGTTATACATTAAAAAGAGACAAATCAATTTTTATATGGACGTTCTATCAATTGCATTGTACATCATATCAATGTTCATAAGGAATAGAATTATACACAATCTTTAAATTATCTTCTGTTATCAAGACATGTAGATAAGGTGAATAATCACTTCAGAAGAGACATGATACATTCAATATTAATATGGCTCTAGAAATTCCGTATCCTACGCGCGTTTCGGCTGTGCGCCTTCATCAGGAAGCCATGTATTAAAGAGACCTAAACAGAATGCATGTAAATATGAGATATATATCGGTATTCCACAAGTAATCCTGCTTAATTTTAGTTTAGATTGCCCAAAAATTGGGTCTAAACAAATAGTAGACTTAAAAATATTTTATATGAATTAAAAACACTAATTACAAATCAGTCATATAACATGTTTCGACATGGTGAAATGTAGGTCACAAAAATTACCCAACACCAGAAGCTAGAAAAGAATAATGAAACAAAGATATAGGTATTCGAACACCTAGTTGTGAAAGTTTTAAGGTGACCTAATAATGTCACTAATAAGACAGAAAAGGAAAAAAGGGGGACTTAGTTAAAGTCAAGATGATCCCAAATTTACCAGAAAGTGCTAAAAAGCTGAAATAGATGCGCATCTAGTTTATAAAGACTATGCTCCTCATCTCGGACTTATGGTGAAAGAACTAAGAAACCAAAGCAATTACCTCATAGGATTCAGCATGGCAGACAGTTTGTTGGGTGTTAATAAAATGGATCTAAGGTCCAATGTAGAATAATGGATTCTAATCAAAAAACAATAAACACATAATGAGAGTGTAAGAAGAAAGCTACTTGAATTGTTCAAAGGTATGAAGCGATGTAGTTGTGGGTGAAACATTACCTTTCAGTTAGATAACTCCAGGATAAGTGATATATATGCTGTATATATCGAGACGGTCCAGGAACATGGACCAACTGATTAATAGTGGAGATAGTCAACAATGAATAAATGATCATCCACTATAAAAAGAAAATAACAGTAAAAAAGTAAATATATATGTTAGGATGACAGAAAGTCAGTAGTTGAAGAGATCAGTGATGATGTTTAATCTATGACAGATATATTCAGTGCTGGATGTTAAATAAAGTTGGGTAAGCTAAATGGACTCAGAAATAGATGGATATAATATACAAGTGCCACAAGAGTAGTTAGGAATAATCAAGATTATGAAACAGCTTCACTAGGTAGATCACGTAAATAGCGATTTGACTTACTTCAGGCCATATAACAACTCTACCCAGTAAATCACATAAATAACGATCTGACCTAATCTGAAGTCACCTTCAAACAAAGAAGGAACAAAAGTGTGCAAGAAGCTGAACATGGATAGTGGGAATGATAAAGAATAGTTATATGTACCTGATAGATATGGCTGGAGAAATGTAGATATTACCGCTTGAAGCGGGGATGATCTCGCTCAGTTAAAAAGATTAGCAGTATCACTAGAGTAAGGCAGAAGGGAAAAATGAGAGGCTAATGTTAATGAATTCAAATGTGCAGCACCTAACTGCGTATTTCAAATAGAATGCATGTAGAGCTGTGCTTACCCAATCTGAGAGCGTGGCTGGGGGAAAGCGCTAGTCAAAATTTCAGCGTGCTGGGATGTGAAGGCACCTCCAACACCGCGAACTGCGCTTTAAATCAGCATCCCGGTCAGCGTCCCATGATAGCAGCTAAGTGTGCATGTATCAGAAAGGACTGATATTTATATGCTGCCAAGCCAAATTGGAAAACGCGCCCAAACCGACGATTGCTGGCCGTGTAAACCGGAAATGAAAAGTGAAGAAGGCCACTGTTAAAAAGAGATCTCGTTAATGTGTGGAAACCTCGCCGCCATCTTGGAATGGATATGCGAAAACGATCTAAATCCTGTTAACTGCATTAGAAAATGACAGGCTGAGATCGACAATGGCTAAAGAAAGGGAAATGCTTTGTTTAAATTGTGTGTGAGAATGAGTATATCTTGGTATCAATATGGTCTATGGGGGCCAAATGAGGCAAGTGATCAGTTATTAGCACATAGCCATTATTGGAATATATCCGAAAGCATGCTTAAAAACCCACGTTTCATGCACTGGATTAGAAACTAAAGGTGGACTCCCATGTGCAAAACAGAAAGAGGCAATATTGCACCCAAAATGCACTAATTGTAGAATCCGCATATGACGATAGATATCGGTCTCAAGCTAGGAGGCCATCACAAATAGATGGTAAAGGTTCATGTCTATAATCAAAGTTGTCATTCCTATTTTGTGATACTTACATTTGAGCTATTTTCCCTGATTTAGGAATTTGTGTCAGGGGTGCCCCTTTTGCTTACAAGTAGAGACATCTGATGTCACATCACCCTCAATTCCTCCTTTGTCATCTCTAACTTTGCTTCTGGCAATCTCTTTTTCAGAATCCACCAGAAACCCCAAGAATTACCCAACTCCAATTTTTCAACATTGATAATAAAACCCAAAGACTGAATCAGCAATGTGGCCCATTGAACTTGCTTTCCCAACCTCCCTCTCTCCCGTCTCAGGCTTATAATATTGTCCAGGTATTTCCCTGTAGTCTGATGGTCATCGCTAGAGGCCTCATCAACTTGGTAAAGCACCAAGGAGCGGAGGATAGACCAAATGGAAGGGACTTGAATCTGAATACTGGTATCCAATAATTTATCTTGGCACGAGTAGAGTACATACCCTATCCACACCTTTTCTATGGCCCTTCCCACATTTGCTTAAAAATGTTACAATTTTGTCATCCAAACCCAATGTTATGGCGCTATCTCAGATATTTTTGACCTTGGGAACTCCGCCCTCATTTTGAATAGAACACTCTTGTCCACCAAACTTTTTATCTTGATCCTATGTATTCATCAATAAACAGCGGAGGAGCCCACTTCTCTGAATTTGGGTGTTGAATGAGCCCAAACTCAAAGATGAGAGTACCTCCCATGTCCAGAATAACAATATAATGCTTATCCTCAGTTTTAATCTTTTCAGGACTTAACAAACAT